>JAECWS010000080.1:1800000-2190810 GCA_018150905.1 Drosophila ambigua
TTACCATATTATAACCATATTTAACACAAGACAGATATTTTATGAAGTAGGAAAAACCTGCCATGTTTATATGGATGATATCATAGTATTTTCAGGAACAAAAGAGCAGCATTATTCGGATCTACTAAGAATAATAAAGATATTGCAAGATTCTAATATGAAAATTTCATTAGAAAAATCCAAATTCTTTCAACTAGAAACAAAATTTCTAGGATACATCGTTTCTCACAACGTAGTTAAGACAGACCCAGAGAAAGTTGCCACCATAAAAAATTATCCGATTCCGAAAAACATTAGAGAGCTACGTAGCTTCCTAGGATTGACAGGGTATTATAGAAAATTTGTCGGAAATTATGCAACAATTGCAAAGCCACTAACAAAATATTTAGGAGGAGTAAATGGAAAGGCATCACGAAGAGAATCTAAAAAGGTCTTAATTCAGCTGGATGAACCAGCAGTATCAGCATTCAACAATCTAAAAGACTGGAATTGCACATATAGAATTAGTGCAACCAGATTATAATAAAAAATTCGTCCTATCTACGGACGCATCAAATGTAGCCATAGGGGCAGTTTTATCTCAAGAGGGAAATCCAATAACCTTTATCTCAAAAACTCTAAGTAAGACCGAACAATTATATGCAACGAATAAAAAAGAATTACTCGCCATAGTATGGGCATTAAAGAATTTACGAAACTATTTATATGGAGTCAACGGAATAGAAATACACACTGATCACCAACCATTATCGTTCACCATGTCACAAAAAAACCCGAACGTTGAAATGAAGCGTTGGTATCACTTCATAGAAAGTTTTACTCCCAAGATTATTTACAAACCAGGCACCACTAACGTAGTAGCAGACGCGTTATCACGAATTCAAGTGCACCATATAACGGATAGCGAAACTAGCCTAATAGAATCAGATACAACTACTCAGCACTCAGCAGAAAGTAGCTTCGAAAACATAATACAAGAAACAAGAAAGCCTTTGAACCAGTTTAAGCAACAATTACTACTTGCAACAGGCAGACTTACGGTCCATGAGAAACTTAACGTATTTGAAAAAACACGACATATAATCGAATTCGATACTATCGATAACTTATTAACAATACTGAGGGAATATATACAACCTAACATAACAACTGGAATACATTGCACACTAGAAGACTTTTATCATATCCAAGTAGCACTAAAAGACAATTTCCCGAACAAATTCCTCTTCACAAGAAAATTCCTGCAAGATGTAGAAAACCCAGAGGATAAAGCATTGATTATAGAAGAAACCCATTGCAGAGCTCATAGAGGATTAGATGAAAATTATAAGCAAATATCTCGATTATACTATTGGCCAAATTTATATAAAAAATTAAGAGAATATTTACCAAACTGCGAAATCTGTAACAAAAACAAATATAATAGACACCCTGTAAAAATTCCAATAGGGGCAGCCCCAATTCCGATAAGAGAAGGGGAACAACTACACTTAGACATATTCTATGCCCAAAATGTAACCTTCATAACTTGCATCGATTCTTACTCCAAATACCTAGTAGTTAAGGAAATTCAAACTAAATTAAATATTGAAAATAAGGTAATGGAAATATTACAACAATTTCCTCTAGCAAACTCTTTAATGACAGATAATGAGCCAAGTTTCATGTCTGCCCAGTTTAGATCGTTTTTACAACGAAACAATTTAACTATTTACTACGCAGACCCCAGGCAACCCCACTTCCAATGGACAAATAGAAAGAGTTCATTCCACACTTGCTGAATTAGCCAGATGCATTAAAGATGAACTAAATTTGGCAAATTTTTCAGAACTAGTAATTAAGGCGGCACTTATAATCTTACCATACATTCTACCACAGATCAAAAACCTTATGACATATTGTTTAACAAAATTGAACACAAGAATTTGCCATTAATACTTAAAGCTGCTCAAGATAAAATGATGAAAATTCACAACAAGAACCGAAAAGACAAAGAATATTTAATAGGAGAAGTAATATATGAAAAAAAACATGGGGAAAGAAATAAATTGCACTCCCGGTATAAAAAACAGGTAGTAAAGGAAAATCTACCGAATAAAATCATAATCAACAATAGGAGTAGGGTAATTCACAAAGATAACATAAAGTATTAAGATAATTTCCCTATTATTTTCTGTTTATTTTTCAGAGAATGTATTCTTATATATTGATACTTAGTTTAGTTCGGATAGTAACTTCGGACGTCATCGACTATACCCACAGTGACTATTTATTACTCAAAGATGACAGAGACCTTTACATTTATGAAACATACGCTGACCTTTTCCACGTTACCAATTTAAGCTATTATAGAGAGATTATTGACAAAGAATCGAAATATGTCACCAAATCAATTAATACAGATGATGAGTGGGAAATAGTAATGGACATTAATTTAGTTAAATTAATGCTTTCAGAATTAGTACCAACGCGTACAAAACGGGGAATAAATGAGCTAGGAACTATCTGGAAATGGATAGCAGGGACCCCAGATCATGACGACTTTATTAAAATTCAGGAAAAACTTAATGATTTAATCACAAATAATAACAAGCAGTTTATAATTAATTCAAAATTTTTCCGGGAGATTGAATTGCTATCAAATAACTTGCAGAACCTCATTTTTAATGAAGAAACAATATTAAGAAAGCATCGTTTAAAATTAATAACCTTCTATATTCTGAATTTAATTGATACCATAACTTTATCAAAAATAAACATATTTAACACAAAAATATTAAATAAGAATGATATAAATGACATTTATAAACATGACAGTCAGCCTGTTGAAATAACAGATTTACTTGACATCGCAACGGTTAAAATAATACGAAACTCTGAATTAATAATAATTTATATAAAATACCCAGTAATTATTGACGTTTGTAATCTTTATCATGCAAAAGCTATTTCACAGCAAGACGGGAAATTAGTTATAAGTGACAAGATTTGTAATTGTAAAGGGAAATATTATTTAATGAATAACTTGAGAAAAGAAACATTTAATAATTACGCAAAACTAAGTTCAGAAAGTAATTGTTTTACTAATTTACTAAATGGTTTTAAAGCCAATTGCACCAAAATAAGGGAAAAAAATAAGTATCTAGATTTACTTCAAAATGGTGCCATTTTAGTATCAGGAGCAAACGTTGTAGACAACAACATTTTAAAAGGAACATACCTCCTTATATTCAACGACTCAATTACTGTTAATAACAAAACATATATTAATGAGGAAAATAAAATTTGGGAATATGATCGCATCTTAAATATAGTAATTATGATTTAATTAGTTATGAACAATCAAATGATTCAATACTTACTTTTGATAACATTAACATTGTAAACCCAATCATAAGAATTGGAAAAACTGGGTTACCATTTACGACTTTAATACTAATCTTTTTGGTAATATTACTCATATTTTGTTTCATTTATAAAATAATAATTATCATACTATCCAAATGGCTCATGAAACCTAAAGAGGAATCCATAGAAAACAATATTTCCCAATTATCAGAAGATATAAGAATACTTTCAGAAACCCAAAATGTATCGGGGCGACACATTTAAGGAAGGGGGGAGTTAACGTACCCGTTCCCTTAAGATTTCAATTCAATTTATAAACAATCTTTGGCTTCACATAGATTGCCATAAACAATCTTTGGCTTCCCGTAGTTTAATATAAACATCTTCGGTTTCCCTAATTGGAAGCCAAGCCACCCCGGCCTTTTTATAAACAATCTTCGATTTCAATTAGAAATCCGTTTTGCGCTGCAGCTTCTTCGATTTCAATGAGAAATCCATTTGCATTGCAGCTAAGGCTGATTTCTGCAAACGCTGCTATTTGGAATTTCACAATTCCTCAACGGGATGACTTAATCCAACCGATCGTATCCGATCGGAGCCGAATTGATTCTCAAAGCCTCCCGAAGTGGACCCAATGAGGTCTCATGAGCTAGAAAGCATTAGACTTAAGGCAGTTTATGAAGATCAACAGGACTGTATAGTCCAGAATAAAAAAAGTCGCGTTAATTCGGGTATCATTAAACCTTTGCACTTAAACTTGTTAAAATAAAGTTCTTTTTTAAAAACTTAAAAATTACCCGCAAAAATTTAATTTGTATGTTCGCCACCCTAGTCGCGATCCAACATGTTCGATGCACTAGCTTCTCTAAGCGGAATGGAATTAGCGGAGATCAGCGTGAGCCTATGTATATATGTACGTACATATGTGCGCCTGATGGGTCGTTGCACTTGTCCGATTTTTGGCGGAAAAAAAGATGGCGAGGTTATATATATGGAAAGAGGCCGATATGTACATATGCCAGTACGTTTGGAAAGGAAAAAAAGGGAAACAAATAGCGGTTTTTTCTCGTCTTCACTTGCACTTTTTTCACTATGGAGTTTCTCCACACACTATACACTACACAGAACCTTTTTGGTTGCAAATTGGACGGTTTTTATATACTTAGCTGGCAATTCCTCTTGAGCAAGCTGGGGCGAGCGGATTGGGGGGATGATCTCCGTGATTTTTCGGTGAAAAATCCAATGATGAGGATCCGGCTCGAAGGACCAATGTTCGTGGGGGGAGGTTCGCCAGTAAGTTGGGAAGGAAAATGTGACAAGCAAAAATAGCTGTATCGCCGAAAGTAAAAAGGGTGCGCGTGCGTCTGCTTCATTTACGTTTATTCGTGACACTAATTTTATTCTAAGCTCTAAGTTCTTACTCTAGTCGGGCGGCTCAGAGCTTTCGGGTAGTACGTGTGAGATTGAGGTTTGAGTTTGAGGTTTGAGTTTGAGTTGCTGGCAGAGATGATCGGGCGCATGGTGCATGCTTTTCGGCACGACCAGTTATATTAAGTTTAAGATGGAGTTTACCACCCACTTAGTGCTGCACTATCAAGCAACACGACTCTTTGGAAACATCATCTAGTAATTATTAACGTTATACGGGCCTGGCACCCTCTATGGGTAAATGGTCTCATTTAAGAAGGACTTAAGTCGTTAATTTCTCATACTAGAATATAGACGCTCCATACACTGCATCTCACATTTGCCATATAGACAAAGTGACTTAGTGCTGAACTGATTTCTTTTCGCTCGCCGCTACTAAGAAAATCCTTGTTAGTTTCTTTTCCTCCCCTAATTAATATTCTTAAATTCAGGGGGTAGTCCCATATGAGTTGAGGTTGTATATACATATATTAAAAATTATAACGATACTAACACTATATTTATTATATATAGCATGTTCTCATAATGAAATCATTAAAATGTCTGTATTTTATAACAAACACCACGAAGAATATTAAATATTTATATTTACAACATAATTTCCTTTCAAATCATTAATAAGAGGCAATTCTAGATGAAAAATGTATTATTTTTTCTGCTAGACATTGCTCAGTATTTAATTGATTCAAAAAGGGGGAAAAAAATATATTTTTCTTCGTTCTTCTCACACAAATATATACAACAATATCAATATTATGAATATATATATATATATATATATAAATATCCAATAATATACAATATGCTTAAAAATTTCGTAAAATTTTCAAACAACTTATTTAGCATAGTCTTACAACCCTCAACCATATGTAGTCCAAGCAGCACTATAAAATTAATTAAAGTACATAACAGCATGGACTGCGATATGCGTTCAAAATGTCGATGTTCATGTGTCCTGCAGTTCACACGATGACGCACAGTTTGCTGCGTTCTTCATCGACCCATGAGCCGAGTGATCCACCGCTTAGAGTGATTAAAATTGGTTTATTAAATTATTTGTCAGATATTTTTTTATTGAAAGAATTTAATTTCCTTCAATAAACTTTATTTGTATCCTAAAAGAATGCTGCGAAATGTCTTAGTTTTATATAACCGATATATTACCATATTTATCAATATGTATACTGTGTAGTTTGGCTTGTTTGATAAATATCAATTTATATAAAAGTATTAACCTGAATTCAGGTACAACACTGTACTTTTTAGGTTGTTGCATTAACCAATGTATGCCCATAGCTATGATGGACAATACTTATTCGCAACGCGTGCATATTATGGTACATATGCACACAGATTTTATAAATCAATATATTGTAATATATCATCAATATGTATTTTTATATTAATTGCTACACACATAGAACCATGTCATATGCAATTGCACCAAAATAAGGGAAAAAAATAAGTATCTAGATTTACTTCAAAATGGTGCCATTTTAGTATCAGGAGCAAACGTTGTAGACAACAACATTTTAAAAGGAACATACCTCCTTATATTCAACGACTCAATTACTGTTAATAACAAAACATATATTAATGAGGAAAATAAAATTTGGGAATATGATCGCATCTTAAATATAGTAATTATGATTTAATTAGTTATGAACAATCAAATGATTCAATACTTACTTTTGATAACATTAACATTGTAAACCCAATCATAAGAATTGGAAAAACTGGGTTACCATTTACGACTTTAATACTAATCTTTTTGGTAATATTACTCATATTTTGTTTCATTTATAAAATAATAATTATCATACTATCCAAATGGCTCATGAAACCTAAAGAGGAATCCATAGAAAACAATATTTCCCAATTATCAGAAGAAATAAGAATACTTTCAGAAACCCAAAATGTATCGGGGCGACACATTTAAGGAAGGGGGGAGTTAACGTACCCGTTCCCTTAAGATTTCAATTCAATTTATAAACAATCTTTGGCTTCACATAGATTGCCATAAACAATCTTTGGCTTCCCGTAGTTTAATATAAACATCTTCGGTTTCCCTAATTGGAAGCCAAGCCACCCCGGCCTTTTTATAAACAATCTTCGATTTCAATTAGAAATCCGTTTTGCGCTGCAGCTTCTTCGATTTCAATGAGAAATCCATTTGCATTGCAGCTAAGGCTGATTTCTGCAAACGCTGCTATTTGGAATTTCACAATTCCTCAACGGGATGACTTAATCCAACCGATCGTATCCGATCGGAGCCGAATTGATTCTCAAAGCCTCCCGAAGTGGACCCAATGAGGTCTCATGAGCTAGAAAGCATTAGACTTAAGGCAGTTTATGAAGATCAACAGGACTGGATAGTCCAGAATAAAAAAAGTCGCGTTAATTCGGGTATCATTAAACCTTTGCACTTAAACTTGTTAAAATAAAGTTCTTTTTTAAAAACTTAAAAATTACCCGCAAAAATTTAATTTGTATGTTCGCCACCCTAGTCGCGATCCAACATGTTCGATGCACTAGGTTCGATGCAGTGCTTCTCTAAGCGGAATGGAATTAGCGGAGATCAGCGTGTGCCTATGTATATAAGTACGTACATATGTGCGCCTGATGGGTCGTTGCACTTGTCCGATTTTTGGCGGAAAAAAAGATGGCGAGGTTATATATATGGAAATAGGCCGTTATGTACATATGCCAGGTACGTTTGGAAAGGAAAAAAAGGGAAACAAATAGCGGTTTTTTTCGTCTTCACTTGCACCTTTTTCACTATGGAGTTTCTCCACACACTATACACTACACAGAACCTTTTTGGTTGCAAATTGGACGGCTTTTATATACTTAGCTGGCAATTCCTCTTGAGCAAGCTGGGGCGAGCGGATTGGGGGGATGATCTCCGTGATTTTTCGGTGAAAAATCCAATGATGAGGATCCGGCTCGAAGGACCAATGTTCGTGGGGGGAGGTTCGCCAGTAAGTTGGGAAGGAAAATGTGACAAGCAAAAATAGCTGTATCGCCGAAAGTAAAAAGGGTGCGCGTGCGTCTGCTTCATTTACGTTTATTCGTGACACTAATTTTATTCTAAGCTCTAAGTTCTTACTCTAGTCGGGCGGCTCAGAGCTTTCGGGTAGTACGTGTGAGATTGAGGTTTGAGTTTGAGGTTTGAGTTTGAGTTGCTGGCAGAGATGATCGGGCGCATGGTGCATGCTTTTCGGCACGACCAGTTATATTAAGTTTTAGATGGAGTTTACCACCCACTTAGTGCTGCACTATCAAGCAACACGACTCTTTGGAAACATCATCTAGTAATTATTAACGTTATACGGGCCTGGCACCCTCTATGGGTAAATGGTCTCATTTAAGAAGGACTTAAGTCGTTAATTTCTCATACTAGAATATAGACGCTCCATACACTGCATCTCACATTTGCCATATAGACAAAGTGACTTAGTGCTGAACTGATTTCTTTTCGCTCCCCGCTACTAAGAAAATCCTTGTTAGTTTCTTTTCCTCCCCTAATTAATATTCTTAAATTCAGGGGGTAGTCCCATATGAGTTGAGGTTGTATATACATATATTAAAAATTATAACGATACTAACACTATATTTATTATATATAGCATGTTCTCATAATGAAATCATTAAAATGTCTGTATTTTATAACAAACACCACGAAGAATATTAAATATTTATATTTACAACATAATTTCCTTTCAAATCATTAATAAGAGGCAATTCTAGATGAAAAATGTATTATTTTTTCTGCTAGACATTGCTCAGTATTTAATTGATTCAAAAAGGGGGAAAAAAATATATTTTTCTTCGTTCTTCTCACACAAATATATACAACAATATCAATATTATGAATATATATATATATATATATATAAATATCCAATAATATACAATATGCTTAAAAATTTCGTAAAATTTTCAAACAACTTATTTAGCATAGTCTTACAACCCTCAACCATATGTAGTCCAAGCAGCACTATAAAATTAATTAAAATACATAACAGCATGGACTGCGATATGCGTTCAAAATGTCGATGTTCATGTGTCCTGCAGTTCACACGATGACGCACAGTTTGCTGCGTTCTTCATCGACCCATGAGCCGAGTGATCCACCGCTTAGAGTGATTAAAATTGGTTTATTAAATTATTTGTCAGATATTTTTTTATTGAAAGAATTTAAAAATACACCATTTTACTGGCATATATCAATTCCTTCAATAAACTTTATTTGTATCCTAAAAGAATGCTGCGAAATGTCTTAGTTTTATATAACCGATATATTACCATATTTATCAATATGTATACTGTGTAGTTTGGCTTGTTTGATAAATATCAATTTATATAAAAGTATTAACCTGAATTCAGGTACAACACTGTACTTTTTAGGTTGTTGCATTAACCAATGTATGCCCATAGCTATGATGGACAATACATATTCGCAACGCGTGCATATTATGGTACATATGCACACAGATTTTATAAATCAATATATTGTAATATATCATCAATATGTATTTTTATATTAATTGCTACACACATAGAACCATGTCATATGCAATTGCACCAAAATAAGGGAAAAAAATAAGTATCTAGATTTACTTCAAAATGGTGCCATTTTAGTATCAGGAGCAAACGTTGTAGACAACAACATTTTAAAAGGAACATACCTCCTTATATTCAACGACTCAATTACTGTTAATAACAAAACATATATTAATGAGGAAAATAAAATTTGGGAATATGATCGCATCTTAAATATAGTAATTATGATTTAATTAGTTATGAACAATCAAATGATTCAATACTTACTTTTGATAACATTAACATTGTAAACCCAATCATAAGAATTGGAAAAACTGGGTTACCATTTACGACTTTAATACTAATCTTTTTGGTAATATTACTCATATTTTGTTTCATTTATAAAATAATAATTATCATACTATCCAAATGGCTCATGAAACCTAAAGAGGAATCCATAGAAAACAATATTTCCCAATTATCAGAAGAAATAAGAATACTTTCAGAAACCCAAAATGTATCGGGGCGACACATTTAAGGAAGGGGGGAGTTAACGTACCCGTTCCCTTAAGATTTCAATTCAATTTATAAACAATCTTTGGCTTCACATAGATTGCCATAAACAATCTTTGGCTTCCCGTAGTTTAATATAAACATCTTCGGTTTCCCTAATTGGAAGCCAAGCCACCCCGGCCTTTTTATAAACAATCTTCGATTTCAATTAGAAATCCGTTTTGCGCTGCAGCTTCTTCGATTTCAATGAGAAATCCATTTGCATTGCAGCTAAGGCTGATTTCTGCAAACGCTGCTATTTGGAATTTCACAATTCCTCAACGGGATGACTTAATCCAACCGATCGTATCCGATCGGAGCCGAATTGATTCTCAAAGCCTCCCGAAGTGGACCCAATGAGGTCTCATGAGCTAGAAAGCATTAGACTTAAGGCAGTTTATGAAGATCAACAGGACTGGATAGTCCAGAATAAAAAAAGTCGCGTTAATTCGGGTATCATTAAACCTTTGCACTTAAACTTGTTAAAATAAAGTTCTTTTTTAAAAACTTAAAAATTACCCGCAAAAATTTAATTTGTATGTTCGCCACCCTAGTCGCGATCCAACATGTTCGATGCACTAGGTTCGATGCAGTGCTTCTCTAAGCGGAATGGAATTAGCGGAGATCAGCGTGTGCCTATGTATATAAGTACGTACATATGTGCGCCTGATGGGTCGTTGCACTTGTCCGATTTTTGGCGGAAAAAAAGATGGCGAGGTTATATATATGGAAATAGGCCGTTATGTACATATGCCAGGTACGTTTGGAAAGGAAAAAAAAGGGAAACAAATAGCGGTTTTTTTTCGTCTTCACTTGCACCTTTTTCACTATGGAGTTTCTCCACACACTATACACTACACAGAACCTTTTTGGTTGCAAATTGGACGGCTTTTATATACTTAGCTGGCAATTCCTCTTGAGCAAGCTGGGGCGAGCGGATTGGGGGGATGATCTCCGTGATTTTTCGGTGAAAAATCCAATGATGAGGATCCGGCTCGAAGGACCAATGTTCGTGGGGGGAGGTTCGCCAGTAAGTTGGGAAGGAAAATGTGACAAGCAAAAATAGCTGTATCGCCGAAAGTAAAAAGGGTGCGCGTGCGTCTGCTTCATTTACGTTTATTCGTGACACTAATTTTATTCTAAGCTCTAAGTTCTTACTCTAGTCGGGCGGCTCAGAGCTTTCGGGTAGTACGTGTGAGATTGAGGTTTGAGTTTGAGGTTTGAGTTTGAGTTGCTGGCAGAGATGATCGGGCGCATGGTGCATGCTTTTCGGCACGACCAGTTATATTAAGTTTTAGATGGAGTTTACCACCCACTTAGTGCTGCACTATCAAGCAACACGACTCTTTGGAAACATCATCTAGTAATTATTAACGTTATACGGGCCTGGCACCCTCTATGGGTAAATGGTCTCATTTAAGAAGGACTTAAGTCGTTAATTTCTCATACTAGAATATAGACGCTCCATACACTGCATCTCACATTTGCCATATAGACAAAGTGACTTAGTGCTGAACTGATTTCTTTTCGCTCCCCGCTACTAAGAAAATCCTTGTTAGTTTCTTTTCCTCCCCTAATTAATATTCTTAAATTCAGGGGGTAGTCCCATATGAGTTGAGGTTGTATATACATATATTAAAAATTATAACGATACTAACACTATATTTATTATATATAGCATGTTCTCATAATGAAATCATTAAAATGTCTGTATTTTATAACAAACACCACGAAGAATATTAAATATTTATATTTACAACATAATTTCCTTTCAAATCATTAATAAGAGGCAATTCTAGATGAAAAATGTATTATTTTTTCTGCTAGACATTGCTCAGTATTTAATTGATTCAAAAAGGGGGAAAAAAATATATTTTTCTTCGTTCTTCTCACACAAATATATACAACAATATCAATATTATGAATATATATATATATATATGTATATATAAATATCCAATAATATACAATATGCTTAAAAATTTCGTAAAATTTTCAAACAACTTATTTAGCATAGTCTTACAACCCTCAACCATATGTAGTCCAAGCAGCACTATAAAATTAATTAAAGTACATAACAGCATGGACTGCGATATGCGTTCAAAATGTCGATGTTCATGTGTCCTGCAGTTCACACGATGACGCACAGTTTGCTGCGTTCTTCATCGACCCATGAGCCGAGTGATCCACCGCTTAGAGTGATTAAAATTGGTTTATTAAATTATTTGTCAGATATTTTTTTATTGAAAGAATTTAAAAATACACCATTTTACTGGCATATATCAATTCCTTCAATAAACTTTATTTGTATCCTAAAAGAATGCTGCGAAATGTCTTAGTTTTATATAACCGATATATTACCATATTTATCAATATGTATACTGTGTAGTTTGGCTTGTTTGATAAATATCAATTTATATAAAAGTATTAACCTGAATTCAGGTACAACACTGTACTTTTTAGGTTGTTGCATTAACCAATGTATGCCCATAGCTATGATGGACAATACTTATTCGCAACGCGTGCATATTATGGTACATATGCACACAGATTTTATAAATCAATATATTGTAATATATCATCAATATGTATTTTTATATTAATTGCTACACACATAGAACCATGTCATATGTATAATAGCCACTACTAAACGAGTATATTGGCAATATAATTAATATATACATATAATAAATAATAATAATTCCCGAGTTCCAAAGTAAGTTTTTAAAAAGATATTTTATTAATCGAACTTATAGTAGAACATAGGAGGCGAATTCCCCAACTCGATATTTAGAAGTCTTAAACGGAACTGATCTTTGGTTCTCGAGTTCTTCATCTCGAGACCTCTGTTATGAAGCTTTAAGCTTATCTCCACAAGCTTTTGGCTTCGGCTGATGTATTGTCTTCGGGATTGAGTAATGATGGCTTCGGCTGAGAGAGTCGAAGCTTCAGTGGCGAGAGGCGTTGTTTTGAAGAGAGATGCTGATAGCGATGCGTTGGCCTATGCGTGGGAGGCTTGGCGGAGGCGTCGGCTTGGATGAAACGGTGAAACGCAGCTGGTGATTGGTGTCGGCTTTCCTCTTGGGACCTCACTTGTTTACATGAGTTCTCCCTTCTGTTGGAGTGTGGGATCGATTCTAATTAGTCACCGGATGGAGTGTGGGAACGAGCTGATAACGTATTGGTCAGCGACGTTTCTATTGCACTCCAGAGTTTCGGTATGCATGGGACTTCCTGTCGGTTCTGCGTTGTTTATTGTAGCATACAACGTATAGATATGATGAGCAGATGGTAGCCTAGACGGGAGGAGACGTACGCGCTGGCTTCGGCATTTGTCTCTGGTCGGCGGGGTGTGGGTTTAAGGACAAAGTACCTCCAATTTAGGGCTCATGAGATATAAGAATTTAGTTACTTCGCGTACGAGTTGGGAAAAGGGAACAGGAGAAGGGAGTCGGGTGATCAAAGGGAGAAGGTCAGCAGAGGTAGAAGGGGTCCACCTATAGTCGGGGCCTTGTTGGCTGCTTGCCGCAACAGTGCGAGCACGCCCACCCTACCATGATCCGTACGGGCCACATATTTAAGGATCCCTCCAACAAGACCGACGGGGAATCACCTATCTATCAACAAACGCGACATGGTCCCTTCCGAAAATACTCTACTCTTTCTTCATACTAAAACAATATTTATTCATAAAATTCATTAAGTTGGCGGACACTAAATACTAAAGAATAACCTAACTCCCGAAACTTTAAAAAATCATGATATACAATTAGGTAATAATATAATACAAAAATAGAAATAAGGTATGTGGGTAAATGGTATGTAGATTAGGTCATTAATGTAGGTATATGTGCTTATGTATATAAGGTTAGGTAATGGTAATTCAAGTAAATGGAGCGATATATAGTTGTGTAGATGAATAGATATTCAACAGTTAAATTTACAGCAATCAAAATCATAATTGGAAAAGTATTCAACTTCAACGGAAACGAAAAAAAAATCAAAGTGCGTTTGCACATGGACGAGCCATTAAACCGTAAGGCGGCCAATGTCGCAATCAAAATCAAACGTTACGTTACCGGTCAGTTTACCACGTTAGTCATTATATCTCCCTGAATCATTATATTTGTACAAACTTACAGTACGTTTTCCTCCCACGCAGAAAGATCTTTCGTTGTGTAGATGGCTGGATGATTGGATTAGCAGATGATTAGGTGAATGAATGGATGATCAACTGATAAGATGAGGGCTGGGTAACGACACGCATGACTGTAAAGTTTAGTTGTATTAATAACCATTTAATTGATAAATATTCAACTTAAGCCCGGTATAGGAAATCCTTTTTGACTAGGTCCACATGTTAGATTTCATGGGCGTACATGTTAGCCGCAGCACAATTAAATTGAACCACCAATCGGACCAATCAAAAAGCACTTCATTATCCGGTATATAATAAGAAAGAGAAGAAAAAACACATAAAAATAAATCCACTGGGTAGGCGGCTTCAGATTAGGTTTGCCAGAGCGAACCTACAATCGACGGCGGCTTAGGCACGGGGTCAATGACCTTGAGGCATCGACGAAAAATGCTCCCACGCAGCGAAAGCCAGGTGCAGCTTGCTTGTAGTGACGCAACTGTCGAAGCTGGTTGCGACGGTAATGGTATACCGGCTCACAGCGTGAGGCAGTCCATCCTTGGGATCACGTTGCTCACACCCGTAGGTCGGACGGGGAGGTTATATAACCTCAACTGACCCGAGCACGCTGCCGGTCGAAAAATTTGCCGGAGCGAGTCCACGTATCCCAGCGAGTTATACCAGGTTGTACCAAGGGTTATATCAGGTTGTACCAAGAGTTATATCAGGTTATACCAAGACATACACAACTAGGTATCACTACGTCTGTACTAGTGGTGCGATTCCTATGTATAGAAGATTACATTTTAGAACTATATATTGGAACTTCGCGGACAAGATATTTTAAAATTTAACCTAAATATAAATTTAACAATTAGAAACCCAATTATGCTTATTATTGATAAAATGAACATATTTATTATAACTATCTGCAATACATTACTATATTTTGTGTGTTCTATAATTATTTCTTTTGTCTGTACATAAGACAGTGGTTCTAATCTAGTTATGTGATTACTTACATAAACATTTTGTGTGAAATTTAGCATTGAATTAGATATTATGAATTCGTTTAGCTGGGTTGAACAGTTGTAAATCTTGATTATGTTATTTCCTTCGATAGTTATTTCTTTATCTAAACAATTTTGGTTTAATTTGGATTTGGAAAGGCTCCATGTTAACAATATATTTGGTTCAACGTAATTAATTTAAAAATTCTTGAATGTTTTTGTGTAAAGACATTTAGTGGGTTTTTGTTTTAAAATCCGTTTTATGCAATTGTCTTCTATTATTTGTTTAGTTTCTTTGCTATATATTTTGTCTTCGTAAATATAATATTTATCGAATGTTATTTCTTTTAAAATATTATTTTGGTTATCTGGGTATGGAACAATTTTATATATTGGGACATTAGCAGTTTCACTCGGAATATTGGAGATTATATAGATTTCATTTGTGTCAACTTTTAGCCATGTGGTAGTTTTAATATTTAATAATTTCACAGAATTTAAATCTTGTTTTAGTAGTTTTGGGTTAAAAATACAAAGTCTAGTAAGTTGCATTCCCATTTCTATATCTTCGATGTATTCTGTGAAATGTTGTAGAATGAAAATTAAAATTTCTAATTGTTGATTTTTGTTATTTTCTTTGTTTAATTGATTTATTATCTCAATTCCATGGTTTACTACCTCTATAACTAAATTTAGTTCATTTGTTTGGATACTATGGCTGGCAAGATTTTCTATTCTCTGTTCTAATTCTTTCCTATCTTCTTGATCTAATGTGCCAAATAAGTATTTATAGGCGGTACCTACTATATTTATTAGGCCTCTCCTGTTGCGTTTAGCTATTTTCAAGCCACTTATTTCCCTATTTAGTTTATCTACTAGGTATTTTACTTGGATTACGTTTGGAAATTGGTTGGCCATTACTAGAAGGTTTTGATAGGTTTCTTCGGTTTTTGTTACGTTAACTATTAAGTAATGGTACTCATAATTTATGGGAAGATCGATTGATCCCGTTTTAAATATGAGATAACCGTTTCTGGATTCAATTGGATTTATTTCAATATTTTGTCCTTCTGTTGTAAGGACCATTAATGTCATGAGGACGATGAATTTAATTATGTTGCCGTTGATCGTTACCTTCCGTTTCGATGGGCGGGCTGGAATTATTATATTTTCTTATGTTAATTTTCTTTTTCATTTTATATTTAGATTTGTAATGTGTTATCTTTCTTCCCCTATTCTTTTTTTCGTAGTGTTTTTCATCTATTTTGGTTATTTCCCCCGTCTTTTTGAAAGGGTTTAGGAATTTTTGACTTTACGAGAGGTGATTTTCTAAACCTAGTGTCCACTTCAAAGTCATTACGACTTTGGTTCAACTGGGTGATTTGATTCACCTTGTTCAGTTGAGTGTCATACTCTGGACTTCCTGCATATATTAATATGTCTGCAGGTGTTCGGTTGGTAGTGTTATGTCTGGTCTTGTGATTATAGGTGTACATTATTAGTTCGAATTTAGTGTACTTGTTTTCGAGATCATTCTCACTGGATATGATCCTCAATTTTTCGTTCACAGTTTTATGGAATCTTTCAATATCTGATATTCCGTTTTTACTGGAGGTGATTAGGATTTTGACATCTTCCGAGATTAGCCATGCTTGCAATGCTGCGCACATAAAGGCTGAATCTTTATCGGCGTTAATTTCCTGGGGTTTTCCCATTTCATTAAAAACTTTTAGTATCGCTCTTTTGGTTTCTTTGAATTCCGCGTAACTTGGTATATCTATGAGCTTGGTACTTGATTTCATTACTTTTGTGAAATTGTTTGGACTGATAATTTCCAAATACGCTTGTTGGAAAGTTGGGAAATCAGTGTCATTATGGAAATATAATGCACTCTTTTTGGTACATAGATATTCCTTAATGAGTTCTTTGGCTAAGGTGTTAGTCATTTCCTTGTATGTGATTTTGATAATCAATTTGTGGAAATAATGTTGCGTAGTTACTTTATCTTCATCTTCCTTGATCAACTCAATCTGGCGATTGAAATAGTTGATTGGTCGTTCGGTGATGGGGATATGATTTAAATTGTCTTCTTGCGCACTGTGTATTGTGGCGTTTTCGTTAACCTTGACTCGAGAAAGAGCATCAGCTACATGTTTTTCTTTGCCAGGTAGATATTTTATTTTGAAGTCGAATTGGTTTAATTTGATCTTCCACCTTTGTAGTTTCATTCTTGGTTCTCTGAGGTTGTTTAACCATACTAAAGGCTTATGGTCGCTAAGTATTTTGAATGTTCTTCCGAACAAGTATGATCGGAAATACTTAGTAGCCCAAACAATTGCTAACAATTCTTTCTCTATAGCGGAATAGTTGATCTCATGTTCGTTCAACGTTCGGCTGGCATAGCAGATTGGCTTGTGGTCTTGCGATAAGACTGCGCCTATAGCCATGTTACTAGCATCGGTATTAACAGAAAACATTTTGTTAAAGTCTGGGTACACGAGAATGGGGTCTGAGGTGATGAGTACTTTTAGTCTCTCAAATGCCTCGACATATTTCTCTTCTTTAGGGTCTATTATTGCTCGTTTCTTGAGTTTGAGCGTCATAGGCTTGGCTATGTTAGCGAAGTTAGGGATGAATTTCCTATAAAATCCGCATAGACCTAAGAATGACTTGATTTGTTTTGTGGTTTCTGGGATGGGAAACCCTGTGATGGCTGTGATCTTGTTGGGGTTTGGTACTATTCCTTCGGGTGTAACTATATGACCTAGGAACTCAGTTTCTTTCTTCAGAAACTCACACTTATCCATTTGTAGCTTGAGGTTTGCATCTCTCAGCTTGCCAAAGACTTTTCTTAGTGACAGAAGGTGTTCGTCCAATGAAGTGGAGAAAATTATTGTGTCATCTAAGTACACCAAGCAATCGGTGAAAATTAAGTCTTCCAAAAAATCGTTCATGCATCTTTGGAATGTGGCAGGGGCGTTGGTTAGCCCGAATGGCATTCGAGTATACTCGTAATGACCATGTTCAGTAGAAAAGGCCGTTTTCGCGATCGAATTAGGTTCCATTGGGATTTGATGGAAACCTTTTGCCAAGTCGATCGTAGTGAAGTATTGGCACTTTCCTAATTTGTCTAGGATTTCATCCATTCTTGGAGTTGGAAACTTATCTTTTATGGTTATCTCGTTGAGACCTCTATAGTCTACGACTAACCTGTACTTTTGTTTTCCAGAAGCGTCTATCATCTTTGGAATCATTGAAATGGGGGAACAGTAAGGCGATTTCGATTTACGAATAATTCCTTGTTCAATCATTTCTTTGATTTGTTTGTTGACTTCTTCGTCATGTATTTGGGCATACTTATATGGTTTTCTGTATACCGGATCTTCGTGTTTTGTTTGAATTGGATGATTGACAGTACATGTGAAGGTCAAATTGTCACCATCTCTGTACTGCACATCGCTGAATTCATACAACACTTTCTTCAATTTTTCTTTCTCTTCATCGTTTAGATGATCTAGCCTTAGCTCATGACATTCTCTTAATTCATTTTCGATAGCGGAAGTTAAGTATTGATCCCCTTCTAAGGATGAGTCAAGGCACTTCCGTGCGATATTATCTTCTTCCGAAGATATATCTTTGCACTTAGGTGCGGTCCTAACTTCTTCAATTGCTTCTCCACTAAGAATGATTGGGAATGTTCTTTCTCCTAACATTACAGTATTGTCTCTGTAATTAATTACGGCTTTGCTGGCCATCAGATATTCTCTTCCTAAAAGGATATCATAGTTGTCTGAGAAGTTATACAGGTAGAACTTCTGCTCGCTCGGACAGACTTTGTTGGGGGGCCTAACTATACTTTTAGTTAACTTAACTGGTCCGTTGATGGTATGGACCTTGAGGTTTTCCTTGTTTATGGGGGCATTCGGAATATTTTCCTTTATGATGTTAATTGATGATCCCGAATCCACGATACCTCTAAGTATTTTATTATTTAATTTTAGGTTTATATAGGATCCCCCTCGGTTTCTTCCCAGGCTGTTTGATGAAATTTACATCCATTTTCGTCTGGCCGCTTTCGTTTTCCCTGACCCTTTTTGTAGGTTGATTGAACCTTCTGCCACTAGACTGGTTTTGATTAGTTTGGTAATTCGCAGGATTCTGTGCCTGACCTTTATTCAAGGAATTGCGAAATTCCTGTTGCAATCCAGGATTATTATGATTGTACCTAGATGTACCTGAACCAGATGGATTCTGAGATTGTTGTATGTTGCTACTAAAATTTGGGTAATAATTCCCATTATTCTTTTGAGCTGATTGTTGCGGTTTATGCTGATCTTTATTTGTATTCTTATCTTCTATCTTGGCTTCATATAAGCCTTCCTCTTGAGCGGCTTTTTTAAGTTTAGACAGGGTTGTTATATCTTTACGTACTAAAGTCATAAATTTCCTATCTGGGAGTTTACGCGATATTACGTCTTTGATTGTATTATTTAATGCATTTTGATAAATCAGGGTGTTGGCTACACTGTTTTCTAAGGCTAGCTTATTGGTAGGGCTTTTGTTTCTAGATCTTCTATAAACTTACGAAGACTCCCATTGAATTTTGTGAAGTAAATTTGTCTCATAAGCTCTTCATATGGTGTGTGGTTCTTGAATTCATCTATTAAAGCTGTCTTCAGTTCCAGCCAGGTGTTGGGTTGCACCATTTGTGATAGTCGCTGTGCTTCTGAGGTTAACTGCACCTCGATGGCTCCAAACAGTACTCGTGACTTTCGAGGGTCTTGGGTCTGGTACAGTTCTAGGATGTACTCGATGCGTTTGATGAAGGAACTCAGCTTTCCAGCTGATCCGCAATATGCTGGCACTTGTCGAATTGACAATAGTGCTTGGTTTAAGTGAATTTCACTTAGGATTGCTGGTCGTAATGCCATTTTGATCTGTAGTTTATTTTAATTCACTTCGCGTGTATGTCACTCAATTGATTATTTGGTTGGTGTTTTATTTCAATCGTTGCGGTTGGTGATTTAGTTTAATCGTTGTAGTTTTGGTTACACAGGTGTTGTTTGTTTAACGTTTGTGTTTAGCCTAGTGCTACGTTGCACCTAGGTTCTTTGGCGGATTCACTTGGTCTAACTAGCTTCGCTAATCTCCAGCAATCTAGTCGTTTAGATTGCTTCTAATAGATCAGTACCGGAACAATAACGTTAGTGTTGTGAATCCTACCGGCTGCGCCAATAATAATTCCTGAGTTCCAAAGTAAGTTTTTAAATCTGTGCCTGCCACAGATTTTCGTCCTTTGTGGGTGCGGAAGGGGGTGGGGCGAAATTTTGAAATACACTTGTAGCAGTGTGATATCACATGAGACTGGAAACCAAATTTGGTTGCCCTAACTCTTAAAGTCTCTGAGATCCAGGCGTCTAAAAAGACGGACAGACAGACAGACAGACAGGCAAATTCCCCAACTCGATATTTAGAAGTCTTAAACGGAACTGATCTTTGGTTCTCGAGTTCTTCATCTCGAGACCTCTGCTATGAAGCTTTAAGCTTATCTCCATAAGCTTTTGGCTTCGGCTGATGTATTGTCTTCGGGATTGAGTAATGATGGCTTCGGCTGAGAGAGTCGAAGCTTCAGTGGCGAGAGGCGTTGTTTTGAAGAGAGATGCTGATAGCGATGAATTACCGCGGCTGCTGGCACCAGACTTGCCCTCCAATTGGTCCTTGTTAAAGTATTTAAAGTGTGCTCATTCCAATTACAGGGCCTCGGATATGAGTCCTGTATTGTTATTTTTCGTCACTACCTCCCCGAGCTGGGAGTGGGTAATTTACGCGCCTGCTGCCTTCCTTAGATGTGGTAGCCGTTTCTCAGGCTCCCTCTCCGGAATCGAACCCTGATTCCCCGTTACCCGTTGTAACCATGGTAGTCCTAGATACTACCATCAAAAGTTGATAGGGCAGACATTTGAAAGATCTGTCGTCGGTACAAGACCATACGATCTGCATGTTATCTAGAGTTCAACCAATGTAACGATCTTGCGATCGCTTGGTTTTAGCCTAATAAAAGCACACGTCCCATAAGGTCCGTGTTTTAATTGCATGTATTAGCTCTAGAATTGCCACAGTTATCCAAGTAACTGTTAACGATCTAAGGAACCATAACTGATATAATGAGCCTTTTGCGGTTTCACTTTTAATTCGTGTGTACTTAGACATGCATGCTTAATCTTTGAGACAAGCATATAACTACTGGCAGGATCAACCAGAATAATGTTTTTGTTTCGTGCGCATATGCACACATATGAAATATTTGACAACTCAATATACTTTTGAATAAGAAAAAATAGTATAATAGTACATAGTTTTTAACAGTTCATGAGAATTTGTTAAACGAATGCGGCCATTTTTATATAGCATTCACATTCGCCATTTTTCTCTATATATATATATTTCTTTATACATTTAATAACAACACACTTTGGCAATATAAAACGAGAGAATTAATATTTTCTCATTTGTTTAATTTGTACAACATTCGACTATTATATATATCCATATTATAAATATATACAACATTTTTTCGTTCAAAAATATCTTTTTATTTGCACTTAATATATTATTATCATATCATGTATTTGCTTAAACCAATATAAATTGTGTTTGAGCTTTGTATTTTGACAACAAATTTAAAATTTATCCAATTTCGAATACGTTATTTGCGATATACATTAAATAAAACCAAACACATGAGTGTTCATGTAAAATGGATTTTGATATATTGGCAATATTTGAATTTGCACATAAATCGCTTTGATTATATGCTGGTACATTGGTGAAATGGTACTCGTACAATTACAAATCATATAAGACCATTTCCGGACATTCAGGATAATAATTCGAAACCAAAATGATATATAATAAAGAGAATTCACGCTTCAATATATTTTGGCCAGATTCACTATATTATCTTAAGATCAATTTGTCGTAGCCAAGTATTTAATATTAAAATAACTTTTTATACAACAAATATCACTTATTACACTACTTTGAGTTTGATGACAACTAGAATAATACCATGTACAATACTATACCAAATATTGCACACAATATGTGATGGACATCAACTGTCCATCATGTATAGGTTTCTCGTTCGACCACTCGTTGAGTCAAGACGTGATTGCGGACAATCTACGCTTGTCTATTTCGTTTGCGCTCTCTTAATCTAATTCTCTGTCGCGCTCAATTGCTCATAATTGCGTGAGTACTTAACGCTTTCTGATTGGCCAAGTGCACGTGCGCTCAATCTACGCACGCTCGCATTGGGAGTGCGTTTTATCTCGCCATCTGCTGCCAAAAATACTGGAGTTAAACTTCGTCGCGGCTGACGCTGGGCAGCTGGACAGCAGCATGGGCCCTGCTCCCCCCGGTCCACCCGATACACTGACCGAAAATAATGCGGACTGGCAAGCCCCAACACGAATCATAAGGAATCGTAAGGGATCAAGCCAGCCGAAGAAGGCCAATATATCGGAAAATGCGCCTGACTCTGACGACTCCAGCTCAGGAATCGAGCCAGGGGAGATTTAAAGGAAGCCTGCCCGTGATCAGACTCCCGCTAATCAACTAGGTGGGCCCAGCACCAGCTCTGCAGCAAGGGTCGGGCTTGTCAACAACCGATTTGCGGCTCTGTCCAATGTTGAGAACATTGATGATGACAGCATGGACTATTCCGATGATGGCCACCCAGCTCAAAAACTGAATCAGGCACCCCAACCTAGAAAAAATAGGCCCCCTCCAATCTTCATCCCGTATGTGACAAACATCAAAATGTTCGCCAGTGCCATTGCCCAGGTTTTTGGAGAGGGCAGGGAGTTCACGTACAGGGCGACCAGGGACAATAACATAAGGGTGATGACAAATAAGAAGGCAAGCTACTCGGCGCTGAAGAAGTTCCTGGATGAATCAGGAAAAAGGTACCAAACATTCCAGCCCAGAGATGAGAGGCCATATCGTGTCGTCATCAAGGGATTCCACTACTCCACTGACATCGAAGATATTAAGGCAGCTCTGCACAGCCAAGGCCATGTCGCCAGGGATGTCCATAATCTGGTCAATAAGGCGAAAAATCAGCGGTACAGGATTTTTTTTGCAAACCTTGAGCCGACCAGCAACAACAAACAGGCCTACAACATCAAAAGGATTTGCCACTCAGTTGTCACCGTTGAGCCCCCTCTGAAATTCGATGATGTAGTACAGTGCTACCGCTGCCAAGGTTTTGGGCACACCCAACGATATTTCCGCTTATCGGAGCGATGTGTAAAATGCGGAGGTGACCATGCGTCCAAAACATGCGACAAGGGAAAAAACGACCCGGCTGTCTGCCTGCACTGTAGAGGCGATCATGTGGCCTCCTACAAGGGATGTCCAGCCTATAAAAAGACTAAGAACCTGGCAGCACCAAGGTCAACCAGGACTCAGTACCAGGCTAACAGGGTGGCAGCGGGCAATCCATCGCCAATTGTCAACCCCAACTTCAGCTACGCCGATGCCGCCAGAGCACAGTGGTCGATTCTGCCCATCTAGCAGGCAATAAAGCAAAAATTAAAATGTCGAATCTTGTTAATTTTTTTTACTTTTTGGAAAGTAAACATCCCATTGATATTTATCCAGTACCTGCACGCGGTTGAATCGCAAAAAACTTTTATGTCCATACCTAAGTAAATTTTAGAGCCTTTTTATGGCTTTTTGTAAAGAAAAATATTTATTAATGTTTTGTGAATTGTATTAAAATGACCATCCATTTTGATCATAGTTAGTAAGTATTCAATAAAAAATATATGTGTTGGTCCTGTGCTTACATGTATTAGTGGTAAATCGTTGTAGAACTTAACATTTCCTTTAGTGTGCTATTAATATCATACCCGACACTTGCATGGAATAGATCTTTTGACATCCGTCCCCTTCCGCCTTAAATCTTTTTTTATTTATGAAACCAGTCTTTTTTGAATATTCTGTGTTAAAACAAACTGCAACTATGTGCAACACGTTAATTTATTTGATTTTATAGGACAAAGGTCAGTTTCGAAAAACGCGCTTTTTGCGATATGGCGCATGGAAACTGAGTAAGAAAGAAAAGCTAAAGCGAGTTGGATCCATGTTTTCACTCAATTAATTGATAATTGATAAAAACGAACTCAAAGAAATTATTATTTCCAAAAAAAAAAAAATTTAAGTAATTTTGCTTCTGAATGAAGTGTACCGTAGAAATTTAAAATACTTAAAACAACAAAGCAAATTTTTTATTTTTGACCTATACCTTTTTTGTATTAATATAAAGTGTTTATAAAAACATTTTAAAATATTTTAAAACACAAATAAAAAATATTTTTTTTAAATTTATTTTTAAAAGTTTTTAAGTTAAAAAATAAAAATTAAAAATTTATTTAAATACTCCGCTGATTTATATTCCAAAATACAAAAATATTTTTAAAAATATTACTCATTTATTTTTTGAGTTATTAATTATTGCCTGCCAGATTGGCAGAATCGACCACTGTGCACAGGTGGCGTTTGATGATATCAAAAGCAAATTATGCTCAGCTCCATTTTTAATTCATCCCAATTACGACAAGAATTTCGTAGTCCAATGTGATGCCTCTCTTCATGGGGTAGGTGCAGTGTTAGCCCAATGTGACGACTCAGGTTGCGAGCGTCCGATAGCCTACATGTCCAAGAAGCTAAACAAAGCTCAGCGAAACTACACGGTAACGGAACTCGAATGCTTGGCGGTAGTACTGGCTATTAAAAAATTCCGCATGTACATCGATGGTCATCCGTTCAAAATTGTCACGGATCATGCAAGCCTCCGATGGCTTATGAACCAGTCAGATCTCAGCGGTAGATTAGCCAGATGGGCAATAAAATTGCAAGGGTATTCTTTCGAAATCGAGCATAGGAAAGGAAGCGAAAATATAGTGGCTGACGCATTGTCTCGTTCATACGAAGGCGTTACGGAAGTAGCTGTTTTGGAATGCGAAGTATTACCGGAAATAGATTTGAAGTCGGATGCATTTCAGTCGCCGGAGTATCGATCACTCCGAGAGAAATTCTTGCTTTCCAAACTCCCAGATTTTGAAGTGATTAACGAGTACATATATCATCGTACAAGTTTTCCCGATTTGGATTCTGACCAAGCCGATGAGTCTTGAAAATAAGTTGTTCCCGAAGCTTTGAGACAGGGCTGCCCATTGCGCAAATGCCTCGACTAAATAAGGCGATGATTTTACTGGCCAAAAATGGTAATAAACGTCCGAGATTACATTGGTTCATGTGATGTATGTCAGACCACAAAACATCCCACACGCTCTCTTAAACCTCCTACGGGCGCGAGAGTCTTTAGCGAACGTCCTTTCCAACGGTTGTACGTCGATTTCATTGGTCCCTTTCCTTGAAGCAGGAAGGGCAACATAGCAATATTTATCATCCTGGCTCACTTTTCCCAATTTACCTTCTTAAAGGCGGTAAAGAAATTTACTTCGAAGATATTGATTGACATATTGAGGGAAGATATCTTTTCGTGTTTTTGAGTTCCGGAAGTGCTAGTGAGTGTACGGTACGCAGCTTAAGAGTAGTGATTTTTCTAAATTACTTTTGAAGTACGGTGTTCAGCACTTACAGTATGTATGTACAGGGGGTTATGCTCCACAGTCTAATGCCGCGGAAAGCGTATGTTAGTACTGACCAACGGGAATGGGATGTGTTCCTTAGTAGCATAAACTATTCGTTGAGAAAATCAATACACCAATCAGTGGGTATGGCACCTTATTTCGTGATCTTTGGTCAGCACATGATTTCACGTGGCCAAGATTACAAATTGTTGCGAGAATTCGATTTACTCAACGATGGCGAGGGGAAATTGTCAAGAGCTGACGAGTTTCAGAAGATTCGCTCAAACATCGAGAAACACCTGTCGAAAGCTTACGAGAGGATTCAACGCACTTACGACCTGAGATCGACGCCTCGTTCGTTTGAGGTAGGTCAAGAAGTGATAAAGCGTAGTGTGTAAGGTTGCAGTGGCAAAAATTAGAATGCCTGAACAAAGTTGTACGAAGACAATTTTTTTTTGAGAACAGTCTTTCTTATTTTATCACTAAGATAGTGAACCACCCTGCTGATACATACATACATTCCAGAGAGCGCTGCATGCTAGATCAGAAGCTTTTATCTCGAAAAGCTAAACTCGAATATTGCACGTGCGAGCGCAGCTCACGGTTAGCCCTTCTGGAACCTTCTTCGCTTTTATCTAGGCGACACAGCTTTGAGGGGTACAGCAATTAGTGCTAAGTGCATGTTGCACAGAACAAAAATTATCTCCAAAGGTGAAAGACGTACATACACATGTGCATAGATCGGCAAGAAAAGACATAAAAAACGTGGTGAACATTTATGAGAAAA
Organism: Drosophila ambigua; assembly: GCA_018150905.1. Lineage (NCBI taxonomy): Eukaryota > Metazoa > Arthropoda > Insecta > Diptera > Drosophilidae > Drosophila > Drosophila ambigua. The sequence goes on from JAECWS010000080.1 coordinate 1,826,467, forward strand.
ATAAAAACGACAAGGATTTTAATTTAATTTTAGTGTTGTGGCTGCAGAACAATTAATAAAAAAAAAACTGGATCTAAGGTACGAAAGACCACTCGTTGAGTCAAGACGTGATTGCGGACAATCTACGCTTGTCTATTTCGTTTGCGCTCTCTTAATCTAATTCTCTGTCGCGCTCAATTGCTCATAATTGCGTGAGTACTTAACGCTTTCTGATTGGCCAAGTGCACGTGCGCTCAATTTACGCACGCTCGCATTGGGAGTGCGTTTTATCTCGCCATCTGCTGCCAAAAATACTGGAGTTAAACTTCGTCGCGGCTGACGCTGGGCAGCTGGACAGCAGCATGGGCCCTGCTCCCCCCGGTCCACCCGATACACTGACCGAAAATAATGCGGACTGGCAAGCCCCAACACGAATCATAAGGAATCGTAAGGGATCAAGCCAGCCGAAGAAGGCCAATATATCGGAAAATGCGCCTGACTCTGACGACTCCAGCTCAGGAATCGAGCCAGGGGAGATTTAAAGGAAGCCTGCCCGTGATCAGACTCCCGCTAATCAACTAGGTGGGCCCAGCACCAGCTCTGCAGCAAGGGTCGGGCTTGTCAACAACCGATTTGCGGCTCTGTCCAATGTTGAGAACATTGATGATGACAGCATGGACTATTCCGATGATGGCCACCCAGCTCAAAAACTGAATCAGGCACCCCAACCTAGAAAAAATAGGCCCCCTCCAATCTTCATCCCGTATGTGACAAACATCAAAATGTTCGCCAGTGCCATTGCCCAGGTTATTGGAGAGGGCAGGGAGTTCACGTACAGGGCGACCAGGGACAATAACATAAGGGTGATGACAAATAAGAAGGCAAGCTACTCGGCGCTGAAGAAGTTCCTGGATGAATCAGGAAAAAGGTACCAAACATTCCAGCCCAGAGATGAGAGGCCATATCGTGTCGTCATCAAGGGATTCCACTACTCCACTGACATCGAAGATATTAAGGCAGTACAGGATTTTTTTTGCAAACCTTGAGCCGACCAGCAACAACAAACAGGCCTACAACATCAAAAGGATTTGCCACTCAGTTGTCACCGTTGAGCCCCCTCTGAAATTCGATGATGTAGTACAGTGCTACCGCTGCCAAGGTTTTGGGCACACCCAACGATATTTCCGCTTATCGGAGCGATGTGTAAAATGCGGAGGTGACCATGCGTCCAAAACATGCGACAAGGGAAAAAACGACCCGGCTGTCTGCCTGCACTGTAGAGGCGATCATGTGGCCTCCTACAAGGGATGTCCAGCCTATAAAAAGGCTAAGAACCTGGCAGCACCAAGGTCAACCAGGACTCAGTACCAGGCTAACAGGGTGGCAGCGGGCAATCCATCGCCAATTGTCAACCCCAACTTCAGCTACGCCGATGCCGCCAGAGCACAGTGGTCGATTCTGCCCATCTAGCAGGCAATAAAGCAAAAATTAAAATGTCGAATCTTGTTAATTTTTTTTTACTTTTTGGAAAGTAAACATCCCACTGATATTTATCCAGTACCTGCACGCGGTTGAATCGCAAAAAACTTTTATGTCCATACCTAAGTAAATTTTAGAGCCTTTTTATGGCTTTTTGTAAAGAAAAATATTTATTAATGTTTTGTGAATTGTATTAAAATGACCATCCATTTTGATCATAGTTAGTAAGTATTCAATAAAAAATATATGTGTTGGTCCTGTGCTTACATGTATTAGTGGTAAATCGTTGTAGAACTTAACATTTCCTTTAGTGTGCTATTAATATCATACCCGACACTTGCATGGAATAGATCTTTTGACATCCGTCCCCTTCCGCCTTAAATCTTTTTTTATACCCGTACTCAAAAAAGAGTTAAGAGGTATATTAGATTTGTGGTAAAAGTGGTTGTGTGTAACACAGAGAAGGAAAATTTTCCGACCCCATAAAGTATATATATTCTTGATCAGCATCAATAGCCGAGTCGATAGAGCCATGTCTGTCTGTCCGTCCGTCCGTCCGTCCGTCTGTCCGTCTGTCCGTCTGTCTTTCTTGTTGAGCGCCTGGATCTCAGAGACTATAAGAGTTAGGGCAACCAAATTCGGTTTCCAGGCTCATGTGATATCACACTGCTACAAGTGTATTTCAAAATTTCGCCCCACCCCCTTCCGCCCCCACAAAGGACGAAAATCTGTGGCAGGCACAATTTTAAAGATACGATAAAACTAATAACGCAGTATCGTAGAGAATGCCCATATCTACCAGATTGCTGAATCTGAATCAGATCGGATCATAATTATAGCCAGAATGAAGAAATTAATTTTCAGTTGCTTCCCCCGCCCCCTTTTGCCAACGACCACTCTTCTCTATCTCCTTCTCGCTCGCACACTCTGCTGCGTTCAGTGCGCGAGCAACCCCTAGCGGAGGAGATGAAGAATATGAATGGTACATCTATAATCTACATGTTAGATGTAAAATATACATTGTAGATGTAGATGTAGATAACAGATGTAGCAAAGAAATGTAAAATGTAAAATTTTTTTTTAATTCTAAAATTCTTAAAAATTATTCTCAAAAAGTTATATACTGACTGAGTACGGGTATAAGTAGAGTCGCGTCCCCAGAAGCGACTCACACGTTCCTTCTCGTTTAATTTTAGTGTTGTGGCTGCAGAACAATTAATAAAAAAAAAACTGGATCTAAGGTACGAAAGAATATCAGTAAGAAGTATGTACATATGTATAGGTTACGACACACGTGTTGCAGACGAATCGCTGACCTGACCGATCAGGGCCTAACCCATCGCTCTTGGTGGGTGGGCCGCTCCAACCCCGCAATCCTCATTACTCTTTTGTGCCACCTGACCTTGCATGCCGGCTGAGACACTGATGGACTGCCGTTAGCTGACCTGTGCATATTCACACCGATGTACCTACACACATTTCTACAGTCGAGGAACTCGCCTCGCCCGCCCCCGTCTCGTTAAGACCCTGGCAGGCCTCGAGTAACGCTTCCTGGTCGTCCCACCTAGGTGGTTGCGTAGGCTTGGTTGATCTATATCCAGGCCCAGGGTCAACCCTCGCATGAACCTCACTCCACGGAAAGGCACCCATGGGATCGCGACGGTGAAGACGCACTGCGACCAGGAATAACGAACTCGAGTGGAGATCCTTTTTACATGGAAAATACACCAAATACACCACACACACCGATGGAGAAGATGACTGAGGAGACAGTATTTGGAAAGCGTCACGCACTTTCTAGATCCCCACCACCGTCGACACCTGCGAAAGCTCATTGCTCGAGCATGTCCCAGTCTGGACCTGACGGCATGGAGAAGGAGCGACCGCACTCCAACCCACTAGAGCTGCTGAAAACCCTAGGTACTCGGGCTAATGAGCTGGTCCAAAGGATGAACGACCAGCGGCACGTGGACATCCCGATGAAGGACCTAGCTCTGAGCGTGGTAGCTCTTCAGGCGCTTATCCTCAACAGCTTTGACAAGCTGCACAACAGGTCGATCGGGACCGCCACTATTGGCACCCAAACAATTGCGAAGCCGTCTCTCACCGGCACTAAGAGGCTGCGCGAGTCTCCGCAATTGGCTGAGCCTACAAAGAGACAGAGGAGCACAAGACCGAAGCAAAAAGCAACCCAACTCGAGCTGCCGGCGCTGGACCAGGGCGAAAAAACCCCCTCTGGAACAGTTGACCATGGTGCCACCCCAGCCGCCAAAAAGCAACTCAAATGGCAGCAGGTGGGCCCCAAGGCAAGGAAGAGAAGGGAGCCGCGTGAGCGCGAGCCAAGACCGGACGCGATTATAATCCAGCCCCAAGGAGAACTCAGCTATAGTGACATCCTTCGCATGGTCACTAGGCGGCAGGACGGAATGCTACAGGAAGTGGGCAAAAACGTCAACAAAATCCGGAAGACGGCAAAGGGCGAACTGCTTCTAGAGCTCAACGGAGCGAGCAAAAGCAACACGGCGAAACTCAGGGCATTAGCGCGGCACTGGGACTGGTAGTCGGGCATTAGAGCGGTGACAGAGGAGCTGGGCGTGGAGATCAAGGATCTTGACAGTCTGGCCACGAAGGAGGACATCGCAGAAGCGATAGCCACAATGTTGGACGCACCCAGCGTGGACATTGGAGCTATTAAGAGCCTGAGGCCATCCTTCGCTGGTACACAACTGGCAGTTGTATGCCTGCCACCGGTACATGCAAGAGCCCTGCTGAACGCAGGAAAGCTCAAAGTCGGCTGGACGAACCGCAGAATCAGGGAACGGTCAGCCCAAAGACGCTGCTATAGATGCCTAGAGTTTGGGCATGTCGCAATCAGGTGCAAGAGCGCGGTGGATCGCACCGGATGCTGCCTCAGGTGCGGCGCAAACGGCCATAAGGCCGCAACCTGCCAGAGCGATCTACGCTGCTTCATCTGCACGGCTAACAAGGGCAAGGACACGTATCACTACGCGGGTAGCAAGAGATGCCCAGCAGCCAAAGGTGGGTCCAGCTTGCCGCCGCAATGATGAAGCTATTACAGCTCAACCTCAATCACTGTGCTGCGGCTCAGGACCTGCTAAGCCAAACAGTGAGAGAAATGGCGGTAGACCTTGCCATTATCAGCGAGCCATACCGCCCCAAGGAGTCCCCGGTATTCTTACTGGATGCCACCAAAAAAGCCGCGCTATGGCTTTGCGGTACCACACCCATGCAGGCCACCAACGTAAGCCCGGAGGTGGGTTTCGTACGCGCAAAGGTTGGAAGGGTCTGGATGTACAGTGTCTACCTCGCTCCAAGCCTGTCGCTCGCCGAATTCACAGGTATCGTAGAAAACCTAGCGGCTGATGTCAAAGATCATCACCCAGTGGCTATCGGAGGCGATTTCAACGCGTGGGCAAAGGAATGGGGAAGCGCCTCAACGAATGCGAGAGGTAGGGTCTTGCTGGAGACCATCGCACTCCTGGACATAGCGCTCCTCAATCAGGGTGTGCAACATACCTTCTCCAGGGCAGGATTCGGATCGATCGTAGACCTCACCTTTACCAGCAGCTCACTCTTCAACTCCTCGGGTTGGAGTATCAGCAACGCCTACACAGCGAGCGACCACATGGCCATTATCTGCAACATTGGCGAGCAGGTTGCTGGCGTCATAGCAGACGCGCCTAGATGGAAATGCTACCGCGCGGATAGGTTCAACACTGCGCTGTTTTCGAACATGATGTCAAACCTCGTGACGCATGGTAACGCGGAGTGCATGGCCAACCAAGTCATGGAGAGCATCGATGCAGCATGTGCCGCCACCATGGCCCAGAGGAAGCATTATGGGCGCCACCACCAGCCAGTCTTCTGGTGGAATGAGAGCATTGCCGAGTTACGCCGGGAGTGCAACCACGCACGTCGTCGCTACCAGCGCTCGCGGGGTAGCACGGACTTCTCGCAATGGCAGGCCACCTTTAGAGACTGCCGGAGGGCCCTGAAGGCCGCTATTAAGGAAAGCAAACGCCAGTGCTTTCTGACGCTATGCGATTCTGCTGAGCAAGATCCATGGGGAAGGGCCTACAAGCTGGTTACGAACAAGCTGTGCACCAAGAAGCAGGGACCCCCTTCGGACCCCGATATGGCCAGATGCATTGTGGAGGAGCTTTTCCCGAGCATGGCGGATCACATCGAGGAGACCCCTTGCCTAATCCCACCGCTGCAACAGGCCCACATCGAGGAGGTGACTCTCGAGGAGGTCACAACTGCAGCCAGGAGCATTAGCCCGAACAAAGCCCCGGGGCCGGATTCTATCCCGAATCGAGCCCTCATACTAGCCCTTTCCCTGCGCCCGGAAATCTTTGTGAAGCTGATAAACCAGTGCCTTCGCGAAGGAGTCTTTCCTACGCGGTGGAAGACGCAGAAGCTGGTGCTCATTCCCAAGCCAGGAAAGCCGCCAGGGATGGCGTCGCCGATAGGCCAATCTGCCTGATAGACACAGCGGGCAAACTGCTCGAGAAAGTGGTGTGCTCGCGACTGGAACGAGCCATCGCGGATGCCCAGGAGTGCGATGGTCTCCAGCAAGACCCTACCTCTCGCATCAATACGGCTTTCGCAAGGCCAGATCCACGATTGACGCCGTGGGTAGAGTGGTAGACATTGCATCTAGGGCAATCGCTGGCACTCGGTGGAAAGGCGGCTGCAAAGAGTACTGCCTAATGGTCACGCTGGACATCAGGAACGCGTTCAACACGGCGAGATGGAGCTGTATCTTGAGGGCGCTAGGGAGGTTTAATACACCCATGTACCTTCAGCGCATGGTACGAAGCTACTTCGAGCAAAGGCTGCTCTTGTACGACATTCATGTTGGCACGGAGCAATACGAGGTATCTGGAGGCGTTCCCCAGGGGTCGGTATTGGGTCCCTTACTGTGGAACGCAATGTACGACGGCATACTGCGACTCAGACTCCCCCACGGAGTGCATGTGGTGGGCTTTGCGGACGACGTGGCTGTCCTGGTAGTGGCTAAGGACTTGGCCGCAGTAGAGACGACCTGCAACCCAGACGATTGCGCTTATACAGCAGTGGCTAGAGCTGGTCGGGCTTGAACTCGCACCTCACAAGACCGAGGCAGTGCTGGTGTCCAGCCGGAAGAAAGTGGAGACGGCCAGCATCACAGTGGCAGGCACCCTAGTGTCATCAAAGCGGGCTATCAAGTACCTTGGCGTCCTGATAGACACACGTCTCTGTTTTCGAGAGCATCTGGCGTACTTGAACAGAAAGGCGGCATCCAGTAACAGAGCGCTGTCGAGGATAATGCTGAACACCCGAGGACCCAAGCAATGGCGACGACAGCTTCTATCGAGTGTGACGAGATCGGTGATGCTTTACGCGGCGCCAATCTGGACAAAGGCCCTACAGACAGCGAGCTACACCAGAGGCCTGGCAGCCACTCACCGACTCTCTTCACTTCGAATAGTCAGTGCCTTCCGAACAGTCTCGGACGATGCTGCTCACGTGATAGCGGGAATAGCACCATTTGAGTTCCTAGCGGAGGTGCGGTGCACCTTCCATCGGGATACGCATGGCAGAGGCATGGAAGCAGCGGACAAACGGCAGGTGCGCAAGGCTTGCAAGCAGCAGAGCCTCCGGAAGTTTCAACAACGTTGGGATAGATCCCCCAAAGGGCGTTGGACCCACCAACTCATCCCATCCATCGAAGCGTGGGTTGTCAGAAAGCACGGCCAGGTAAATTTCTACCTAACTCAGCTACTCAGCGGCCACGGCTGCTTTCGCAAGTATCTGCACCGCTTCGGGCATGAGGACACACCAGAGTGCTCATGGTTCGGACACAACGTGGAGGAGGACGCCGAACATTCAATATTTGCGTGCGGCAGGTTTACGGCGCAGCGTCACCAGCTGGAAGTAGCCCTGGGTGGGGCGACATCCAAGCACAACCTGGTGCAGTACATGCTAAGGTCCCCAGGTAACTGGGAGGCGACCAGTAACTTCGCGGCTGCGATTATGACGGAACTGCGCGCTGTTGAGCGCCAGAGAAGGGAGCAGCAAGGCTAAGCGACGCCTCCACTTGTGTGAAGCATTGCTTCGCGGCCGTACCACACTTGTCGGGCTCTCATAGTCATGTCACCTTATTGTAAATAGTTAAGTAAAGTAGATCAATTAAATAAATGGAATTAAAAAAAAAAAAAAACAGTCGAGGAACTACAAAAACAAATGTAATCGATAGTGACCATAGTAATCCATAGTAATATTACGGTGTTTGCGTAATTTGTTCGAAAATTTGATCAGCGCTGGTTTCCCATGCGTTTTGACAGCACACCTATGTGCACCTAGATAGAACCACATGGCCACATGTCACCCATCATTCTAGAAGGTACTTAAAGGAAAGATCAAAAGAAAATATGAATATAGCAAAAATATAAAGAAAACAAAAATATTTAATATTAAATATACGATAAAATTAGGACAAAACAAAACATATTCAAATTCATGCACAATTAATAGGAAAAACAATGACATTAGGTTATGATTTCTAAAAAGGTGTATCATCGGTCTCATTGTGTCAATGGAAGGGTAAAGCGGTATACCGCTTCATGATGCTTGCCCTCTCTTTAGCACTTTTATTTTTTGCCAGCGTGACCTTGGGCCCTACGACACCTGCAGCTGTTTAAACGTCTGTAAGTAGACACACATATATGCACATACACTCCTGTTCATAAAAATAGCATTTAACACAATGAGACATATGCATTATTAACCAATTCAAGAATTAATTATTTATTATTAATCATCATCCTTATTATTTAAGGTTAATCAATTCTTTCGTATATAACTAGTATTACAACAGTTTTTGTATTTGATTATATTTTGGTTATTATTTTGGAATCATACATCATACATTAGCCCCACATATACATACATCATGCATGAAAAATAATGTTTAGGGTTATATTAATGGTGTTTATAACTGAATGGAAGTCATACAATTTAAATTTAAATTTATAACGATTTAAAAATGATTTGCTAATTTTTCTCTTGGGTTCCTAAGGCACTAGCGCAGCGGCACAAGTATTTGGGTAGAATCATGATGTCCTATTCTTATGTTATTCTACAGGTTGGGTGGGTCAAGAGGGAAGAGCATTAACAGCTTGCTCTTCACAGTCGGTAGTTGACCTTAAGTTCCGTCCAGGTTTGTAGTTCCGATCCCAATTCCCGTAAATCTGTCTACGATTTTGTTAGGTAACGGAGTTCGTTCAGCAGCACAACACCCACCCCCATTTTCTCTGAGCCTGGCCGGTAACCCCTTTAGTAGACAGAGAGTGCTGACGAGACGACACTTTCCGTGTCCGTTACACGTTGGGATGGTTAGCGTAAATGAGGTCATAGCCTCTTATAGACAGATACGACCTTGACGAGAAGTGAGTTTCGGAGATGAGCAATATCTCGATTTGATTGGTCTTGCAGTAGTGCTCGACCTCTGGCCTGCTATTGCACAAGCCGTTCGCATTCCATATTGTAACTTTCAAGTCTATTTGCATAGCTTCGACATGACTGTAGCCAACATGTTTGTCATTTGGCTAAACATTTTGTCGAGCATCCGCTCCATCATTGATTCCATACGCTCAACTACTGCTTCTAGGTGATTTTCAGGACTTGGGACCGACTGCGGTACCTGATTATTCTCAATATTGTTGCAGCCACAGCTGTGCCTGCTCATTCCATACATACGACTTTCCTCGAAGTAGTTCAGTGAGAGAAAAGATTACAGAAGAGTAGTTGGGAATAAAACGCTGATACCACCCAGTCATTCCTAGAAATCTCCTTAGTTGCTTTTGAGTCTTCACCCACAATATACCCAAGGTAGTCCACCCTTTTTAGACAAAACTGACTCTTCTGAACGTTCATAGTCAGAGCCTTACGTAATTGGAGAGCAACTTTCGATAAATGTCCTCGAAATTGTTTGAAAGCACCAATAAATCATCAAGGTATACCAACACATGAGATTTGAGATTTGAGTCAACCGACTCATCGTGTGCGGCGCGTTTGTCAATCCAAATAGCATTCTTTTAAACTGATAAAGTAGGTTATTTGGTACCGTGAAAGCTGTCTTCCCACGGGATTATTGGTCCAAGCTAATCTGCCAGAAGGCATCTTTAAGGTCGATCTTGTACGGTGAGGTTTGTAGCGGTTCCCCCGAAAATTAGGCACTGCCTGTCGAACGCGGCTAAATACTTCTCTTTGTTAGTTATCGGAGGGTGGCAAGAAAGAGAAGAGAATGTACGGAAACTACTTAGACAGGTAAACTGGGGCAGCGAGAATGAGAGCGGTGTAGATAGTGTTTGAGTGGAAAGAAAAGATAAAAGTAGACCAAAGACCATACCAACATTGAATACCATTCATATAAATAACCACAAATTTATTTTAGGCACTATAACGCACCATTGGTCAACAAATTCGACCACTTTCTACGGATCAGCCGTTCGGGGTAACGACATAAGTCCGCGCGACATATCTCCGCCCATACATTTTCCGCGCGGAGATATGATGCAAAAATCCGCGCGGAAATGTGTCGTTTTGGAAATATGACGCCAATGTCCGCGCGGAGATATGTCACTATGCCAAAAAAATATATACATATGCATATGTATGAATGTAGGCTAGCGCTTGGAGGAGGCTCGTCAGCCACATCGACACAGCTGGAGCAGCGAATTCGCCGGAGCTTTGCCGCTCGTATAAGGCTGAATTGCGATCGACCGAAGAGGCGACAAACTAGTACCCGGCAGACGGCAGCCTCTTCAACGCGAACCGCGGCGTCGCTACCGAGCGGAACGTGAAGAGGGAGAACGTCAAATAGAAAATTATAAACTAAAACGGGGATAATTGTCTGAACACTCCTAATTACAATCCGAATTTCGCCAGTCTCATTCTATTCCCCTTTCTATCCATCTATTCTTTTTTTTTATCTCTATCACTCTCTGTTTCTCTCTGCCTTCGCTGCTGAGGCCGAGCCCTCAGGCACCGGTAATCCGAAAGTACCGGTGATCAGAAGAGAGAAGAGCAAATCATGACGTTGTAAAGAAGAAATAGAGGAGTAACTTTAACAACCCCAAACCGATAGCGCCGGTCAATTTTTTTGTAGGTGTCATGCGAACTGTGAGTGTTTCTTTGTTTTTTTGTTTGTTTAGTGATTTAATTGCAGTGACTAAATCGGAAGCGCTTCGTCGATGGAGGTCTATTGTGAGTAATTTTTTTGTAATGTTTAATTTTATTGGCGTCCACAATTTATGCATTTGTTGGCCAAGGCTCAAGAGAGAGCCACAAAAGGTCATGCCATCTCTTTCGCATGCACACACCCAAAAATTAAAGGGTATTCAAATATAGTACACATATGCACATTTTAGTTCTGTTTCTTTTACCTCCGCATACCGTCCCCTCTCTTTCTGATGCAAATGGCTCATGCCCATTTGGGTTTCTGTTTTATTTTTCTACCTTTACTATCTTTACCATTAATATATTTTTCTCTAGTTATTTAAGTCTGAATATTTATATTTAGTGGTAATTAATTTATATTTAGTAACCTGGGGGAAAAACATTACGGGATTATTTGAAAGAGTACATAATGAAATGTTAGTGTGTTAGTATTAAATAAATTATTATAATGTGTGAGTAATACAATATAGATTGATCTCCAGCAGAATGCCCCTGTAGGCCCCTCAAACATAAAGGGGTCGTGTAAAGATTCGGTGAAATGGCACATTCAAGACCAAGGTATGGTGGGGGAAGTGTTCCTGAAATACATCAGAGGAATGTTGTCCGTTTTCCCAAGTGTAGTTATTGTCTTTCGTTTTAGGTGTTGTGCTTTCCGTCCGGTTATTAATGCCTTAGTTATTTACGCTTTACAATTTTAATTTAATAATGTAGCAATATAATAAGCATGAAGCAATATAATAGGTATAATAAAAAGTACAAATTAGATAAATATAATTAATTAACAATTATAACCGAGTTGGCATCTCTCAAACTATCGAGACAATGCGTGAGAGATACCAATAGTAAGTATCGTACCGGGAGTATCGATAAAGAGAGAGATCGTGGCGACACTTCTAAGAAAGAAGCGAGCGAGCGAGATTGAATAAAAAGGCGAACAAATAAAAAGCATTTAAAAGCATTCAAAAGTGTGTTACCGATTCGTAAATCAAGTAACGATTGGTTACTTCATCCTTACTGACTTACTTACATACTTAAGTCATCCTACAAACTCAGATCAAACGCCAAGAAAAAAAAGTTTCTCCATATCTCAATACAACGCGAATGCTGAAAAAAAACTGAAACAAAAAATGTCTGGATTAGTGGGAGCAGACGAGTTCTCAGCAGCACAACTACGCGGATGGCTGGAGTTCCTTAATCTACCCAAAAACGGAACCAAAGCCGCCATGGCAGCCAGGCTAAACGAAGTCCCAATTGAGGTGCATGGAGAAGAGCCGCCCGTAGACGAGATGAGCGAGAACGAGACAGAAAATGAGTTGACCCTGAAACCAGACGAACACAAGAACAAGACCAGCGAAAAATAGAATGACGAAGATAAAGAGGAAAGCGATAAAGCATCGACGGCGCACGAGTCCAACAACGTGCAGCTGAAAGAGGACGACGAAAAAGAGACTCAAGCAGACGTCGAAATATTAAAATTGCAGATCGAGCTGCTGAAACTGCAAAACGAGAGAGAGAAGGGAAGGAAGACAGAGAGCACAATATCAGCCGGCAAAAGTGATGCTAGCATTATGTTCCTGAATGTTGCCAAAGACATGTTGCCAACATACAATGGCAACATTTCTGGATCAAATGACGACCTCTCAGCTTGGATAGCACAGTTCAAAGCCGCCGCCAAAGTAAATGAACTGGAACACGAAAAGATGTTAATGCTACTCATGTCAAAATTGAAAGACAATGAACTGGTATGGTTGCATTCGGAGCCGGAGCACATGTCGATGCCAATCGACCATCTATTAAATATAATGAAAGACACGTTCCATCCCAAAGAGAGCAAGCTATTGCTTCGCCGCAAATTTGAGGCACGATCCTGGATACACGGCGAGGAATTTTTAAGGTGCCCGTATCTGTTGGGGGTTTTTTAAAATTAGATTTAAAGTACCCAGTGGCTCTAAAACTGTGCGCCTTAACAGCGCGGAATGGGTAAGGCAACGCCACCTACTGGTCAGGGTGTACATTTGGGGAAAGGAGAACGAAAGTTGACAGTTGAAGGGTCGGAAAGGGAAAGTAGATTCAGAGAGTCGATGCAGAATGGCGATCTTTCTTTTCTTTGGTGGACACTGACCAGTGAAGACCAGTGCTCGTGGTACATACATCTACTATAGGTATGTAACAAGTGAAAGATAGTGGAGAAAAATCTCAAAAGTTCAATTTTTAGGCAGTGCTAAATTTCAATTATTTTCTTTGGTGCCAGATCCACAGGTAAGTGGAAGGAAATCCAAGAAAAAATTTCCAGAGGGGTGGCAGCAGTCGAATTAATGAGAATATTGTTTATTCCCGTTTAGGTTTGGACAAAAAAATTTTAAACAAAAAAAAAGAAATAAATCAAGGCAACATGGCCCTATGGTAGAGGAGAACTCCCTAGTGCAGGTTATCTCCTCTCTTGCCTTCAGATGGTGGATCAAAATAATTAATTAGTGGCAACCATAAAAGAAAAACAAAATTTATACAGAAAAAAAAATGGAAATTTATAAAAAAACCGAGAAGGAACGTGTGAGTCGCTTCTGGGGCCGCGACTCTACTTATACCCGTACTCAGTCAGTAGATGCATTTTCGAGCATAATTTTTAAGAATTTAAGAATTAAAAAAAAAAATCTTACATATTAAATTTTTTTGCTACATTTGCTATCTACTATGGATCATTACTAGATCATCTACAATGTATATTCTACATCTAACATGTAGATTATAGATTTACCATTTAGATTCTACATCTCCTCCGCTAGGGATTGCTCGCGCACTGAACGCGGCAGAGTGTGCGAGCGAGAAAGAGAATGAGTAGCGTGGTTGTTTGCAAGAGTGGGCGGGGGGAAGCAGCAGAAAATTAATTTCTTCATTCTGGATATAATTATTATCCGATTTGATTCAGATTCGGCAATCTGGTAGATATGAGCATTCTCTACGATACTGCGTTATTAGTTTTATCGTATCTTTAAAATTGTACCTGCCACAGATTTTCGTTCTTTGTGGTGGCGGAAGTGGGTGGGGCGAAATTTTGAAATACACTTGTAGCAGTGTGATATCACATGAGTCTGGAAACCAAATTTGAATGCCCTAGCTTTTATAGTCTCTGAGATCCAGGCGCTCATGAAGACGGACAGACGGACAGACGGACGGACAGACGGACATGGCTTAATCGACTCGGCTATTGATGCTGATCAAGAATATATATACTTTATGAGGTCGGAAACGTTTCCTTCTGTGCGTTGCACACATCCACTTTTACCACAAATCTAATATACCCCTTAACTCTTTTTTGAGTACGGGTATAAAAAATATCTTATGATCTCCGATACCCAGCCCCTGTAGTTTTCGGCCTTGATAAATGGGTCATAGTGATTTGATAGCACTGGAAAAATATGACCTAGGAAGGGTGGGCGTGTTCCTCCATACCATCTGAGGACAGAGTACGTTCGTTTGTGTTACGTGTGGGTATAAATAGAGTCTATCGGGCATCAGTTTTGTTTCCTCTCCGGTTCTGTAAATGTTTATGTTTATGGCTTTAAATGTTTTCGCACGCTCTTAAATTATATATATATACGCATAGGTCTCAGAATTGACAAGAAAAGAATTCCATCCTTTTGCCGACGAGACAGTAGCCGGAATAATAGCGTGCTGGTCAATCTCTGGGTAAAACATTTATCCTACAAATCGTTATCAATTACAAAAATGATTATAAAAGAACGTATTTGTCCACAACGTATTTGTTTTATATAAATGAAAACGAAAGTGGCTCACTTTACATTGCTGATGGCCAACTACTATCTTCTTTTTTATTTCACGATAAATTTTAAAGATCAGTAAAGTCATTTGTTGTCTTTTGTGCACTGTTTAGTGTCATCAAAGCGGCTTGATGATTCACTTTTAATTTCCGCTAAATTTCATTCCCCATTCAAGCTTAGGATAGCAGGGGGAGTCCACTGAGAGACTCTTACCTGACTATGACTGATGTGGGCTCGAATGAACTATCTAGTTTCCAGTGAGTTTTATGCAACTATGATCAGGTGATTCGGATCACAGCGGACTTGGTTCCCAAGAGCTAGGTGCTGACCACATCTATCGTAGTCAAAGCTACGACTCACTCTTCTATCTTACCTATTGCAGCGGTTTCTCACGCGAACGTCCCTTATCAATTGCATCGGAAATGCAGGCGGGTCAAGTAGTAAACGGGACGCCTGACCATGAAAGATGGACTAACTAAGAGAGCTGGACAAGATCTATAGCTGAGGACTGAAGAGTCGAGGACTTGGATAACAGATTGAGTGATTTTTATAAATCACCACTGTCTAATGTTCTTACAAGTTACCATGGCCAAGTATTTCAGCCTGTGTGTTTTGTTTTCTCTTTGTTTATATGTACACTGTGATACTATAACGGATGTTAATTAGTTCTCTGCAGGGAGTTAAAATATTGGAGATCATTTTTTTGCGATCGTATCGTTTTTTTGGGATTACCGTTTATAAATCTTTATCTTTACCTATATTATATATACCTATTTTGTATATATTATTTTTTAAATCCATTAAAATTAGTAATACATACTTAGAGAGATAGAGTGATTATCAACATGGGGTTAGATCGTTCAGACGATGAAGCGGGGGCAGCGCCACCAAAATGTGCTTTGTGTAATAAGGAGATAGCAGATTCGGACAGTTTTAGGACAAGGTGCGATCATGAATTTCAAAAGTCCTGTATTAAAACGCATTTCAAGGCCACAAACACATGCCCTACTTGCAAGTTACAATGCACCGCAACAAAATCTTTTCAACCTGTTCAGCTACCGACTAGAACGCGATCGGGGGTAGGGGATCCGAGCGAGGATAACTCAACGGAACCATTACTTGATCAACAGCCATCAACCAGCTCAAGCATCATGACCGCACAGATAAACGCAGCGGTGATGGAAATGCAGAACGAGTTGTTAATCCAGCTAACAGAGAAGATGGCAACACTTATTACCAACAATATCGCAGCTCATTTGGGGAATATACAACAGCAACCACCGACCAATCATCCAACCGATAACGCATCCCTCGATCAACTTTTAGGTATATCTGGGGTAAATGAGGTTTTGGAATCTCCTCCATCTGGGCGATCTATATCTAGATCTTCTGCGACGGACTTAGCTCGAAGGCCTGATAAAGTGGGAAACATCATGAACAATTGGAAACTAAGGTTCTCGGGAGCTTTAGATGGGTTTAGTGTGGACAGCTTTATATATCATGTAGAAGCCCTGACCCATCAAATTACGAAATGGAAATTTCGCTCTTTTATTGGCGGTACCACAAGACTGCTGGAGTGGTGCGTTGGAGAGACCTTTGCAAGGCCTTAAGAAAGCATTTCAGAGACCCTCGGACAGACGTCGATATAAGACAAATGATAAGAGATAGGAAACAAAAAGAGAAAGAGACGTTTGAGGTATTTTTTGATTATATTCAGAAGCTGACTGACAGGCTAGATCAGCCCCTATCGGACAATAGGTTAGGTTAGGTTGTCCCGGACGGCCCTCACGGGGCCACGCATAGGCCAATATGGCCCTTAGTTGTCCGGATTGGTGCGTATGGACCTTCTGAGTGTTTTTACGCGGTTTCGTGAGGATCGAGGAGAGTTTTGCAAAGGCAAGGAGTTCCGCTGGCGTCCTCTTGGATGCATCTTCCAGCGATGCCACTACCGGGTTGCCAAGATGTTTGTTTCTTGCCCTTGAGAGGGCCGGGCATTGGCAGATTAGATGTTCCAGGGTTTCGATAGCCCCAGATTCATCACATTTCCTACACTTGTCACTGTTGGTGATGCCTAGTTTGACTGCATGTGCTGCAGCCATGCAATGACCTGTGAGTATACCTATTAGCATCCTACAGTCCTTCCGTGGTAGGTGCAGTAGGTATTGGCTGAGTTTACCATTGCTCTCCTTGCACATGGTTTTCGCGATCTTGCAGTTTGTGGTTCTCCTCCACCTGCTGCTGGCCTGTATGTGTGCCCTCCTCTCTAGATCGCTTTGAAGCGCTCTGAGGGAGGCAGGCACGTTCTCAGTCCTGTCGTTTGCCAGCCCGACGCCTTCCTTAGCCAGTACGTCTGCTGTCTCGTTGCCTTCGATGCCCTGGTGGCTGGGAACCCAATAGATCCGCACTGACTTTGTCGTGCTTAGGAAATCTAATGCCTCCCTGCTTGCCAGGA
Source organism: Drosophila ambigua (assembly GCA_018150905.1). Lineage (NCBI taxonomy): Eukaryota > Metazoa > Arthropoda > Insecta > Diptera > Drosophilidae > Drosophila > Drosophila ambigua. The sequence goes on from JAECWS010000080.1 coordinate 1,843,402, forward strand.
CATTTTTGGAACTGACCGCTGACGACTGCATGGATCTTATCGCCGCCTGGCTGTCCACGAACAGGTTGATCACATTATGTGGGCGTTCCGTACATCGAGCAACCTCCGCCGCTTTCCGTATGACTTCTGCCTAGAATATGCTGCATTGGTCCGGTAGCTTATAGGACAGCCTTATTTCAGGGTCTGTACAGTATATGCCCGCACCTACTCCTCCCTCCATCTTGGAGCCATCCGTGTATATGTTTAGGTGTTCATTCTGGTCCCAACTTTCTTTCCAGTCGTCGGGTTCCATGCGTATCGCTGTTTTGACGTCCAGGCAAGTTCGGGGGATCATGTAGTCAGATATACTGATCATGTCTCGGCCTATTGAACTGTGCCCGAATCTTTGCAACGACATATTGCCTGATGCGACTAGGCGTTGTACTGCCCTACCCGCAGTCAGTTTAGAGTGGATGTCCAGGGGGTGAATTCCGAGTATTGTTTCGAGTGCTTTTGTTGGGGTTTACCTCAGCGCCCCAGTGATGCAGAGCAGTGCCTGCCGCTGAGTTCTATCCATTAACTTGTTGTAGGTTTTCTTTTCTGTAGCCTGCCACCACACTAAGACTCAATAGAGCAGAGTCGGTCGCACTACTGAGATGTAGATCCAGTGCATTAGTGCAGGTGATAGGCTCCATGTGTGCTCCATCCTGGTTCTGTCGATTTTCGGGGGGATCCATGCCGGCACCTTGTACCTCTTGGTGAAGAGGATGAGGTCCGTCTTGTCCGCGTTGATACTGAGTCCTAATTTTCCCGCCCACTCACATATCTCCCTGAGTGTTGATTCCATTATGGAGCTGAGGCTCGATGGGCATACTCCCGTAACAATTATGCTTATGTCATCTGCATAGGCTGTTATTTTTGGGGCTCTCCTCTCGAATCTCTTTATTAGGTCGTCGACCACCAGGTTGCACAGGAGGGGCGACAGGACCCCACCCTGAGGTGTGCCTCTGTGTGCCCCTTTCACCATGGAAGCGGTGCCCCACTCTGAGTACACCCGTCTACAACTTAGAAGGTTCTTTATCCAGAGGTTGATTGCGGGATTGCGAACACTCCTAGCGCATACTTCTTATTTTGAAGGGCATTTTCGATGGTGGCTACTATCGAGTGCAGTGCCGTCTCTACCGATTTCCATTTGGTGTGGTCATGCTGGTTGGTTGACATTCGCCCCCCTACGTCGTTTCTGATGTGTAGATCCAGCAGCTTTTCTAGTGTTTTGAGTAGAAAGGAGGTGAGGCTTATCGGTCTGTAATCCTTGGGGCTCATATGGCTGCACTTTCCTCCCTTTGGAAGGAAGACAATCCTCGAGGTGCTCCATTGGATAGGGATATAGCCTGTGCTCAGGCAAGCTGAGTATATTGAAGACAGCCATGGGGTGATCACGTCTTTGGTCACCTGTAGAATGGCTGGGAATATACCGTCTAGTCCAGGTGCTTTTGTACCCGCAAAGGAGTCTATAGCACAGTGGGTTTTCTTAGATGATCTTAGATCCCCCAAGGATTTCTTTGAAGCGATAGGTCCCGGTTCCACCATAGTGGTCTGGTTCTCTTTTTCGTTCTCGAGGGTGGGCATGCTGCGTGGTATGCATCCAGTAGCTCCTTGGAGAGGGTCTCTAGGGACAATTCTATTTCTTCCGGGGATGTCACTGTGCCCGGACAGATCGTGAGCTTCGAGGTAACTGTCTTTTTAAACTTTTCCCAGTTTGTGTTGCGGGGGTTTCTATAGACAGTTATCTTCGGAGAGTGTTTAAATTCGCACTTAAACTGAATGTACTTGTGGTCTGAGAAGGATGGTCTTTCAAGGACTCTCCAGCCAGATACCAAAGTACTGTTCCCCGTTACGAGTGTTAGATCTAGTACGTTAGACGAGGTGGGGCCCACGAAGGTGTGCTCCTCCCCCACGTTTGCTACATCTAGGTTAGTGGATAGTATAAAGTCTAGAAGTGACTCACCTCTTTCGCTGATATCGGGGCTTCCCCATACGCCATGGTGGGCATTGGCGTCCGTACCAACTATGAGTTGCTGGTCTTTCGGACTGGCTTCCGCCACCAGACTCCTTAGCTCTTCCGGTGGAGCTGGCCTGTCGTGTGCCATGTAGCAGGATGCTACCATAAGGCGCTGTCCTCGCTTTCAAGCATCACCGCAGCCAGGTCTTCAGTCCGGCCACAGCATTGCCGGAGGCAAGCAATGGCTCCTGGACCAAAGCAATGTCGACAGGCCCTTGCTCCAAGGCGATGAGGAGCTCCGCCGACGCGAGCTTGCTTTTATGCAAGTTAAGCTGCAGCACTCTCAATGTGGGAGGCTGGCTCAACTGCACTCTACGGGTTGACTACTACCGTCAGGTCACCGTCCTCCACCTCCTCCACCGAGTCCAGCGCAAGACCCTGTGCGGTCTCCACGATGGTATCCAGACCAAGGTCCATCTCCACCTCGCCCGCCTGCAGAGTGTGCGCATCTTTTTCCTCGGGGTGGCGCTTTTTCAGCCGCAGGTACACACTGCCCGTCCCCCACGCCATCTTCCCGAATCTTGGGTACAGCAGGTCCCCTGCCTCCTTGCTGATCTGGATGATCGTATTCTGGCCCCCCTCATTACGTAGTGGGCTCCTGATATGCAGAATCCTCCAGTTCACCGTTGGCATATCAGGGTTCTGCCGCTGTAGCAGCTTCAGCGCACGGTCCCCTTGGATTACGATGGGGAAGAGTACCTTTGCCTTTGGTATGGACGGGATTAGCTCCCTGTCCACCACCTCCAGCCTGGACCCTCCCACAACGCTTCCAGTTGGCAGACCGTTTGCGTCAGCCACTTGAGTGTGGGGTCGTCAATACATTTAAGTATTTTTACCCCGTTACCCCGTTTACCCACCCTGCACCATCGAACGTGGGCATGGGGGCCGTTGGGTCCTCCTCCATTCTAGCGAACAGCGCATCCACGAGCCGCGCTTGCACCGTCTTCCACCGCGCCGCCGTTATTTTGCCGTTCTCTTCGCTCCGGTCAATGAGTGCCACGATTAAGTATCGTTTGGTCACCTCACTGACCTTCGTTTTTTGAGGACGCTTCGCCTGTTTGGGTGTGGGGTCTGCCACCTTGGGCCTGCGTTGCCGCTTGCTCACCGGAGTGTCTTTCATGGCACTCTCGGTCGAGTGATGCCTTTTGGTGGCGAGACTCTCCTCCACCTTGTTGGCAAATCCCTCCGTCGATGCCTTCATCTGCGGCATCTGCGAGAAGTGCAGCCGTCCCTCCTTTATCCGTTGTTCGGCCCAGGTCATTTTGGACTTCTCCTCCTCAGAGAGGTCCTTCCTGTCCTGGAGTCGTCCCATGATCTTGAGGGCCGCTTTGTAATGCGCCTTCGCCTTCAAACCTTCCCTACGCAGGGAGCTGGAACCTGGTTCCGGGGAGCGGAGAAGGCTGTCTTCCTCCGTCTTGGTTACCGAGAGCACGCTCTCCAGGTCCGAGTCTGTATCGACCACGGCACCTGTGCGGCTCAACTTGGAGTGCGTCGTTTTTGTGGCAGTAACATTTCAACTGATATGACCTGCTCCCGTCCTATCAGAGGTGTGGCCGCTGGCGACACGCAGAGAGGATTGCTCCTCCCCGTGCCCGCCGGTGGTAGCAGCAACGTTTGGGTTGACATCCCAACCCTTGCTTCATCCTTCGTCCGCTCCATTGTTGGCCCAGAGGGTCCACGCTGGTTAATATTTTTCGGGGGGACTACCCCCTAGCGTTTTATGCCTACCCGCCAGGCACCTCCAGCCATGGCCATGGTTCAGTTCCCCCAAATTTTTGGTCGGGAAGACCTGGACCTGGCCTTGGCTAGACACTGCATTACCCCGGACAGAGCAAGCGGCAATGCATTACCCGATCCGGGATAATGCAGTGCCCATTGCCCAGCCGGCACCCTCTGGGAGGGTTCAGCTGAAGGATTTTCGCCGGCCTATCGGACAATACCTTGATTGAAATTGTTCGAAGGAATTTGAGGCCGGAGATTCAACACGAAATCTTAAACATTCAGGTACATTTGCAGAAAGAGGGAATGCTTTTTCGAATAAGTGAAACGTACTCACGGTTATCAAAAGGCAGCACCTTTCAAAAAGCAGGTCGCGGAGCTCGTCGAGGAATCAATCAGTGACAAAGCAAATGAGTTTTTAGAGGGTGAAGCGGATGTAGAAATCGGGGCGATGGCTTTTGTTTGTTGGAACTGTCGGAAGGAGGGCCATAGGTACCAAGACTGTGCAGCGAAGAGAAAGATATTCTGCTACGGCTGTGGTATCCCGAATACTTACAAACCATCCTGCCAAAGATGTCAAAAAAACTGGAAAGGGAACCCATCAGATACTCGTCCGCTGACGGGTGTTCCACAACGACAACCGAAGAAGCAGGATCGGAAGCAGACAGTCGTCCGGAAAGACCAGAAGAGTCGATCGAATTGGTTCAAGCAACGGAAGAAATACCTTTTTACTGGCATAGAAAGATAGATAGTTTTAGAAAGTTAGTTTTACCTTGTAAGTCAAATATGATAAAAAGAGTCTCACGAAGCACGAAACGTCTGAAGGTTTTTTGGAAAGCCGCAAAATATATAAACTCCATTAAGAAGAAAAATGGGGACCAACGTCCGTACGCAAAAGTTATATTTTTCGAAGCAGCTAACACGGGTTCGTTGGATACGGGCGCTGGAATGAGTTGTGTGGGAGGTCATCTAGCGAACGAAATCATATGTAGCGGAAGACCATTTAAGAAGATAATGTCGAGCGCAAGTACGGCTGATGGAAATAGGCAGCAAATTGTAGGCAAATTAAGAACTAATATAGAGTTTAAAGGAGAGTCCGAGGAGATAGAGCTATTTATCATTCCCTCTCTAAGTCAAGACTTATACTTAGGGATAGATTTTTGAAAACTCTTTAACCTGTTGCCATCGCCTTTGCAGATAGCAGAAATCAATGCATCTCCGGGTAAACACATCCTGTCACCAGCCCAAGAAGTCGCGTTAAAAACTATAGTGGAACAGTTTCCTTCCTTTGCTGTTTCGGGTCTTGGCGGGTCTTGACCCATGTTATAGACACAGGGAACGCCAAGCCCATTATACAACGGCATTTTTCGGTTTCACCTGCAGTAGAGAAGCTTCTCTACGCGGAAGTAGACAGGATGATCAAGCTAGGAGTAATTGAGGAGTCGGAAAGCGCATGGTCCTCACCAGTTGTCTTAGTTCAGAAACCAGGGAAAGTCAGACTTTGCTTGGACAGTAGAAAGGTGAATGCAGTAACGGAAAAAGATGCCTATCCCCTTCCCGAGATTGATGGCATCCTTAGCAGACTGCCAAGAGCAAACTTTATATCAAGCTTGGACTTGAAAGATGCTTTCTGGCAAATTCCGCTCGAAAAAGGCTCAAGGCCTAAAACGGCCTTCACTATACCAGGTAGACCTTTGTATCAATATAGGGTCATGCCATTCGGGTTGTGTAATGCACCCCAAACAATGTCGAGAATAATGGATAAAGTAATTCCGTGTTCCCTTCGCAACGAAGTATGCGTGTACTTGGATGACTTGCTCATAATTTCGGATAGTTTTAACTCACACATGGAAGTACTGAAAACCGTTTCATCGCATATTCAGAATGCTGGTTTAACGATAAACCTAGGAAAAAGTCATTTTTGTATGATATCAGTTAAATATCTCGGACATATAATAGGTGAGGGAGGCATTAAGACCGATCCCGAGAAAATTTCGGCTCTTACCGATTTTCCTTTGCCAAAAACGTTAAGAGCACTCAGAAGCAGCTAAAGGAATTACTCTGCAGTGCTCCAGTTTTGCGCAGCCCAGATTTCTCTAAGCCATTCTTCATTAACTGCGATGAAAGCAAATCAGGAGTGGGAGGAATATTGGTACAGAAAACGGAGGATGGAGAGGAACTACCAATAGCTTTTGTATCCAATAAGCTAAATAGGGTACAGAGAAATTACACCGTAACGGAGCAGGAATGTCTGGCGGCACTTGTTAGCATTAAGCTATTTAGAGCATTTGTCGAGGGACACGAGTTCACAGTTATCACGGACCACGCCTCCTTAAAGTGGCTAATGTCACAAAGCGACCTGCACTCACGACTAGCAAGATGGTCACTCAAACTGCAAGGGTTTCGATTTCACATTGAGCACAGAAAAGGAAAATTAAATGTTGTTCCGGACGTTTTATCGAGAGTCCATGAGGACGACATAGCGGCTATTGAGTTGAACCATGGGTTATTGGTGGATACGGATTCTCCACATTTTAAGTCAGCAGATTATTTAGATCTAATCGAACGTGTAGTAGCCAATAGTTCGAAACTCCCTGATGTGAAAGTGGTTGATGGGCTTATTTATCGTCGCTCAGAACACTCGACAGGGGATCTGGTGCATGATTCGTATGCGTGGAAGCTTTGGGTACCAAAAGAGTTGGTAAAGGAAGTGCTTGAGAAAGCACATGACCATCCCTTGGCTTCTCATGGAGGGATACATAAGACGTTAGAGCGTATCAGGCGTTATTATTATTGGCCAGGACTGGTGAACGACGTTAAAACATACATTACTGCTTGTAGTCAATGCAAGTCAACAAAACCACCTAATGCCACTTTGAGACCTCCTATTGGGACACCGGCGGAGTCAGACAGATTTTTCCAAAGGCTTTACATCGCCTTCTTGGGTCCGTATCCTAGATCACGAAGCGGTCACATTGGAATATTTATTGTTCTAGATCATTACTCGAAGTTTGTTTTTCTAAAACCGGTCAAGAAACTAACAGCTGAGGTGGTTATAAAATATCTGAAGGAAGAACTTTTCCACACTTTTGGCGTTCCGGAAATCGTGTTTTCGGATAATGGCTCCCAGTTTAGAGCAGACACTTTCCAAACTCTGTTGCGAACGCACAGAATAAAACATACGCTCACGGTCGTGCATGCTCCGCAAGCAAATGCATCGGAGCGCGTAAATCGATCGGTCATAGCTGCCATTCGAGCTTATTTCCGTCCGGATCAGAAGGATTGTGATGAGCATCTGAGCTGCATTTGTTGTGCATTGAGATCAGCAATCCATTCGGGCATAGGCACGACTCTCTATTATATGGTATTTGGGCAGCAGATGATTACATCGGGGGGAACATATTCACTTCTAAGGTCGTTGAAATTGCTTGAAGACAGGAACGCAACATTTACGAAAGAAGATTCGCTAGAGGTAGTCCGTAAAAATGCCACCGATGTTATGCAAAAACAAAACGAGCGTAATCAACGGCAGTATGATAAGAGATCGCGGATAGTGTCGTATAAAGCGGGACAGGAGGTGCTAAGAAGAAACTTCAAGCAAAGCAGTTTCCCGGCTGGTTACAATGCGAAGCTTGGCAATGTATTTGTAAAGGCGAGAGTTAGAAATAAAATAGGAAACTCGATCTATGAACTGGAAGATCTGCAGGGAAAATGCATTGGCAAGTATCATGCGAAAGACATGCGGCAGTAGTGGCGTCAAAGCTACGGGTTTAATCAGCCTTGTGGTTTCAGTCAATGGACGGATCTAGCATATTACCCCAAGTCTGATTTTGGCAGGGGGATTTGTAAGGTGCCCGTAGCTGTTGGGGTTTTTTTTAAATTTAATAAAAAAAAGCCAGAATAAAAAAACTAAACACCACAAAAAAAGAAGGGAAAGGGAAAACCCCACACAAGGTAAAAGGGGAGGAAAGGGGAAGGAGAAAAAAAAAAAGAAGAAGGAAAAGGGAAGGAAAAGAAAAAAAAAAAAAAAGAGTCGATGCAGAATGGCGATCTTTCTTTTCTTTGGTGGACACTGACCAGTGAAGACCAGTGCTCGTGGTACATACATCTACTATAGGTATGTAACAAGTGAAAGATAGTGGAGAAAAATCTCAAAAGTTCAATTTTTAGCTAACTCAGTGCTATCGCGGGATAGACGAAGCAGTCGACCGAAAGAAATTTAAATTTTTTTTTTTTGAACCCAAAATAAAAGGGTATAAGTAGAGTACTGTAAATACTTAGAGAGACACCATTTAAATATTAAGGAGCGCGCGTAGGTATCGTTCACCAACTCGATACATGCAGCGGAGTTGCGAGTAGAATATATGAGAATAGATCGTAGAAAGAATATCGAGAGGGGAGGAGGCGGAGATCGTGTTCGAGGCTGGACTTTTTGGTTGGAAGACGAGCAGCGGAAAACTTACGAAGCGGAATAAAAAAGATAAAACGACCCAATTTGTGCGGAGTTTTTGTATTTCTTGTGTCCCCCCTACAAACTCAGAAGTGGGATCAGAACCAAAGACGCCACCAGCAAATCACAATTTTTTTTTTCTCGTCTTCAACCCTTAATCGACGCCGGCTACAATTAAAGAAAAACTAAAAAATTCAAAGTGATAATGTCTGATCTGGTTGGAGCAGAGCAATACTCCGCGGCACAGCTGCGGGAGTGGCTCGAGTTCCTTAACTTGCCAAAGAACGGGACCAAAGCCGCCATGGCAGCCCGTTTAAATGAAGTCCCACTGGAAACTCGCGGACAGGGGCCGCCAGCAACAGACATGTGCGAGAGCGAGACGGAAGACGAGTTTTGCCAGAACAATCCAAGTTCGACAAAAAAACACGATGTCAGTCAGCATTCAAACGGTGAGGACAAAGGAGAGACCGATGATGCGACGTCGACCTTCGTACCGCCGACAAACGACAGCTACAACAACGAACCAGAAGCACAAAAGGAGCAGCGAAAAGCAACGGATCTAGCAGACGAAATCGAGACCTTGAGGCTACGAATTGAGCTGCTAAAGCTGCAAAAAGGAGGAGAGAGCGAGAATATTCCGCTGTGTGCAGGCCCGTCTGTCAACATTGAGTCTAGCCTCGCGCGACTCAATGTTGCGAAAGACATGTTGCCAAACTACCACGGCAACACCTCTGGCAACAATGGTGACGTCACGGCTTGGATCGCGCAATTCAGGGCGACGGCAAAGATAAACAAACTGTCGTATGAGCAGCTACTGATGCTACTGATGTCAAAGCTGAAAGACAATGCCCTAATGTGGCTGCATTCTGAGGTGCAGCACATGTCCATGCCAATTGATCAACTATTAAAAATAATGGAGAATACATTTCAACTCAAGGAAAGCAAACTATCACTCCGCCGCAAGTTTGAGTCACGGTCGTGGATGCGCGACGAGGAGTTCGTCGGCTACTTCAACGACAAAATGATGCTAGCGTCTCGCATAGCCATCGACGCCGAAGAGTTAATCGACGGCATCGTCGAGGGCATTCCAGATGAGACACTGCGCCGTCAGGCCCATATGCAGTGTTTCGTCGCGCCGTATCAGCTGCTGAGGGCTTTCGAGAAAGTCATGCTGCCGAAGAAGTACACACCACCAGGAGCAAGGAGCATCTCGGGAGAGTCGTCGTCACTGGTCCGCTGCTACAACTGCAACTCTCTGGGCCACATGGCAGCGGATTGTCGCAAGCCCAGGCGTGAAAGAGGAGCATGCTACGGATGCGGTAGCATGAACCATCAGATAGCACATTGCGGTGAGCGGAAAGATAAGGTACAGAACGAATACATCCGTAAATTTAACATATTCATTAAGAATCTTAGTAATAAATGTTTTTTCTTAGACTGCCTCATCGACTCAGGGAGCCCAATAAGTTTTATGAAGATCTCGTGCCTCTCAAATGGACACAATATTAATCAAGTAGATTTAAGTTCATATCTCAACCAAGAAACTAAAAGTAATGCGACAGAAGTCCGAGAAGGAAAATTAAGTTCATGTAATTCGCAGAAGGGCAATGAAACGAAGAAGCCTGCATTTTTTTTAAATAAAATTACGAGCCACACATACGTTGGTCTTAACAACAGTAGACTTCGTGTTTTCGGACAAGTTTCCGGTTTTGTAATTGTTAATGAAGAACAAATTAACTTTAAACTATTAGTAGTGGCAAACGAGTCGATGGGCCATGAGGTTGTATTAGGTAGAGATTTTATGAGATTATGTAAATTTAAGATTGTAAGTGACATTTGCAAGGAAAATGAGAGTGGAGAAGAGAACGTTGGCAAAGCTGAAAATGACGATTACGAAGAAGAGGAGTGTGAAACGGAAGACGAAGAAGAAGAGCAAAATGAGTGGTTAGGGAAGAATGAGTGTGAAATAGAAAATGAGTGCGACATAGAAGATAATTGGGAAAGAGAAAATGAGCGGGTAAGAGAAAATGAGTGTTTAGAGGAAGACGAGTGCGAAGTAAAAAATGAGTGGGAAAGAGAAAACGAGCGTTTAAAAGAAGAGTGTGTAATACGTTGTGAGTTATTAGGAGAAAATGAGCGTGAAGTAGAGAACGAGTGCAAAGGAGAAATAGAAGGCAAAGCAGTAGACGAGTATGTAGGAGAAAATGAAGGGGAAGGAGAAAACGAGCGTTTCGGTGGGAAAGATGGTGCAGTTGAAAGACGGTTGAAAGACAATGATACATGCGAGAATATCCGGGTCAACTTTTGCGATCTACCGCACGAATATCCCGCCGTAGAGCATGAGTGTGAGCTGAAAGTAGGTACAGACTGTAACCAGGAACTCGTAGAAAGGCTTATGAAACTGTTCAGAACGGACTATCTGGACGCAAACAGACCAGATTTACCGGAAACAAAGTGGGAGATGAAATTAAGTTTCGAACACGTAAAACCGTTCCATTGTCCCCCCAGAAGGCTGTCGTATAGCGAAAAGGCGCAAGTACAAAATATGTTAGACGAGTACACAGAGAAAGGCTACATCAGAACCAGCGAGTCGGAGTATGTCTCACCCATAGTACTAATAAAAAAGAAATCAGGAGAGTTAAGGTTATGCGTCGATTATCGCACACTCAATAAGGGAATGATAAAAGACAACTACCCGACCCCATTGATAGACGACCTGTTGGATAAACTGGCAGAAAAAAGACTGTTCACCAAATTAGACTTGAAAAACGGGTATTTCCACGTTTTCATGCACAACGACTCAGTCAAATATACCTCTTTCACGACGCCGATGGGACAATACGAGTGGTTAAGGATGCCATTTGGACTGCGCAATGCGTCCGCGGTTTTTCAAAGGTTCACTAACAAGATTTTCGCTGACATGGTAAAAGAAGACAAAGTGATAATATACATGGATGACTTAATGATAGCGACAGAAGATAGTGACAGTCACATGGAAATTCTACAGGAAGTGATGAAACGGTTGATAGCAAACAAACTCGAGCTGAGGTTAGATAAATGCGAATTTTTGCAGTCAGAAGTCAAGTACCTGGGTTATTCTATTTCTGGTAACGGGATTAAACCGGACTCCAGAGGATTGCAGGCAGTGAAAGAGTTCCCAGTTCCAATGAAAACGAACGAAGTGCAAAGTTTTTTAGGGCTATGTTCTTACTTCAGGCGGTTTGTGAAGGATTTTTCGACGAAAGCTAAGCCTCTTTATGATCTCGTCAAAAAAGACAGAAAGTTTGAGTTCGGAGACACAGAATTAGAGTGTTTCGAGCAGCTAAAGAATAACTTGTTGGAAGCGCCAATATTGGCACTATATAATCCACTAGATCCAACAGAGTTACATTGCGACGCGAGCGCTTTAGGGTTCGGAGCGATACTAATGCAGAAGAAGAGCGATGGCAAGATGCACCCAGTGTTTTATTTTTCCAAAAGGACGACAGTCACCGAAGCAAAATATCACAGCTTCGAACTAGAGACTCTAGCGATAATTTACTCCCTTCAACGGTTCAGAATATATGTTCAAGGCATACCATTTAAGATAGTGACAGACTGCAATGCACTAACCATGACACTGAACAAGAAAGAACTGAATCCACGCATTGCCCGCTGGGCGTTAGAGTTACAGAATTATGACTACAAGTTAGAGCACAGGGCCGGAAGCAGAATGCAACACGTGGACGCTCTTAGCAGAGTTACACAGATACTGACGATAGACACAAACACTTTTGAAGAGAACCTTATAATATGCCAGAACAGAGACGGCAAATTGTTAAAGTTAAAAGAGATATTGCAGAAGTCCGAGCACAAACACTACGAGATGAGAAACGGAGTGATATATAGAAAGAAGGATGACGATACCCTCCTGTTCTGCGTACCCGAGGAGATGGAAAGCCATGTACTCTATAAATACCACGATGAGTTAGGACACATGGGAATAGACAAAGTGACCGATGCGATATCGAAGAGCTACTGGTTCCCAAGCGTTAGGGAAAAAACCAAAAAGCACATAGAGAACTGTCTCAAATGCTTAGCGTACTCAGCGAAGCACGGAAAGGAGGAAGGGCTTTTACACAAGGTACCAAAAGGATCGGTTCCATTCGATGTGGTACATATCGACCATTTTGGACCGGTTGACAAAAGTAGAGCGAACAAGCATATATTAGTAGTTATAGACGCGTCCACCAAGTTTGTAAGGCTTTACACAACAAAAACCACTAACTCAAGGGAAGCAGTTAAGGCATTGAACGATTATTTTCGAGCTTACAGCAGACCGAGATGCATCGTATCAGACAGAGGAAGCTGTTTCACGTCAAAAGAGTTCGGGGATTTTTTAGAGCAGAACGACGTTAAGCACATAAAGATAGCTACAGGATCGCCACAAGCCAACGGCCAGGTAGAGAGAGTTAACAGAAGCTTAGGACCAATGATCGCAAAGCTCGTCGACCCGGAGAAAGGTTTACACTGGGATACAGTAGTGCGAACAGTTGAACACGCAATGAACAACACAATTCAAAGGACAGTTAATGAACACCCGAGTCGTATGTTATTCGGGGTCAGGCAGAGAGGCGAAGTGTCAGATCTACTAGGTGATTGTTTAAAAGAGCTAACTGAGCAACGAGTGACCAGGGATTTGGAGAAAATTAGATCAGAAGCAGACACTCATCAGGAAAAGGTACAGGACTACAACAAACAGGCAGCAGACGCAAGACGGAAAAAGCCACATGTATACAAAGACAACGATCTAGTCATGGTGGAAAACTTCGATACCCATATAGGGGTATCTAAGAAACTTATTCCGAAGTTCAAAGGGCCGTATAGGATAGCTAAGGTGTTAAGAAACGATAGATACGTGCTGGAAGATGTAGAAGGATTTCAGCAGTCTAGGATCCCGTACAAAGGAGTGTGGGCGGTAGCAAATATGAAGCCATGGCTGGGAAAAGGAAACGAGGCAAATGTCACAGGGAAAAATGTCAGACAAAATGATTGTAATATATAGATTAAGGATAGCAAAATAAGAATGAAACCACCTGTTAAAAATATGGCCAACCAGAAACCAAGGCAACTGTAAGGAGTTCAGGAGCACTCCGGTCAGGATGGCCGAATTGTAGTAGTATAAGTAGAGTACTGTAAATACTTAGAGAGACACCATTTAAATATTAAGGAGCGCGCGTAGGTATCGTTCACCAACTCGATACATGCAGCGGAGTTGCGAGTAGAATATATGAGAATAGATCGTAGAAAGAATATCGAGAGGGGAGGAGGCGGAGATCGTGTTCGAGGCTGGACTTTTTGGTTGGAAGACGAGCAGCGGAAAACTTACGAAGCGGAATAAAAAAGATAAAACGACCCAATTTGTGCGGAGTTTTTGTATTTCTTGTGTCCCCCCTACAACAGGTAAGTGGAAGGAAATCCAAGAAAAAATTTCCAGAGGGGTGGCAGCAGTCGAATTAATGAGAATATTGTTTATTCCCGTTTAGGTTTGGACAAAAAAATTTTAAACAAAAAAAAAGAAATAAATCAAGGCAACATGGCCCTATGGTAGAGGAGAACTCCATTGCAGGTTATCTCCTCTCTTGCCTTTAGATGGTGGAAAAAAATAATTAATTAGTGGCAACCATAAAAGACAAAACAAAATTTATACAGAAAAAAAAATGGAAATTTATAAAAAAACCGAGAAGGAACGTGTGAGTCGCTTCTGGGGCCGCGACTCTACTTATACCCGTACTCAGTCAGTAGATGCATTTTCGAGCATAATTTTTAAGAATTTAAGAATTAAAAAAAAAAATCTTACATTTTAAATTTTTTTGCTACATTTGCTATCTACATCTACATCTACAATGTATATTCTACATCTAACATGTAGATTATAGATTTACCATTTAGATTCTACATCTCCTCCGCTAGGGGTTGCTCGCGCACTGAACGCGGCAGAGTGTGCGAGCGAGAAAGAGAATGAGTAGCGTGGTTGTTTGCAAGAGTGGGCGGGGGGAAGCAGCAGAAAATTAATTTCTTCATTCTGGATATAATTATTATCCGATTTGATTCAGATTCGGCAATCTGGTAGATATGAGCATTCTCTACGATACTGCGTTATTAGTTTTATCGTATCTTTAAAATTGTACCTGCCACAGATTTTCGTTCTTTGTGGTGGCGGAAGTGGGTGGGGCGAAATTTTGAAATACACTTGTAGCAGTGTGATATCACATGATTCTGGAAACCAAATTTGAATGCCCTAGCTTTTATAGTCTCTGAGATCCAGGCGTCAAACAAGACGGACAGACGGACAGCGGTCAGATGGACAGACAGACATGTCTCTATCGACTCGGCTATTGATGCTGATCAAGAATATATATACTTTATGGGGTCGGAAAATGTTCCTTCTCTACGTTACACACATCCACTTTTACGACAAATCTAATATACCCCTTAACTCTTTTTTGAGTACGGGTATAAAAAACGAGTTTGTCCCACGGTGCCACACAGAGCGCTTAAAGTGAGAGAGAGAGGTAAAAGCAATTCGAATTTTCGGCATACCACGTGCGTGTAAAGAGGAGAAGGAAATAGAAGGGAGGAAGAACCTCGAAAGCTATAACTTAGAGAATTAGTTAATAGTTAAAATTTAAGTGCGTTATTCTCTTTAGTCTGAATGTTTTTTGGTGGGGAAAAAAAATGAAATTGTGAATTCAGTGAAAACCATTTAACAAATCGCTAACCTTCCAAACCAACAGCAGGCATCGTGAAAGCGCTTTCGCCGATGGACCGCAATTGAGTGAGTAAGATTTAAATGGTGCATATAATTTTTCTAATCGGTTTCATTTATACCAAATTTTAGTAGAAGCATAAGTTTACATAGGTCAATGACCATATAAGGGAACGAGCCCAGAGCCCCGGAATATTTCTGGGGGAATTATTGTAGTTATCAATGTTTAGAGTTAAGATTTTAGTATTTAAATCTAAATTTTACTTTTAATAAATCAATTTTATAATGATTAGATAAAAAAACGAGAAGGAACGTGTGAGTCGCTTCTGGGGACGCGACTCTACTTATACCCGTACTCAGTCAGTATTTACATTTTGAATTTTAGATTTTTTAGAATTTTAGAATAAAAAAAAAATTTCACATTTTACATTTTTTTGCTACATCTGTTATCTACATATACATCTGCAATGTATATTTTACATCTAACATGTAGATTATAGATGTACCATTTAGATTCTACATCTCCTCCGCTAGTTGTTGCTCGCGCACTCAACGCAGCAGAGTGTGCGAGCGAGAAGGAGATAGAGTGACATTTCTCTTGCGGGAGGGGGCGGGGGAAGCAACTGAAAATTAATTTCTTAATTCTGGCTATAATTATGATCCGATCTGATTCAGATTCGGCAATCTGGTAGATATGGGCATTCTCTACGATACTGCGTTTTTAGTTTTATCGTATCTTTAAAAATGTGGCTGCCACAGATTTTCGTCCTTTGTGGGGGCGGAAGGGGGCGAAATTTTGAAATACACTTGTAGCAGTGTGATATCACATGATTCTGGAAACCAAATTTGAATGCCCTAGCTCTTATAGTCTCTGAGATCCAGGCGCTCATGAAGACGGACAGACGGACAGACGGACGGACAGACGGACATGGCTTAATCGACTCGGCTATTGATGCTGATCAAGAATATATATACTTTATGAGGTCGGAAACGTTTCCTTCTGTGCGTTGCACACATCCACTTTTACCACAAATCTAATATACCCCTTAACTCTTTTTTGAGTACGGGTATAAAAAATATCTTATGATCTCCGATACCCAGCCCCTGTAGTTTTCGGCCTTGATAAAGGGGTCATAGTGATTTGATAGCACTGGAAAAATATGACCTAGGAAGGGTGGGCGTGTTCCTCCATACCATCTGAGGACAGAGTACGTTCGTTTGTGTTACGTGTGGGTAGAAATAGAGTCTATCGGGCATCAGTTTTGTTTCCTCTCCGGTTCTGTAAATGTTTATGTTTATGGCTTTAAATGTTTTCGCACGCTCTTAAATTATATATATATACGCATAGGTTTCAGAATTGACAAGAAAAGAATACCATCCTTTTGCCGACGAGACAGTAGCCGGAATAATAGCGTGCTGGTCAATCTCTGGGTAAAACATTTATCCTACAAATCGTTATCCATTACAAATTCTCCAAGTATTTCAGCAACAAAATGATGCTGGCTGCACGCATAGCCATCGACGATGAGGAACTGATCGACGGTATAATCGAAGGCATACCAGATGACAGCTTGCGCAGAAAAGCCCACATGCAGTGCTTTATGGCCCCGTACCAACTACTCAGGGCATTCGAGAAGGTAATGTTGCCTAAAAAGCATACACCACCTATGGAAAGGAGCATTGGAGGACTGACTACACGCATTCGATGCTACAATTGTAACGCTGTGGGCCACATGGCAGAGGTATGCCGCAAGCCCAAGCGCGAAAGAGGAGCATGCTACAGCATGAGTCACCAGGTGTCACACTGTGACGAAAGGATGAATAAGAGTTCAGCGATGCGATAGAACGCCCATTGTTATATTCAAATAATTTCAATAATTTCAAAAAAACAAAACTCAATGTAAAAAATCTCGAAAAAGAAAATTTAGATTTATATAATTCTAACCCAACTGCCAATTGGGAACAAAGCAAACGAAAAAGGGTTGTACATTTGGTACCTGATCGCGATCGCAATTCCCGATGGGCAGTTGGGCCCGCAGACTTCAAAAAGGTATTTTTTGTTCATTTTTATACCCGTACTCAAACAAGAGTTAAGGGGTATATTAGATTTGTGGTAAAAGTGGATGTGTGCAACGCAGAGAAGGAAACGTTTCCGACCCCATAAAGTATATATATTCTTGATCAGCATCAATAGCCGAGTCGATATAGCCATGTCCGTCTGTCCGTCCGTCTGTCCGTCTGTCCGTCCGTCCGTCTGTCCGTCTTCATGAGCGCCTGGATCTCAGAGACTATAAGAGCTAGGGCAACCAAATTTGGTTTCCAGACTCATGTGATATCACACTGCTACAAGTGTATTTCAAAATTTCGCCCCGCCCCCTTCCGCCCCCACAAAGGACGAAAATCTGTGGCAGGCACCATTTTAAAGATACGATAAAACTAAGAACGCAGTATCGTAGAGAATGACCCTATCTACCAGACTGCCGAATCTGAATCAGATCGGATTATAATTATAGCCAGAATGACGAAATTAATTTTCTGTTGGTTCCCCCGCCTCCACCCGAATGTGATCCGCTGCTCTATCTCTTTCTCGCTCGCACACTCTGCCGCGTTCAGTGCGCGAGCAACCCCTAGCTGAGGAGATGTAGAATATGAATGGTACATCTATAATCTACATGTTAGTTGTAAAATATACATTGTATATGTAGATGTAGATAACAGTTGTAGCAAAAAAATTTAAAATGTAACATTTTTTTTTATTCTTAAATTCTAAAAATTTATATGCTCACAAATGTATACACTGAGTACGGGTATAAGTAGAGTCGCGTCCCCAGAAGCGACTCACACGTTCCTTCTCGTTTAGGTTTGGTTAACGAATTTTAGCTCCAAAGATTTTAATGAGCGATACGTTAAACGACGCCAAATTAATGCACCTATACACAAAAAAATAGGAGACACAGGATATCATTTTTTTTCGACTTTTCCTGAGTTTTTAAAGCCAAAATTTCGTAAAAAATACTGCACAAAAATCATAATTTTTGCATTTCAATGCTTTATATTTCCTAGACAGTAAGCTGAAATCACAAAGTGTTTGGGCTAAAGTTTTAGCTGTTTTAATTATCTTTTCAAAATAGCAAAGTTCTTCACAACTAGATGAAAGACTCTAGAGTTAACAACTCTAAACAACTTAAAGATTTAGGGCTTAGAAATGGTTTCATGATATATATTTTTTTTTATGGCAGAACTTTTTTAAAAGTATTTTTGAAAACTGGTATATTTTTTAAGCTTTTTTCAGAGGTAGCGCTTGTTTTCTTCACATAACTCTAGTATCTTACAATGCATTTTTTTTTCCCACGCAGAAAGATCTTTCGTTGTGTAGACGGCTGGATGATTGGATGAATAGATGATTAGATGAACAGATGATAAGATGAATGCGTGGTAACCCAAAAGCATGACTGGAAGATTAATCGGAATTAGTACCCATTTACATGATCTGACTTAAGCCATGTACAGGAATTCTCCTTGTCCATCTCGGTATATTGTGTTACACCGGCATACCATATTTATCCGTTTAAAAGTAAATTTTAAGCACAACTCGGATGGACAAAACGGATTCTCATATCTGGCCCTACTTAAAAAACATAACACATTAAACTAAAGCAGCTGCTGGTTCGAAGTCACAAGACTGGGTTGTACTACGGCGAGACTTCTGCAGTTGGCCCCAGAGTACTCGGTCCAGGGTGAAGCTCGCAGCCATGGCTTCCGAGGTGCATCGGTCGGCGACCGAGGTTATCGGCGCACGTGGAGATCCGCTTCTGGGAACACATGCATGTGTATGTAGGATCCGGGCATCTCGATAGGTCCAAAGCTGGTCAAAATGGAGAGATCTCCCTTCTGGCTCACTGCGTGAGGCAGTCCAACCGGCAGGTCACTTGGCTATGAACGATTTTGCCGAACGGCAGGGGTTAATTTACCCTCAAGCGGTATGAGCACGCTGCCGTTCGGGAATGGCACCGGGAACTTAATTCATTGTGGTAGACCCTAAGCCAGGTTATACCCGCTTTTAGCTGGGTTTCACTAAGTCGGTACTAGTGGTGCTAATCCTATATATAGAAATACTCAATTTAGCGAGAACCTATATGGCGAATTAGCTAGCTGGATATTTACCCCCAGTGGGAATTTGCACCACTGTATTCAAGGAAACTTTCGGATGGGCTGTGGATTTTCTTTCTCCAAGTGGGGCTACCAACGTATGGACTGAGCGCACAGGTGCTGCCGTGGTCTTAGGGTTATGTTCACCCTCGAGCTATATCGAAGAATTCGAAAAAATGCACCTGCTCAGAAAACTGGTTGTTGACCTTTTTTCTAGATCATGGTTGGCACAACTTATTTATAACTGACGAGCACACAATCACTACGCGTGGTATCGGGATGTATATAGGGTTAAGCCGAGCCCCAGAAAAACGTACGACTGCACACTTGGACGGTCACGAAGAGAAGAGACAGAGTCCCGAAACCGCATGGTGCAGCAACCCACGTTTTTTCTTTCCAGTACCGTACTTTTCTTGCCTTATACTTTTGAATAAAAGCAATTAGCAATAAATCTAGGTGCAATACGGAATAAAACATAATTCTGGCGCTGCCACCTGTTATCAAAACAGCTGTTTCGTCATAAAGCTCGGTGAAAGCTTATGCGATCAAACCCTATATTTGTAACGGCCTTTGCAACTTGAGTAAAATAAAAAGCACGACAAGCTATGAATATTATACCCCCCGCTGAAATCACACTTGTTGGTTCAACCAATCAAAGCGTGATCCACGCTTGGAGTGCTATTGACATAATCACTGTTTGATATCCTTTGCGTGATATTTGCCAATAAACCGACCTTGACAATCTTCTAACTCGTAAAAGCTGTTCCCTAGCCTCCTCTTAATTCGAGCCTTTCGAAACGTAGGAGCCAGTTTCGCGTTAAAACCCTTGGTGAAACTGCTCTGTTAAAAATTTCGTCTATAGACCTTTTGACCTACTTGGAAGTTGACTTCTCGGCTTCGAAGGTTATAAGTGTTTTCATTTCGCACATGCTGCTTTTGCATGGCTTCCGCAGCTGTCTTCCGAATCAACTCAAAGGATTCGTCCCGATCGAACACAAGAGATCGATCTTCCAACATGTTTAAGTTTCTTAAGAATTGATACGTGGAACCACTAGTTACCATATTTTGACCAAAAGCAACGCGGTATGGGCTACTTTTGACGGCGGCATGTACAATGGATCGCAACGCACAAGCGATGAAGCTAATCTGTTCGTCCCAATTTGATTGGTCGGGCTTAATGTAGGCTTTGATAGCGGCGAGTACGGAGCGATTTACACGCACGGACGCATTCGATTGTGGAGCGTACGCGGCTGTGTAAGAATGTCGAATCTGGTATTTCTCTAACAGGTCCTTGAACTTGTGCGATTTGAATTGTACACCATTATCCGACACTATCACTTCTGGTACTCCAAAGCAATGGAAAAGGTCTTCCTCCATGAATCGAATCACTGCTTCCGCCGTGAATTTCTTTACCACCTTAAGAAAAGGAAATTTAGAGAAGTGATCTAGCACTACATATATGCCTATATTCCCCGATCGACTTCGTGGGTACGGGCCTAAGAAATCCACGTACAGCTTTTGAAACAATCGGTGGGTCTCTCCTGCTTTGCCCATTCGCGGACGAAGAGGATGATTGGGATGTTTACAACATTTGCACAACTCGTAATTGTTGACAAAGTTCTTCACATCGCCCACTAAGTTTGGCCAATAATATAAACGTCGAATTCGCTCTAAGGTCTTATTGATCCCACTGTGGGACGATAATGGATGTTCGTGACCTTGCTTAAGCACCTCTGTCACCAGAGCGCTGGGAACACAAAGTTTCCAACACATTTCATCGCTAATTTTATCGCCGACGGCGTGCTCCTCGCGACGATAAAGAAAATTATCCATTATCTTTATATCGGGTAACCGATCAGGATTAGCCTGGATTTTCGCCAGGAGTTCTTGGTACTCGGCCGATTTAAATGCGTCAGATTTAAGGTCCACGAGACTATCAATGCCAATACACGATAGGTCCTCGGTATGCACTCGTGACAATGCATCCGGTACGATATTTTGACTTCCTTTTCTATGCAAAATCTTAAAAGAAAAACCCTGCAGTTTCAGTGCCCATCGAGCAAGTCTCGAGCTTAAATCGGCTTGGGACATCTGCCATTTTAGCGTTGCATGATCGGTAATAATGGAAAACTGATGCCCTTCCACATAGGCTCTGAATTTCTTGACGCACATTACCGCTGCCAAACACTCTTTTTCGGTCACGGAATAATTTCGTTGACATTTGTCTAATTTGCGTGACATAAAGGTGATGGGTACCTCGTTGCCGGTGTCATCCGTTTGCATCAAGACGCCACCAACACCGGTGTGACTGGCATCACAGTGGATGGCAAACGGGATTGTGAAATCTGGGCTATGCAGCACGGGAGCGTTATACATCTGTTCCTTTAGGGAATCGAAAGCGGTTTGGGCCTCTTCTGTCCAATCAAATTTTTGTTTGCTCTTAAGTGTATCTGATATCGGAGACGCGATTCCCGCATAGTTTTGAATGAATTTGTGGTACCACGGATCGAGGGATCGGGAACTTTCGAATCGCTTGGAGCTTCTCAGCATCTGTCTGGATAGTTCCATTGCCTATAACATGGCCAAAGTATTTTACCTCCTTTAGGCAAAACTTGGACTTCTCCACGTTAATGGTCAGCCCAGCTTCTCGTAATCTGGCGGACAAGATGGTGAGTACTTGAATATGTTGCTCACACGATTCGGAGACTACCAACAAATCGCACTAGTCAACACGATTTTTCCTCAAGGAACAAAACGAACTTTTTCTTAAAGATTTGGGGCTTAGAAATGGTTTGATGATATTTTTTTTTTTTTTTCTTTGGCAGAACTCAGAGGTAGCGCTTGTTTTTTTTCACAAACCTCTAGCATCTTTCATCTGGTTGTTAAGAACTTTAATATTTTGAAAAAATAATTAAAACAGCTAGAAGATAAGCCCAAACACTTTGTGATTTCAGCTTACCGTCTGGGAAATATAATGCATTGAAATGAAAAAATTATGACTTTTATGCGGTATATTTTACGAAATTTTGACTTTAAAAACTCAGGAAAAGTCGAAAAAATGATATCCTGTGTTTTCTATTTTTTTGTGTAGAGGTGCATTAATTTGGCGTCGCTCATTAAAATCTCTGGAGAGACTTTGGAGCTAAAATTCGTTAACCAAACCTAAAAAATGGAAAAAATTAACAAAAAATACCTTTTTGAAGGCTGCGGGCCCAACTGCCCATCGGGAATTGCGATCGCGATCAGGTACCAAATGTACAACCCTTTTTCGTTTGCCTTGTTCCCAATTGGCAGTTGGGCCAGCAGCCTTCAAAAATAGAGGACACAGGATATAATTTTTTTCGACTTTTCCTGAGTTTTTAAAGTCAAAATTTCGTAAAAAATACTGCACAAAAATTAGCATTTTTGCATTTCAATGCTTTATATTTCCCAGACGGGAAATTATCCGTTTTAATTATCTTTTTAAAATAGCAAAGTTCTTAACAACCAGATGAAAGATACTAGAGTTATGTGAAAAAAACAAGCGCTATCTTTGAAAAAAGCTTAACAAAAAAATACCAGACTTCAAAAATTCTTCAAAAAAAAGTTCTGCCATAGAAAAAAAAATATATCATCAAACCATTTCTAAGCCCCAAATCTTTAAAAAAAAGTTGGTTTTGTTCCTTGAGGAAAAATCGTGTTGACCAGTGTAATTGCACTTCCAATTAGGGATGGGTATCGTTAAGCAAATATCGATATTGACCTAAATCAAAATATCACATAGAATATCATATCGAAGATATGATATCGTAATGAATATCGCCATATCGCCTTGAATATCGATAAAATCGATATTATCGAGCTATATATTTTTATAGTTATAATAGTATTTATTTACAATGTTTTTATAAGTATATATATATATATATACTTATATATAAAATATAAGTATTAGACTGAGGTCGAAAGTTAAGTCCAAAAACAAATTTATTACAACAAAATCAAAAATATAATATTCTTCAAGAAAAAATAACTAAAATATAAGATGAGATCCTTTTTTTCTCTTTTTTTACCCATATGCTAACACGTAAAAAGTTAACTCAAATGTTAATTTGTCCAATCCTTCCGTTCCAAACTTTCTAAAAATAGCAATTGTGACAATTTTTCTGGCATTAGACGATTTCGAAGTGGGGTGATTGTCCGACCAGCAGCAGAAAATAGTCGTTCGCATGGAACTGACGTAGCTACAATGGGTAATACATCAAGCGCAATTTTGTAGAGAGAAGGATATGTATCCTTGTTTGAAGCCCATACTTGTAGGGGATTCGATTTTGGATCTGCCAATGGCGACGTTAAATAGTGAGACATTTCATCCCTTTCGTGCATTACTGGAGTTTGCTGCTTATGGAGCTCAGTCACCATTTGCCAAAACGAAGTTTGACTGTCGTCAACGTCCTTGTTTTCCCTTTGTTTGCCAGATTCCAAAGCATTATTGGTGTTTTTGTCAACGATGTTTTCATTCGAAAGCTTTTTGACAGCTGCAGCTACTGCTGCCTTATTTTTAAACAGGATTTTTTCAAATCGTGGGTCTATTAGTGTTGCCGTTGCCAATATCGAGACCTTGAAATACATATCAATAGATATAAGTATGAGAAAGTTAAAAATTTCTAGTTGTTTAAATTCATTTTATTTACCTGTTCTATATGACCAAACCGTTTATTTATTTCTGATAATATAGCTTGACGACACTTTTGTGTTATTTTATCGTCTAATGAAACGTTATTTATGTCGTCCTGCATTTTATTAATTATTGGTATTACCAAACTGGCTGTGCAGTATTTCTGACCTGATAGGTCCTTTGTTGCAGATTCCAATGGTCGCAGCAATAATAATAAGTTTTCTGCTGCTTTCAACTCAATGCCATTCAGCATTTGAACATCAGTTCGCAGTGCCATCAATGCATTATTAACGTCTGTCTTAAGCAACAAAAAGCGCTCTAACATATAGAACGTGCTATTCCATCTTGAATAAGCTTATGTTCACTTTCATATTTACGAAGTTCGCTGCTCGCAACTGTGTTTTGCTTAAAATATGTTATAATGGCTTTAACTTTGGTTATTATTGGCTTTATACATTCAATGCTTAGTGAATACTTTGCCACGAGGTTTAGTGTGTGCGCCATGCAGGGCAAATGCTTCTTTTTTCCAAAAAGATCTTCAATTGCCTTGACCATGTTTGCTGCGTTGTCTGTCACTACAGCCGTAACATTTATAATATCGATGTCCCACTCCTCGCAAACTTTAGCAAGAGTATTCTTTATATTAAGGGCTGTATGCTGCTCTGTCATTTCAGTAACGCCAATGTGGACAGACATGATTTCACAATCTTTTTCAAAATGAGCTGTTACTCCCAAGAAACTTTTCATGGACATGGTTTCTGTCCATATATCTGTTGTAAGGGTCACTTTTTTTCCGCTTAAATAAGAGCGCCATTTTGCAAAAGTAGCTTCATATGTCGTGTCCAACAAGTCGGTAATTTTCCTTCGACTTGGTGGGCGATAATGCGGTATGCCCATGTTGCAGAATAAGCGAAATCCTTCTTCTTCTACCATAGAGAATGGTTTATCATGTTTCACAATCCAATAAAGCATGATATTGTCAAGCTTCTTTGTTTTGTCACCATCTCCCAAGAACGCCTGCAAGTCACCAAACCATTTGTTTACAGTTGGCTGGGTGTTAGCTGTCGAATCAGACAAAGCCATAGAGGTTTCATCCAATGCTTTTTCTTTGTGATTGTTTTTCATGTGTGCGTTTAGATTCGTTGTGTTTCCTGAAGTTTTCACAATATTTTTGCATAATTTGCATCGAGCCGAAACCGCATCAATTTTGTCAAAAGACTGCCATATTTTGGCCTGTTTGTATATTATTCTGAAACGTCCCCATCGATATTATAATATACATAGTATATATATAAGCATAACTTACTTGGGCATAATTTAAGCACACAATAAAAATACACAATCAAAAATTTAACTCGAAAAACGGCAATTCTAAACAGACAGAAGGTGTGCTTTTTTTTCAGAGACGAGAAAATATGTCCATATATCGTAAGAAATATCGATGTTTTCGCCTAATATCGCTTTGAATATCATATCGTTTTGAACTTAAATATCGCCTTTAAATATCGATATAATATCGATATTGCAATATCGATACCCATCCCTACTTCCAATCCAAACGAAGACAATATATAAGCTATATATAAAAGAGGGCTTTAATAAAAATAACAAATAGCTCCATTAACGACATACCTTTTGCGCTTAATCTTCTTCTCTCTTTAAGTTTTTCTTTCATAGAGACGGCAAAAACATAACAACAAAACATCAATGTTTAGCCAAAAAACATCGATGCTTATACAAATTTTAAAAACATCGATGGTAGCATCGATGTTTTTCCACCTCTATCGTGGCGACACTTCTAAGAAAGAAGCGAACGAGCGAGATTGAATAAAAAGGCGAACAAATAAAAAGCACTTAAAAGCATTCAAAAGTGTGTTACCGATTCGTAAATCAAGTAAGGATTGGTTACAGTTAAGTCATCCTACAAAAATAGGGTAGGCCTTAGCTTTGGCCTTAGCAACGGAACACCACACTCGTAGCCGACCAGCCAGCAGCCGGAAAAAAATGAATTAGCGTGCCGTCACTAACCGTACAGTATATAGATGAGCCAGTTCATACAACGAAAGGGGCGCAGCTGATTTTTCTGTCCCAGGTCCCCTGGTCTTCGGCTGGTGGAACTGAGACGTTCGGGTCAGGGACCTGGGACGTTCGGGTGGCGGACCTGAGACGTTCGGCATTTTTTCGACATATTTGATTCATGACGAGATGCGAAAGCAAGCCGAGAATTGCTAATGTATCTGTGTACACAGGCACGACGAAATAGCAATTCTTATTTTCCGAAAGCGTTTTGAGTTTGTTTTGGGTTTCGTTTCCAGGTTACGTAAATGTGTGTGTTCCATCTATTCACACATACTATGCTTGTGTGGGGGCTCTACAATTTTTGGCCACTTGAACTGAATTTCGCTTTTTCGTTTTGTTTTGAGGGCTGGTCGCTACCTGAGCTGACCTGCCGCAACATAAATGAGGAATGGGCAGGGTGAGTGGGGTGGTAAATAAATACAATATCAGGGGTGCCACAGAAATCACTTCAGCTGGAAAATCACCTCAATTCCATTCCGCCGTGCCACACACCGATTTTTCAGCGGAATCAAAATCACTCACAATTTATCCAGCGATTTGATTAAATACACCCATAGAACACACCCAAAACGATTGGAATCTTACTTTCCCATAAAGGTTATTCAATTGGTGATTAACCCTCATCCAAATAATTTAACATTATACTGCATATTTTTGTGCAAATTGTGAAAACATCGCTTCAAAATGCCAAAACAGAACTAACAAATCATTTCTACAAATTATTGCCATTGCATTTATGTCAAAAATTCCTGTTCGGCTATGTGCAGACCCATGGCAGCACAAATAGAAGCATAGCGATCATTATACCAAAAACTGTTAATTCTAATGAACTAAATTAGCAGTAGTTTGAGAAGACAATCACAAAAACCACATGCGCATCGTCTGAAGGCGAAAACCAGTCCGATGCGCATCTGAGAAGCCTGCGCTGCAAGGTTTGTATTCTAATATGTTGCCTCCGTAGTTCTTCGATGGCCAACAGTCTCGGTAGAAGCATTTTAATTAAGTTTCCCGTCAAATTCAGATGTATCTTTTCTTGAACAGCTGATTGCTGCCATGCAGGGAGACTTGCCAGACAACTGCTAGAGTTGCCGAGCACAAAATTTTGTTTGACTCGCACGATATTGGATGTTTTTTTTGCTTTGAAATTATAAAAGTACAGCTTTGAAAATTAAATTATTTTATATCATAAAAGAAAAAAAAAAAACAATTGCTTTGATTTCATAAAATCAATAAAACTGCAAAATGACCCCTATTTTAAGCGGAAATCCTCTGCGCGGTTTTCTAATTAATTAATTAATTAATTAATTAATTAATTAATTAATTAATGGCATAATTAACAAGGATATGTATAATGATAGTTTGAGTGACAAATTACATCCATGTGCCATTAAATTTGGGCATATTCCAAAGGCAATCTTGTACCAGCCAAAAAAATACCGAAAAAATGCATCTTTATTTGATCAAATCTTGCTCATTTTCCCACTGCAACCAGCTGAAAACTCAGCTCCAGTTACCTGACTTAAGTTCCATAAAGCATGTTTGCAAAAATTTGGAAAAATGTATACAGAAACCCAAAATTTCATCGAAAGAATCCTTAAAAATGGCTCTGCTTGTTTAGTGGGCCAATATTAATGCATAGGTCACCAAAAACTTTGGGGAAAAGGTGTGCCGAGGACTTATAGACATCATTAAGAATGAATGTGGGAAACAAAAAAATACTATTTTATTTTTTATCTGTAACACTACTCGACAAAACCGAACTTTTTTTTTCCTCAAGGATCCAAACCGACTTTTTCTGATAGATATGGGGCTTTAAAATTTTTTAAAGAATTATGGTTTTTTTTCTATGGCAGAACTTTTTTTTGAAGAATTTTTGAAGTCTGGTATTTTTTTTTAAGCTTTTTTCAGAGGCAGCGCTTGTTTTTTCACATAACTCTAGCATCTTTCATCTGGTTGTTAAGAACTTTAATATTTTGAAAAGATAATTAAAACAGCTAGAAGATAAGCCCAAACACTTTGTGATTTCAGCTTACCGTCTGGGAAATATAAAGCATTGAAATGCAAAAAGGATGATTTTTGTGCGGTATTATTTACGAAATTTTGACTTTAAAAACTCAGGAAAATTCGAAGGGAAGAAAAAAACGTGGGCTGCTGCACAATTCTGTTCCGGGAGTGTGTCTTTCTCCTCGTGATCGTCAAAGAGTTCAGTAGTGCGATATTCTGGTGCTCTGTGGGTATGCTCACATTTTAACCGATATCCAGTGGTCTAAAAAAGTAAATTGTCGCAAAATTTTTCGATGCAGCGTGAGGTGTACCTAACCCCAAGACCACGGCAGCACCTGCGTGGTCAGCCACAACGCTCGTAACAACCCCCCTGAAGAAGAAATCCACGTTTTCGATTAAAGTTTTGCAGTTCCCATTGGGGTAAATATGTAGCCCCTCATTCCCAATATTTGGTTTTAAAGTGTTTGTTCGGAGCAGCAGCCGATAATAGTTCTTAAGAAATTAATATGATATAGTCATATATCATCTCTTATACTGAAAATTGCTCTCTCAGTACGCTCCCGTGCACACGCACATATGTCAGTACTGCTTGTAGTGCATTGCTTCGCCCTGTTCACGTTGCAGTCAAAACTATTTGTCGAACGCATCGAGTCGTAGTTCACGGCCACAGCCTCAAACCTTTGTAACCCGTCGAGAAAATAAAAACATTTGTAACCGGAGTAAATTATTTTAAATGTGGAGTCAGAGTTGCCGAAAAAGCTAGCAGTTCTAGCGGCCCGCTATTCGTTTTCTTATTCTCTTTCACCGTCTGCTTCAGCCTGCGCAACGCACTGTCGAGACTGGCTGCATAGAGTTCTAAGCGTGGTCCGTTAGTTTTCTTCGCCTCCTCTTTGGTCGTTTGCTTCAGCCAGCTCTTGTGAGAGGCTGCAGTAATAACTCTCTGAAATTCGAACTCGAAAGCAGAGTACATCTCGAACGTTCTCGTTCTCTCTTTGCATAATTGTTGGTTTTTCCGTCGTCGCTTCGTTGCTTTTACCGGTGCATACATATCGCATATATAAGTGCCAAAAAAGTGAACGAAAAGGCGTTTTGATCGACTAGCACCCTCCTCGTCAACCGTTTTCTATAACCGAAAACATGGGCAAGAAAAAGAATAGCAGAAAGAGTGGATCGTTTGCTATGGACAATGAAAGTGATTCTGTGACATTTGGCGCTGCTCCATCGGGCGAAAGTTTTAGTGCGAATGCAGCCAGCACCCAAGTCCCTGTTCCGGTATCTCGTATTTCCTTCATGAGACTGAAGGCTAGAGCTATTTTCGATCGGCTAGAGTCCATACGCACAGAGATGGATAGTGAAAAGTTGCGGCAAATGGATGAATACGACTTGCGAGGGCTGTTGGAATCATTGACGGCAATGTCCAGTGAAATTCCTGCCAAATTCGACTCGTCGATATTGTCGTTTAGGACCATTCTTCAGCGCGAGCTTGGAAGTCGCTCGAGCAATAAGCATTGTTCCACATTCAACGCCAACTCTAGTGAATCGCAGTCAATCGTCATAATGTCCAATCGATCTCGGTTACCTCATCTAGAGCTGCCCAAATTCAGTGGAATTTATACAGAGTGTTATACATGTTCTCCGTGATTATTGACAAGGAGTCGGAGCTGAGCCCTATCGAAAAGCTGCACCATCTACGTACCTGCTTGAGTGGCGCAGCCCTGAATACCATCAGCTGCTTGGAAATAAATGAAGCAAATTATATCGTAGCATAAGAAATTCTGAAGCGACGCTTTGACAATAAACGTTTTATTTTGCAGGCACACATCAGATTGATATTTTGGTTGGAGAAGGCTGACGCATCGGTGGGCAAATTGAGGGAACTAACCGACAGAGTTACATCGCATATTCGTGCTACGGAGTCGCTTGCAAGCATGGAAGAAGTGGCAGATTGCATTATCGTGCAGACTGTTCTTCAGAAGCTGGACAAAGCCTCTCAAAATAGATGGGAGGAGTCTTCGTCGAATCAAGAGCTACCATCTTGGGAGAAACTTTCTGGATTCTTGGAAAAAAGATTTCGAACGCTTGAAAATGCGGATCAATCCATGCAAGGACAAGATGGCCAGGTTGGCAAGTCAGGAAAAACCGTGAGTACGCATCAAAGAAAGTCATTTGTAGCATCGACCGCTCTAGTTTCTTGTGAACTGTACTCATCACATGATTGCCAATTGTCAACGGTTTGCAATTCTATCGCCGAGTGATCGTCGCCTGGAAGCCTATGTCTCTGGCATAGGAGATGCTAGCTTCCCAACAGAAGGTATCTCGGTGGATCTCGTTCTGAAATCGCGGATTTCAGAGCTCACCACTAGCATCACTGCCGTCGTTGCCCAGAAGATCACGGACCATCAACCTAGCATCACAGTTAGCACTGCTAATTGGCCTATACCGTCGAATATCCAGCTTGCTGTGTGTGGGGCAAATTCAGCTGGCACCTGGACTACCGTTGCTGCAGAAGACACATCGTGGATGGATTCTTTCTGGTGGCGCGCACTCGGCCCTCAATAACTCGTCGTTCATCGCAACCCAATCTTCGGATGACATCAATCACAGCACTCGGCTCGATGAGTTGGTTCGTCAATTTTGAGAAGTGGAGCACATCTTTGAGCCAATCGTTAGGGAAACAAAGGAGGAGCTGCACTGCGAGGACCATTTTGTTAAACATCGCACTCGATTACCTTCAGGAGAATATTCTGTTAGCTTGCCCATGAAGCGAAGTCTGGAGTCCTTGGGCGATTCCTACTTGCAAGCAAAGCGACGGTTGGAAAATTTGGAGCGCAAATTCGTGCGTAATCCAGCTTTATATTCGAAATATTCGGCATTTATGAAGGAGTACCTGTCCCTTGATCATATGTCTCTGGTTCCAAATGAAGATAGACACAAGTGCAGATATTTCTTGCCGCATCATTGCGTCATTAAAGAGGATAGCTCCACGACAAAGCTGAGAGTCGTATTCGACGGCTCTGCAGTTACCACATCTGGTCTCTCGTTGAATGATCTGCTTATGTCAGGACCCACCATTCAAGCCAAGCTGTTTTACACTCTCCTTCGATTTCGTACATTTTCCATTGCTCTTACAGGCGATATCGGTAAGATGTATACGTGCGTGCGTGTCTCAATGCTCGACACCATGCACCAATGCATCTTGTGGAGGGACTCTGTTGACGACGATATACAGATCTTCAAGCTAAACTCTGTCACCTATGGGACTAAGCCTGCATCGTTTTTAGCTATTTGTAATATTTATAGCTTGTGGTGCATCTTTTTTTTTTTACTCAAGTTGCACATTTCAAAATTCAACGGTTCACTTTCGTTTAACCGCCTGAAGATAGGCCGTTAAAAATATAGGGTTTGATCGCATAAGCTTTCACCGAGCTTTATGACGAAACAGCTGTTTTGATAACAGGTGGCAGCGCCAGAATTATGTTTTATTCCGTATTGCACCTAGATTTATTGCTAATTGCTTTTATTCAAAAGTATAAGGCAAGAAAAGTACGGTACTGGAAAGAAAAAACGTGGGTTGCTGCACCATGCGGTTTCGGGACTCTGTCGTACGTTTTTCTGGGGCTCGGCTTAACCCTATATACATCCCGATACCACGCGTAGTGATTGTGTGCTCGTCAGTTATAAATAAGTTGTGCCAACCATTTATAAGCTGACCAGATCCGTGAGTATGATCTAGAAAAAAGGTCAATAACCAGTTTTCTGATCAGGTGCATTTTTTCGAATTCTTCGATATAGCTCGAGGGTGAACATAACCCTAAGACCACGGCAGCACCTGTGCGCTCAGTCCATACGTTGGTAGCCCCACTTGGAGAAAGAAAATCCACAGCCCATCCGAAAGTTTCCTTGAATACAGTGGTGCAAATTCCCACTGGGGGTAAATATCCAGCTAGCTAATTCGCCATATAGGTTCTCGCTAAATTGAGTATTTCTATATATAGGATTAGCACCACTAGTACCGACTTAGTGAAACCCAGCTAAAACCGGGTATAACCTGGCTTAGGGTCTACCACAATGAATTAAGTTCCCGGTGCCATTCCCGAACGGCAGCGTGCTCATACCGCTTGAGGGTAGATTAACCCCTGCCGTTCGGCCTCATCGTTCATAGCCAAGTGACCTGCCGGTTGGACTGCCTCACGCGGTGAGCCAGAAGGGAGATCTCTCCATTTGGACCAGCTTTGGTACCTGTCGAGATGCCCGGATCCTACATACACCTGCATGTGTTCCCAGAAGCGCATCTCGGTCGCCGCCGATGAACCGTGGTCATTGACCCACTACCTCGAAACCCGTGGCTGCTAGCTTGACCCTGGACCGAGTACTCTGGGGCCAACTGCAGAAGGCTCGCCGTTTTACCCAGTCTGCCCAGTCTGGTGACTTCCAACCCGCAGCTTCTTTAGTTTACTGTGTTATGTTTTCTAAGTATGGCCAGATATGAGAATCCGTTTGTCCATCCGAGTTGTGCTTAAAATTTACTTTTAAACGGATAAATATGGTATGCCGGTGTAACACAATATATCGAGATGAACAAGGAGAATTCCTGTACATGGCTTAGGTCAGATCATGTAAACTGTTACTAATTCTGATTAATCTTCCAGTCATGCTTTTGGGTTACCACGCATTCATCTTATCATCTTATCATCTATTCATCCAATCATCCAGCCGTCTACACAACGAAAGATCTTTCTGCGTGGGAAAAAAAAGGCATTGTAAGTGTTTACAACCGTAATGATTTCGACCTATGATAAGTCACATGATGGAATGCGTCTTAGGCAACTTAAATTAACTGATTTTGATTTTGACTTTGGCCATCCGGCCTAATGGCTTGGCCTTGTGCGGAAGCACGTTACTCTTGCAAATTTTCTCTGACCTTCTGATTAACCGGAATTCTCCTACTATCTGTTCCAACTTAGTATCTTAATTTGAAAATACTTTACTTAATACCTATACATGTACTTATTCCTCAATATATTTACGCGAATTATACTTACCTAGTCTTATCTACTTATACCTATATACCATATGCCTCCATATATCACTTTCTATCGTTAATATTTTATATCATAGTTAATATTTTTTCATATCATGAGCTGGGAAGTTTAAGAAGTTAGGTTCGCAACCACATTCTTAGGTTATTAATTAATTAAGGGTTAGGTTTGCCAAATTAAACATCATGAATTGTATAAATAAATATAGATTTAGTATGAACCAAGACTAAATAATTTCGAACGGCGATTCACCGGTGATTCACCGGCGTCGTTGTTGGAGGGATCCTTGAATGTAGGTGGACCTTAAGGATCATGGTAGGGTGGGCGATCTCTCTCACTTTTGCGGTTAGCAGCCAACAATGACGTGACTAGCGACTTCCTTCTTCCTCCTTCTACATTTGCTGACCTTTCCCGCTAGGCTTTCGTATCCCCTTCCTATTCCTTTTCCCAACTCGTACGCGAACTTAATAACTTCTTAAATTGATTGAGCACTAGAGTGGTGGTATATTGTCCTTATGCCCACACCCCGCCGACCAGAGACAAAAGCCGAAGACAGCTCGTACGTCTCCTCCAGTCTAGGTTTTCACCCGCTCACCTAAACCTATACGTTGTATGCTACATATTCGACCTATGCATCAGCTGGCCATGGATGACTCGTCTTCGTATCCATTGGGTTCGGAAACCATTCTACAGGACTTCTACGTAGACGATATGATTTCTGGAGGAAATTCAGTCGAGGAAGTGCTGGATATTATGCGTCAAACCACGGAGCTTCTTGCTTGTGGCAATTTTCAGTTAAGGAAATTGTGTTCCAACTCTCCTGATGTTCTTCGTGAAGTCCCTGATGCAGAAAGGAAGAGTTTTCTGAAGCTTGATGATGGCAGCGATGTGACCAAGGCGCTTGGACTCATCTGGGAACCCCAGAGGGACAATTTCTTGTTTACTTTTGCACCGCAAATCGGTGTTGGCAAGCACACTAAGCGTTCGGTGTTGTCAACCATTGCACGGTGCTATGATCCTATGGGATTGATTGGACCCACATTGACCAGAGCGAAAATCATCATGCAGCGCATGTGGAGAGACAAGCTGCATTGGGATGAAAGTCTTCCTCAGCCACTGGAATCGGCTTGGACTGAGTTTTGCAAGGACTTCGCTACTGTGGGTCACGCTACATTTCCGCGTTATTTACTTCAACCTAAGGCAAGGTTTGAGTTGCATGCATGTTGTGATGCCAGCCTCCAGGCCTATGGGGCTTGTATCTATGCTCGTTCGTTTAAGGATACCGCTGATGAGGTACAGCGCCTCAGGAGCTCTTGCAGTCTAGGCTGTGGATGAATAGACCTTCTTTCTTGCAAGGCAAAAGAAGTAGCTGGCCTGAACGTTGTTCGCCCGAACTCAGTCTTCCGGAAATTAGACATCGAGTATTGCTGTCGTCTGAGCGTGTCGACATCTCGTTTTCGTTTAAGCACATTAACTCAATCGGAGTCATGATGCGCATTTTTGGATGTGTTCATAAGTTCGTCAGCAAGAAAAGGTCACCTGATCTCTCGTCTGAAGACCTCCGCAAAGGATCGCACTTGTTGTGTCGCATCATTCAACGCGCCCACCTTTATCCCGAGTACCGTGCTCTGCGGAAGGGGAACTGTGTGGAGTCCTCCAGCAGCATTATATCTCTCTCGCCTTTCATAGATGACGTTGGTTTGATTCGTGTTGGTGGTCGCTTGCGGCACTCAACTCTTGGCTTCGATGCACGCCACCCAATCATTTTGCCCAGGGATCATCCATTGACGTTCGCCATCATCATGCACTTTCATCGGAAGCATCACCATGCTGGACCGCAGTCTCTACTGGGATCTATTCGCTTGCAGTTCTGGCCCATCGGCGGCATGAAAACTGTTGCTCGAGCGTTGCGGAAATGCATCATCTGCTGCAAGTCCAGACCTCTTCTTGTGGAGCACATAATGGCTGACCCACCGAAGGATCGAGTGCAGGATTCGCCTGCATTCAGCGTCACTGGAATCGACTACTGCGGTCCCTTTTATTACAAGCCAGATGGGCGCACTCGAACGCCTACAAAATGCTACATCAGCGTCTTCATCTGTTTTGCAACAAAGGCCGTTTGGTTGGAATTAGTGAAGGACCTTACAACCAGGGACTGCAAATAATGATTATTTGTTTTTTTTTTATTACAAAAAATCAGTCACTTAAAAACACTTTAAGACAGCGAGAAATATACCAATATTCATCTTAAATGATGATCTATGCATTTCCACCATGATTTGAAAATTTTCAAGTTTTATTGGGTTACTCACAAAATAATGATTAATTTTAAGTTATACTTTATAACTCAAAAAATAATCATTATTCTTTGAGTTTTATTTTTGCTCAAAAATAAAACTCAAGTTGTAATTTCGACTTTTCCTTAGGGAATAATTAAAAGTAATATATTTATTCGTACTCACTAAGAAAAGACAAAACATAACAAACAATTTTTTTGTATAAAAAAATTCTTCAGGAAAAAATTTATTAAAAAAAAATTGTTTCAATAATTTTATTTATTTATATTCAATTTTATAAAAATTAGCTTCTCTAAAGACTCCGAGGACAGGTTGCTCCTCAGATCTGATAATATCAATCGGAGGGCAGAAAACGCTCTTTCCACACTGACTTGCGTTGCAGGAGCAGAATGCACAACTTTGGCCAGTTGATATAAATTAGGATACTGGAATTTTTTTGTTTCCCAATATTGCATAATATTATAATTTACATCAATTGGCTTTGGACTATAATTGTCAATTTCTAGATAAGCTTGTCGCAATTTCGTGTCAATTACTTCATCCTCATCATCATCTGAAACCACCGCAATAGAATTGAGAAATTCATTTAGGAGAGAGCAGGTATTTGATGCATGTGAATCTGTGTTCTCTGCCTGAGAAGATGTTGATGGCTGTGAGTTGCCAATGCATGGAGTTGATACGTGGTTAATCTAAATAAATAATATAAAATAACAAATTTAAATTTAGATATTTACTTACTTTTTGGTCCACATTATATATTCTTAGCATAAGTGGTTTAAGGTGAACCCTAGCGAGCATAAGTGTTAAGGGAGTTTGCTGCAGTACTCTTCTTATTCTAGGATCCAAATAAATGCTGCAGACTACCACAGGATTTTCCATCAATGCTCTCTCTGTTTTGGATGCACTGGTGTAATATTGGACTTTGGAAATATTTTGTAGCTCCGACTGCAAGTTTTAGCTCTAACCACAGCTTGTAAAAATCACCCATATACAATTGTGTACTCTGCAGTTTAAGCGTGGCGCAGTTTACCGGTTCCAAGATGCTCACGAGTGTTTTGATTTCATCCCAATCAGATGAAGTCAGCTTGATTGGACTACTAACGTGCTCGTCACAAAACTCTTCAAACTTCAACAATGTATTTAGCATTGTAAACGTTGAGTTCCAGCGTGTAGGAACATCCAATTCTGGTCTTGGCAATGATTTAGCCATAATTAAAAATCTTTGAAAATCAAAATGAATTATTTGAAATGTGAAAAATGGTTTCATAACACGCACCTGTATGAAGGAGTTCTGAGAATCTTGATAATTTTCCGTGCTTTCTCAATGTACTCGTCGGACTCCACGTGCTTTAAAAAATCTTTTGCAGCAAGCTGCAGGGTATGTGCTGCACATTTAATGGAGGATATTGAAAATATCTTAGCTTCCTTCAGCAGGGCCTCATCATCCAAATTCTCATCTGAGCTATTAGACCCGTCAGTGGCATCTTCTGATCCCAAGCAATCACTCAGTAGCTCTACTGCCTTGATCATATTACGCCCATTGTCAGTTGTGATCGCGTAAATTTGTTCTTTTCTTATATGGAAATCACTCAAAATATTTTGAACATTGGCACATAAGTTTTCAGATGTGTGTGATTTTTGAAGCTCGATAAGTCCAAGAGTCATCACACAAATGTCACTGCCATTATAATATTGGACATTTATGCCTAATATTCCGCGATTAAGTCTAGTGGCTGTGTCCATTTTTAGGCATATCATTCTGTTCGTCAAGGATACAACAATTTCTGATTTTATTTTATCGTACTTTTCATCTACTAAACTCATTACATTCCTTGACGTCACAACTGGCATTTGCAGGCCATTAAAAATCTGTGTTGTTAGAATTTTAAAACTGTCTGAGTTTAATACAGAAAACGGCATTTTTTGAGTGGTCACAAGATCCACACATGCATCCTTCACTTCACTTGGGCACATAGTCACTGTAAACTTTACTTTCTTTTCTGGAACTTCAGTATTTTCTTCCGCCAACTCGTTCGTATATTCCTTTTTGTGCTGCTCAACCAAATGACGCTTGAGATTGCACACATAGTTGCCTTTGAAAGTGGCTTTACAAAATTTGCACTCGGACACATTTCTTTCCTTATGGAAATTAAAAAAATTACGCGAAACACAATTACGCTTGCGACCCATGTTAACAAAGCGATAAGAATGATCAAACCAAATTATGCATCAATGCAACTAAGCTTTGACTTAAGATAAGCTTTACGATAAGCCTTTGAAATAGATCAGCTCATACATATCAATGAACATATGTACATACATATGCATTTACATACATACATATGTATGAAAATCATAGTCAAGCGCAGTCACACGCACAAGAGGAATACGAGTTCTTATCTTTCGGAGCAGCATTTACGAAAACATTAAATGCTCATGTTGTTGTTGAACTCACTTGCCGAGTTTGGCTAGCCACCTCTTTTACACACATATAATATAACCAAATAGTTGCATAGTGCTAATAAAGATACTGCTTAACATAGCCAAAAAAACTAAAACTAAAATATATTTACAAATTATATATGTAATTAATAAATTTTTTTTTTATAAATTTTTCCTGAAGAATTTTTTTTTTAAAAAAAAAATTGTTTGTTATGTTTTGTCTTTTCTTAGTGAGTACGAATAAATATATTACTTTTAATTATTCCCTAAGGAAAAGTCGAAATTACAACTTGAGTTTTATTTTTGAGCAAAAAATAAAACTCAAAGAATAATGATTATTTTTTGAGTTATAAAGTATATCTTAAAATTAATCATTATGTTCTGAGTGAGTCAATAAAACTTGAAAATTAATCATTATTGTATAATTTTTTGAATAAAACTTATAATGATTAGAGTCCCTGCTTACAACTGCTGGATTTTTGAGTGCCCTCAAACGCTTCGTTGCCACGCGCGGCATACCCCGATGCATTTGGTTGGACAATGCCACCAATTTTGTGGGCGCAAGGAACGAGTTGGAGGACCTTCGGCGGCTGTTTATGAGCGAGAAGCATCGTGATGCAGTTCATAATCATTGCATCAACAATGGCTTCAATTGGAAGTTTATCCCGCCTCGCTCACCCCACTTCGGGGGCTTGTGGGAGCCAGCAGTGAAGATGGCCAAGCAGCATTTATATCGCTCCCTGGGATCGTCACTCTTTGGCTTTGACGAGCTGCGGATTTTGGTCTGCCAAATTCAGGCTATAATAAATTCTCGTCCTCTTCTCACAATTTCAGAAAACCCTGAAGATCTTGGCGTCCTTACACCAGGACATTTTCTAATTGGTCGTCCGCTGATGGAGTTTCCCGAGCCAGACGTTACGAATCTAAACTTTAACAGACTAGATTGCTGGCAAAAGAGTCGCCTGTGCTCAGCAGATCTTTTGGAAGCGTTGGAGTGAGGAGTATTTGACTCTGCTCCAACAACGTGCCAAATGGCGCACACCGCAGCCATCGATCCAATTCAACGACATCGTCTGTATCAAGGACGAAAACTTGCCGCCTTTGAAGTGGCCATTAGCACGGGTGATCGACATCATCGCTGGAGCTGATGGCACTGTGCTAGTTGCCACCCTGAGAACACCATCTGGAACCACTCGTCGAGCTGTCAACAAGCTGTGTGTCCTACCCGTTGAGGATCCTGTTAAAAGCCCTGGTCTTTCAACGGGGGGGAGTATGTTCGGAGCAGCAGCCGATAATAGTTCTTAAGAAATTAATATCATATAGTCATATATCATCTCTTATACTGAAAATTGCTCTCTCAGTACGCTCCCGTGCACACGCACATATGTCAGTACTGCTTATAGTGCATTGCTTCGCCCTGTTCTCGTTGCAGTCAAAAATATTTGTCGAAAGCATCGAGTCGTAGTTCATGGCCACGGCCTCAAACCTTTGTAACCCGTCGAGAAAATAAAAACAGTTGTAAACGGAGTAAATTATTTTAAATGTGGAGTCAGAGTTGCGAAAAAGCTCGGCAGCTTCCAACCGTGTTTCTCTGTATATATAGGACTTAGCACCACTAATTGCGTTTTGCAAGTAACGTCTGTGCGTGCATAACCTTGCCGAAGGGTGCTCCTCGTGCTTTGCCCTTGGACCCTCGCCACTCTCCCCGCCCGGCTGTACCGATATGCTTGCCACTACATTGAGCACCCTCCTGTAGGAGATCGTAGCCATCTAGTGAACTGTGCGCCTTCACGATCTGGGACGCCAAGAGAGGCTTTCATGTCACAGTGAATGGTTTTTCTGGATCCGTTAGGTGACGTGCCGCAGCACCATCTATGTCCGCCCCATACTGCCAGCCTCGAAGGAGTGCCTGCAGGTCATTGACCTCAACGCCTCGCCGCCTTCACGTGGCATTATTTGGATTTTGCACCCTAAGCTGCAACAACTGTTTCGGCTGCCTTTGTATTAGATTATATGGGTATAATTAGGACCTGCTATAACCATATTTTAGTTTAAAATGTCAAGGTCTATGTGTATTTGCATATTTTTTGGAACTCGTATTAACACTATTATATTTCACAGAGTCCATCATTCATCTATCGCTCATCTAACCATTCATCTACTCATCCCAGCACAGCTAACACAAGGAAAGATTTTTCTTCGTGGAACAACGTAACTAATAACTAACAACATAACTAAAAAATTGAATTCGAGCACTGAGATGAATGAAGGTGGTAACCGTTTGCGTTGCATTGGCCTTTATCCATGATTGAGTTCCCTAATATTTACATCTGCACCTTGCCATTGTGCATGTTCTCCACTGACCTTCTGTCATGAAGCTTTCCTGGTTTTTCCTTGAAATTTTGAAATCAGTCGAAAAAAGAAAAGAAATGAATTTACTTATTGATAAGGTTCCTCATACTTAAATATTTCATATTTTTGTATTAAACATTCTTTTTTATACCCGTACTCAAAAAAGAGTTAAGGGGTATATTACATTTGTGGTAAAAGTGGATGTGTGTAACGCAGAGAAGAAACATTTTCCGACCCCATAAAGTATATATATTCTTGATCAGCATCAATAGCCGAGTCGATATAGCAATGTCTGTCTGTCCGTCCGTCCGTCCGTCTGTCTGTCTTGTTGAGCGCCTGGATCTCAGAGACTATAAGAGTTAGGGCAACCAAATTTGGTTTCTAGACTCATGTGATATCACACTGCTACAAGTGTATTTCAAAATTTCGCCCCGCCCCCTTCCGCCCCCGCAAAGAACGAAAATCTGTGGCAGGCACAATTTTGAAGATACGATAAAACTAAATACGCAGTATTGTAGAGAATGCCCATATCTACCAGATTGCCGAATCTAATTAAGATCGGATCATAATTATAGCCACAATGAAGAAATTAATTTTCAGTTGCTTTCCCCGCCCCCTCCCGCAAGAGAAACGATACTCTATCTCCTTCTCGCTCGCACACTCTGCCGCGTTCAGTGCGCGAGCAACCCCTAGCGAAAGAGATGTAGAATATGAATGGTACATCTATAATCTACATGTTAGATGTAAAATATACATTGTAGATGTAGATGTAGATAACAGATGTAGCAAAAAAATGTAAAATGTAAACATTTTTTTTTTAATTCTAAAATTCTTAAAAATTATGCTCAAAAATGTATATACTGACTGAGTACGGGTATAAGTAGAGTCGCGTCCCCAGAAGCGACTCACACGTTCCTTCTTGTTTTTTTTTTATTTTTTTATAATTTATAAAATCCTTCTTATTCGTATTGTATACCCATTATTGATTATTTTATTTTTTTCATTACCGAAATGGTGGTATCCCGTAGTACGGAGAATTTATCGGTCTCAGTTGATACTGGAAAATATTGTCAAATTTGCACAGAGATTATTGTTTATCAGGCCTAACTCCTATTGGCAAGTTGTGGGCATAGTTTTCATAGAACGTGTTTCTCCTCTAAAGTTTCTGGTAAAAAGCAGTGTCCCCAGTGTCAGCAAGATCTAAAAATCATATCAGCTTCATCTGAGAATCTTAGTCCCGGTGGTCCGTCTACCCCTCTGTTTCTCAGTCCCTTCAGACTAGAAGTCAAAGAAAGAAAGCTGAAGTGTCCAGCCGTCCCGAGATGTCAAACTCAGAGGATGCCAATATGTCTCAAGTCTCTGGCGATACTCAACAAAGCCAGTCAACAATGGCAGAGGCCATCCAGCAGTCTATCGCTGAAGCGATTAGAGTGGCTATGGTCGAACAGACTCGAATGCTGGCGACCAGCATGGCTGATCTGATGGCCAGCTAGTTCGAGCCATCTCTGATGGACTCCGAATTAGTCCCGCTGTCCCGTCAACAAACATAGATACAGTTCGAATACAACCGGTAGCTGAAATCGAACAGCAAACAATGGAACAACTTTTCCGATTGTCCACTAGTGGCCAGATACCAGTTTCAGGGCTTAATCAATCGGGAAATAATTCTTCCCCGGTTATGCCCGGACTCTCGAACTTAGGGCAAACTCGTAATGTTGGTTCAGGACTGTCCGCCGCTTCGACAGCTTCGTCGCTTCGTGCAGATCGTGTTAGCCAGATAATGTCCAATTGGAAACTGAGATTTACAGGAAAGGATAGTATGTCCATTGAAGACTTTATCTATCGTATTGAGGCATTGACAGAGCAAACTTTGGACGGAAACTTTGAGATAACGGCTCGGTACGCTAGTAACCTTTTTGATAAGAGCGCCAGCGAATGGTTTTGGCGCTATCATAAAAGTGTCCCTGAAGTCCGTTGGATGGATTTATGCGTTGCCTTACGTGTCCAGTTTAAAGATGACCGAACAGATAGGAATATCCGAACGGAGATTGAATTAAGAAAGCAGCGACCAAACGAATCCTTTGATGATTTTTATGGCGCTATTGTCGCTTTCGCAGACAAATTTTCTGAGCCTATGTCCGAGGCAGCCTTGGTTGAGACACTAAAAGCAAATCTATTAGATGACATTCAGCATGAGATCTGTATGAGTCAGATGCGAATGTAAAATCCTTGCGTCACCTTGTCCGTACGCGAGAGATATTTATGCAGTCCGTAGCGTAAACAAAGATTCCCCTTGCTGCTCCCCGTGCCTTACCACGTCGCCAAGTTAATTCCATATTAGACGAATCTATGGCCACCGATAATGAAGAATTGTCTGCAGAAGAGGACCTTGAGGTTTCCGCTGTAGAGTTCGTCTGTTGGAATTGCACTGGCAAAGGCCATCGCTATCAAGAATGCCTAGAAGAACGTAGAATATTCTGCTACGGTTGTGGCAGGGCAGACACGTATATGCCGAATTGTAGAAAATGCAACCCCAAAACTGCAAAAAACTTACTGTTGCGTGCACCACCGAATCAAGCGACCAATACCGAATAAATGACAATCCAAATTCTACTGACCTTAT
Organism: Drosophila ambigua; assembly: GCA_018150905.1. NCBI lineage: Eukaryota > Metazoa > Arthropoda > Insecta > Diptera > Drosophilidae > Drosophila > Drosophila ambigua. The sequence goes on from JAECWS010000080.1 coordinate 1,886,002, forward strand.
TATACCGGACGTATCAAACGGCGTATACGCTGATCCCCTGATTAGACCACTAAACCGATCTCAGCGACAAAGAACCGAATTTAAGAAAAAAATTAGACTTGAAAGAAGTTTACAGCTATCTTCTGTAGTTGACTTACGACCCCATGCTCAGATTATGCTTTTCGGTAAACCAGTTGTAGATCTAATGGATCCTGAAGCTTCAGTTAGCTGCATCGGTGGAAATTGCGCTGCCGATGTTCTTCGAAGTAAGATTTAATACAAACCCCTTTCCCTGAAGGTAAAAACTGCAGATAGAAAAAGCCAAAGTATAATTGGTAAAGTTTCCACAAAAGTCACATACAGAGGGGAAGCCAAGGAACTTTGCTTTTATATTGTACCTTCTTTGATGGATGATCTGTATCTAGGGATTGATTTTTGGACAAATTTTAATCTTCTACCTTTGCATCTTATGACAAAGAATTTAATTATTGAAACTTTAGAAGATCCCACATCTTCTCTCTTCTCAGCAACTTTTACTACAGGAGGTAGTTAATTTGTTTCCATCGTACTCCAAGGAAGGTTTAGGAAAGACCTCTATTATCACTCATAAGATTGAGGTGGCCGATGCCAAACCTATGAAGCAACGCCTCTATGCAGTGTCACCTGCCACTGAAAAGTTAATGAACGGAGAATTAGACCGCATGCTCAAACTTGGCGTAATACAAGAATCAAATAGCTCGTGGTCTTCGCCCGTCATGTTGGTAAAAAATCCTGGGAAAGTTAGATTGTGGATAGACTGTAGGAAAAAAAATTAAGTTACCGTAAAGGATGCTTATCCAATGCCGCTTATAAATGGAATTCTGAGTAGACTACCGAAAGCTGAGTTCGTCACAATATCGATTTGTGCGTTGACTGCTTGCTTAAAGTCACCACAAATCCGAATCGCTCCTGGCTTAGGTACAATCACAATGGGGGATGCCCAATTGCTGAACTTGATCGGCTTCCAAATTCCGGCCTGTGTTAATCTGTTTGCTTCTGCTTTAAATTGGTCCATTTGCGCGAACGGAATTGGACGGCTTTTATAAAACTTTGGTATTGCGGAAGATTTAAAAAATATACTCGCTTTAAAATCTTTAATGATACCCAAGGCAGGCTCGAAGACTTCGTTATATTTATTAGAAATGTCACGTATTTTGTCACTGTTCGCCTCATAAATGTTTGCTACTTGCATGATATCGAACCCGAATGACGTTTGCATGTTTGCTACAATGATTACCACTTCTTTCTCTTTTTGACCACACTTTGCCACAGTGTGCAGCTCCCCTAGCAATGGTATTGGTGCTGATGAACGTATTGCAGCCGTAAAAGAATTTCTTAAATTTCTTTTTCTATTTTTGAACACTAATTTTTCCACATTGGCTTGGTATTTTTCTGGTCGCGCTGCGTCGCACTTTTGAGATTTTTTAGTGTTAAGACAAAAGCAGAACATGATGGACATGTTCGCTTCGTAAAAATAAAAGAAGAATTTTTGATACAGTCCACTTTGGAAATAAAGCATTTGTGTTTCATAAACATCGAAGTGTTTTATTCGTCACCATATTGTTGGTACTTCAACCTAAAAAACATAAAAATGGAAGACTTCAAGCTTGTGAAATCAGCAAGAAGCCGTGCGAAGGCAAGCATCACGCGTTTGCTAACGGCGTCACAAGATCCACGTGCGGGATCAAACTTGGAACTGGAGCAAATAACCGTGTTATTGGAGAGACTCAATACCGTTTGGAAGGAGTTTGAGACTCTTAGCGACAAAATGGCCCTTTACGATGAGGAGACATCGACAACGAGACCTACGAAGACAAGTACTTGCGTGCAAACACATTACTTTACTCGCTAAAACGCGCTTGTATGCTAAGGGAGAACGAGGGAGGAAACATCGCCAGCGGCAACCATAACGACAGTGATAGCCCATGGGGATCACAAGCATCGGGATCAGGAAACGAAAACTTTGTTCGTTTTTTACAACAACAACAAGAGCTGAACGAGCGATTGGCACAACAACAAACCACGTTTTTGAGCGCAAATTCGACAGCAAATAGAGTGCAAAGCGAATTGCCAGAAATACACATCAAGCAGTTTAATGGTGACTACAAGGAATGGCCTGCTTTCATGAAACTCTTCGAAAGTACGATTCACAGCAATCAGCATTTGACAGCCATTCAAAAATTGCACTACTTGAAAACATATTTTATTGGAGAAGCACCTGATTTGATACGACATATGCCAATAACAGAAGCAGCTTATACTGCTGCTTGGACTTGCCTAACGGAGCGTTACAACCGACCACGTCACATTGTAAATACTCCAAGGAACACAAGTTCTACATTTGTCCGCAGTTTGGTGACTTTATCAGTCGAGCAGAGACGAACATTCGTTAAAGCTAAGTCATTGTGCTTTAACTGTCTCAAGCTTGGGCATGTGTCACGAAAGTGTGAATCAAAATTCACATGCAAGTTTTGCCATACTCGTCACCATTCTCTACTACTCTACTACAACCAGGGCATAGCCAAGAAGTGACGAGCAGCGCATCCTCAGCACTCCCGAAGAGCCAACAGTGGCCATCAGCCACATCGCACGTGCGCAAGTTACTCCAAGAGCTGAACCCTCATACAACGGATCAGCAACTGCTACGAAGCCGCACGGGCTTCGGAAAAGCGCATTGCCAACAGCTCTAGTGTTCGTTCGAAACGCAAAGGGATCGCACACTATCTGTCGGGAATTTCATCTATAAAGGCTGAGACAACTAGAGGCTGCAGCACACTGGACATGCAGTCAAGGATCTCAGAGCACACAATGAAGGTACGCGCTCACGTACTCAGCAAAATCACCTCTACATTGGCAAGACACGATATTGACGCTGCAGTACTAAGGGCTTTCGATGGCTTCGATCTCGCAGATTCTGAATATCAATCGTTAGCGCCAGTGGATATTCTTTTGGGCAGCGATTATGTGTGGACCGTGTTCACCGGCCAAAAGATGTTCGACAGCCACGGGAACGTCATTGATATTTCGACAATTTTTGAATGGGTCATAACTTTTATTACGAACAGCAACTCATCATCTACAACGACAATGCACACGGCTATTGACATTGACGCATCGCTTCGACGCTTTTGGGAGCTGGAGGATGTCAACCAGGAATTTCAGCGGGAACCAGAGGACGATGAAGTTGAGCAACCCTTTATGAAGACACACACTCGGGACTCCAAGGGGCGTTACATCGTTGAGCTTCCGTTCAAAGATTCTAATCAACAGTTTTCGGATACACTACACGGATCACTCGCAAGATTCAGGGGCGTTGACCGTCGCTTGGAGCGAGATCCCGATCTGCACGCACAGTAGGTACAGTTCATGCGTGATTATCTTAATTTGGGTCACATGCGAGAACTATCGCCAGAAGACATTGACAAGAAGCCATGCTTTTACTCGCCACATCATCCAGTAATTACACAAAAACTAACTAACTAACTATGTTTCAGGGCGGCCCGGGATGTTGATGAACGCATTGCAGTCGTTAAAGAATTTCTTAAATTTCGTTCTCTATTTTTGAACACTTAATTTTCCCACATTGGTTTGGTATTTTTCTGGTCGCGCTGCGTCGCACTTTTGAGATTTTTTAGTGTTAAGAGAAAAGTGTTAAGACAAAAGCAGAACATGATGGACATGTTCGCTGCGTAAAAAAGAAGAATTTTGATACAGTCCACTTTGGAAATAAAGCATTTGTGTTCCATGAACATCGAAGTGTTTTATTCGTCACCAATTGGTGTGTGTCCAAGCGCATGTAAAACTCGGGAACACTTGTGCAATTGTGGCTTATTTAGCAACAAGTATGTATTCTTGTTAATCACGGAGGCTGTCGCTCCTGAGTCCATTTGAAATGAAATCACTGTATTTAGAATTTCGAGATCAATTATTTTTTTATTTAGTTCACTTTTTACTAGGCCCGTGACGCTGTGCACTGCTTCAATGGTGTCGATTTCGTTTGCTTGTTTATTGTTTTCTTTCTAGCCTTGCCATTTACGTTTGTCTTGCTTTAACATCCATAAGACAGATATATGATCATGTTGAATATTATGGGAGATAGCGGGTCACCATTCTTAACACCTCTTGCAGGGATAAAGTCTTTAGGGGAACCATAAGCGGTTAAAGTATTAATAACCGCTACATGAGACACCGAGTCAAATGCTTTGCTAATATAAAGTGTAGCGATATAGCATGATTTACAACGTTTATGGTGGTCCCTTAATATTAAGTCGACTATCGTCGTTGTTTGGCTATTAAGCGTTTTTAATAGCCGTTGAAACTCGTTTAATTGTTAAGAAAAGTCTAGCGTTTCAATGGGTAATGTACAATTTATTATATATTGGTAATGTAAGGTAGACGATAAAGTGACCGATATAATAAAGCGATGGATACGTTATGAAGATCAATACCAGACTGAGAAAGGGCAGGCGGGCCGAATTGCCCGTGCCCTAATGCAAGCGAGAGAGAGCAAATAAACGATAGAAGCTCGGGCTGCTGCTGAGCCGAGTACAAGCGATAGATAGAGAGAAAGAATGCGAGAGAGCAGCATAGATGATGAGAACAATGGCGAAAGAAACTTGGAAGCGAGATGCATATATAGACCACAATTCGTGTGTCACCAATTGACCGAATATATGCGTATGTATAAATTATTCTATTATTGTTCCCTAATGCACACCGAGGCGTCAGCCGTCGGTAATGAAAGAACGGGATTGAGATTAAGTATTTATTACCGGCAACGATCGGCTCGGTTCAGAATCGAGTTAAAAACTAAAATATAAAAATGTTATAATTATCCATAGGGTCCCCCAGCCTGGGCAGCGCTGCTTGAGCAGCGGTCTCGAGTTTCGCTACGTCAGCGCCTCGTGCGGACCCAGTTGGTCGGGCGGATGTTTATGCAACATAGTAATATGTTGCCGCCCCTTTCCATGCCAGCGCTGGGTCAGCATTCTTATAACTAAGACCCCTGCCGATACCCTATGGCTGGTGGGGAGTGTTAACTTATATATGCGACGACAGAAAAGATCGAGAGATTGCAAAGGCATGCAAGTGCTGGACCAGATCATGGCCCTTGCGAAGGCATGTTAGGGCAGACGGACCAAATTACGCGTGCCCTACGCGATGCTACGAATAGAGAACGAAAGAGCGATATAGCGAGATATTAAAGTAAAGGAGAAAGGCAAGAGTCGAAGAGACGAAAGAACGGTTGCAAAGGCGAATAGATTGAGTAATTATAAGCGGTTACAATGTTTATATGCAGTGGGCAATTCAAATAGCAAACAAAATTGAAATTACGTTAGTTGCGCCACTGGCTATTATTTGAGGTATTTTTTGGGGATTTTCCGGCTGGGAAACCAGACAGTCGTATTATCGGCGCAACCGTCTGTTGGTATGACATATGACAGATGGTACCATAATTGGACGAAAGTCTTGCGGTCGAGATGCTCGTACCTTCTTCGGGATGAAGATGGTTCGAGCCTGTCGGATGGGTATAGGTAACTTTCCACACCATAGAATCAGGTTCATTATGCGTAGCATTATCCCGGATGGAATATTCCTGACAGTACTAGCAGAAATTCCATCTGTCCCTGGAGATTTCGCCAATGACACCTTGTGTAACCGTAGGTCTCTCAGTGTGATCGGAGACCATACCCTTTCAAGGTGTTGTTCCATCCGTAACTGGGTGTTTGTACCACTGTATGTTGGGCTTGGTTGTGTCATGACTTGTCTCCAATAGGAAACCATGATGTTCTGGTTAGGCATAATTGCTGTCTCCTCAGTTCCATCCAAAATGGCTTTTATGCAGCGACCTTTGTGCTTTTCCCAGTTACGATGTGTTTGGGCGTACTGCTGTCGCCTACCTTGTCTCCTGTTGCGTGGTCTCCGAAGAGGCCTTGCATGAATGGGGCGGTCATTCTGTTGAGGGAATATTTCCAAAGAGTAGGTAGACAAGCGTTGAAGAGTAGTTTCCTTGGCCGAAGACTGCGCACCATTTACGATGGATTGTAGTACTTCAACTCTCCATTGGTCGTTGCACACTACGCGGGGGTACCATTGTAGTGCTGCCAGGATTTCCCTGTTCGACAGTTCGGCTGGAGTGTTTCCAAGTGTTTCTGATGGTGGTACTGGGAGATCTCGCTCACTTATACTAGGGCGGCGCTGTATGGTTTCAGATTCTAATGCTTCTGGGAAATGAGCAGCTGTCCCTAATAGCTGCTCTATTGTGGTCTTATATTTTTCCCTCTGTCGACATTTCTTTATTGCATCGACGCTACGGTGAGTAAATACTTCCGCAAGCTTCTTATTTAGAAATCTTTCGCCATTTGCTACGAGTTCAATCTCTTTTCTCGCCATCATACTTAGCTCTTCCGCATTCCATTGTGCCTTTTTGTCAGTACGAAGACGAAGTACATCAAACTCGTCTTTGTGCCGACTAGACATGTGAACGCCAAGTCAGCCTTTCGTACGGCATGACTGTCCATATATCGTGCATTGGTAACCCCGTGCTTGGTTAACCAGTGCACTATGTTCGGATTGGGCCCCTAGGCTAGAAACCGTAGGGATTTGGGTCGTCAACGAATTTATCAATAATATCCGAGGCTCAATATTTACAACATTAGCACCAATCAAATGAACTATCCAAGGGGATGGTAACCCCAGGGACTGTTTCGCTGAAACAAGTTAGCCACTATAAATCCGAATAAATTCGAACTAATAGTGTTGACGGAAGATACCACGAGGAGGTCTTGAATCAACTTGATCTGATTTTAACGACTTATGAATTACGGAATAAATCTCCTTCTACGCTTATTATTCAGATCCACATCTTCCGCGCGGAACACTCGCGACAATATATAGACACTTTCCACACGGGAAACTAACTCTTTAACGTTTGAAAGACGACGGTGAAGGGGGGCGCTTAAAAACACGTATGCTTCCAGTAGCAGTCAGAGAGCAACTGAGTAGATAGGGACAGATGAATCTGATCTCTCAGCTTTATTTAACGTGGCGGTTCCACAGGAAGGGATTTCAATCACGGTGTTTAATGTGCTGAGTGCAATGCACATAACACGGTAAATCTGGTACATGCGCCAATTAACGCCCCAGGAAAAGAAGCTATAGCAAATACATAGCGACCGTTCCTGGTACCAATTCGAAAGTATACTAGTCGGGCATACTTTCCCCCTTGGTGAGGAGCGAAGTGTATCTACCACTTCTTCCGATCTATGGGTCACGGCACCCGGTTGAGATCGCAACTCCACGTGGAGCCTACCGGCTCTTCCCGCGTAAAATTTGGGCTACCACAGCCACCACGATACTCCCACTAGGGGGCCTACCTCAATGAACAGCCTTGGACCGCTGAACAACCCGTGGTACCGATCTTTAGGGCTCAGTGGACCCTCCCCTTTTAGCCCCGACTGGCTCGGATAGGGTACCCTTGTGGGGGACTCTCCAAGTCCGGGGCTCTCGGCCCGTCTGTCGCCATTGGGTCCATCAGTTGTTGGCGTCTGGAGAACGCGTCGCCAGCGTATCTGTCCAGCAACTGCATACTTTCCTGCGAAGCCACCACTTCCGAGAAGATCCATTCGCCATCCGTGTGCTGCACTCCTAGTCCATCGAGGTCTCGCAAATCTGCATAGAGCGGACAAACACATAGAACGTGTTGCCAATCCTCGCGCTCTGCGCCGCATAGACATGCAGGCGTGTCGCTTCGGCTTCTCTCATGCAGAAATGCATTGAGCGATCCATGGCCAGTCAGCAGGAATCCAGCGCGCAGCGTGAAGCCAAACCTTGGCTCGCTGTAGACGAAGCCTGCGTTCGGGATGAAGCGGTGCGTCACCCGACCTGGGGAGTCACCATCATCCCATCTGCGTTGCCACTCGCTCAGCAGGCATTCCTCTAGTCGCGCCATCTTCTGCTTCCAGCTAAGATTTGCCAAATCTTCGCCGTATAGCCAATCGCTCTCCTCCAGCGGGTAGACACGCTTGAGTTTGAATCTGATTGCCAGGCGTCTGGCGACCAGATCAAACGGGGGGCTCCAGCAAGTACTTGCAGTGCCACGGTGGACACTGTTCGGCATACCGGTAGGCATCCAATCAGGATAGCCCTTTGGCACGCAAGCAGGTGCCTCCTGGCAACCACTTGCGTCGTCGTCACGACAGACCAAACCGAGGCACCAAATAGTGCACAGGGCACCATGAGTCCGGCATATATTGTCCGCTTTGCGCGGGGACTGAGACCCCAGTCGACCCGCAGTACGCGAGACAATGCCCCTACGACTCCAGTCAGCCTATCACGCAAGCCCGTGATGTGCGGGAGAAAACTCAACCGCTCACCGACTGTGATGCCAAGGTACCGATACTCGCGCTTATATGGCAGGCTTGCTCCAGCAAACCGTACCAAGGGCGGCCGTCGAAGTATGCCCTTGAGCAGCATGATCGCCGTCTTGCTAGTTGAAACGGCAACGCCGACTTCAACTCCCCAAGCGCCTACGATGGACATTAGTTCCTCTCCTTTTCGCTCGAGCTCTGAACGGGCGTTTCCCTCGATGAGGAGGAGCAGGTCGTCGGCATACGCGCTGAGCGCTCCAAGTGGCTCCAAGCGCTGGAGCAACACGTCCATCAAGATGTTCCATATGAATGGACCACTTATGGACCCCTGTGGGCAACCTCTTGTCACCGGAACAGTGGCTACTCCATGCCTGCTGACGATGCTCGCACTCCGGCCGGAGAAGAAGCTTCGCCACAAGCCTGCTTCACGGCAGCCCAGCTCGAGGAGACGACGTAATGCAGCATCCCACTCGACGTTGTCAAAGGCTCCCTTGAAATCCACGAAGACTCCGAGCACATATTTCGACCGGCTGGCCGAAACAGTGCTCACGACGTGCTTCCAAGCATCCTCCACACAGCGTCCTTGGCGAAATCCAAATTGCCATCTGCAGCCATCCGGTATGGTGTCCTTCAGACGATTCACCATGATTCCCTCAAGCACTTTGCCCAGCACTGGCAACAGACAGATACCCCGATATGAAGCAGGATCCGTCCTGTCCTTATCGGGTCCCTTCAAGAGTGGAACCACCCTAGGGTGTTTCCATTCCTTGGGGAAGTATCCGGTCTCCAGGCAGCGGGAATACAACGCTGTCATGTGCTGAGGGATGGCACGCCACAATGCCTTGCAAATGGCACCTGTGATGCCGTCCATGCCGGGAGAGCGTCTGCTCTTCAACCTGGCGACACAAGCATCAACCTCGGAAACCTCGAGGGCCGGTGGAGCTTCGGACGTGATGGCAATGTGCGCATTCGACTCCGCAACAGGGAAAAAGTTGCGGAGGAGCACACCCGCACAGTCGCGCCATGTTGCAACCAGCCCACCATCCGTCCGAAGGCATCCAATCTCCGTGCACTTTTTGCGTCCTCGGCAAATCTTGTAGACGTGCCCCCATGGATCATCTCTGTTGTCTCCCACGAAGCGTCGCCAGTTGTCCTCCTTCGTCCTCAGGATGAGCTTCTTGTATTGCGCCGAGGAGATCCTCAACGCAACCACAAGTTGCTCTGCTGCGTCGGACTCGTGCCGACGAGCGTCCTGTAGCCGCCGCCTCAGTCTCCTGACCTCTCGGCGTTTGGAATGTAGCTCGGCAGTCCACCAAACTACTTTCCTCGCGGCTCTGGGCGTGCTGCGTCCCAGCACTCTGTCGCACACACTGTGCACTACAGAGCGCAGTGCAGCCACTCGGTTGTCCAACGGCGATTCGGCGATGTCCTCCGGCAATTCGGATGTCTCCCTTACCACCTCTTCCTCGAACAATCGCCAGCGCGCATTGGAAAGCTTCCAGGACGGCACAGGAGCAATGCTCTCAACTGTGTCGGTCTGATCGCGCGTCACCTCAACATGGATCATGTTGTGGTCGCTCGTATCCCATTCCCTCACTTCCCAAACGTATGTGGCCCACATAGTCGCAGCTTGATTGGCGATTGTTACATCGATGTCGCTGTGGGCTCTGCGGTTATCGAATGTAAACACCCGACTGGCCTCGTTGAGCACGCCGGCTCGGTTCTCAGTAATCCACTCAGACAGCAGCTCACCCCGTGCATAGTTAGCTTGCCCCCGAGCATGCTCGGAGAGTTTGCTAAACCACGCTGGGGATACTGCGTTCGCGTCGAGCCCAAAGATGACGGGAGTGCGGCTGGCCAGCAGCAGCACCGCATCTAGGTACCTGAGGTACGGCTCCAAGTCGGTGTTGAATTGGCAGTATACGGAGCATAGGATGATTGAGCCAAATCTTCCTTGCACTCTGACGCATACTCCATGTTCGGTGGTAAGGGGGTCTATTGGCGTGCAGATGGCTTCCGGTTCATCGACGATGATGGCAGCTTTCGGGTTTCCGTCACGAAAGGGGCGGTCCTGGAATACTCGCATTCCCGAAGGAAGGCCAGTAATCCGCCCTGCTCCATCGACGTACGGCTCCTGGACCAGTGCGAACAGATGGCCAGAGTTGCGCATGATGGATCCGAGGTCCACCACAGCCGCTCGGCCACGGCCACAATTAGCTTGGATGAAGCTAAACATTTAATGTCTAGCTTGCACCCTCGCCAATACCGCTGCGTAAATCGGGCATGCCGCTGACAGCATGGAATGTGCTGCCGGGTAGCCCTTGAAGCGGCAGTTTCGGCAGTCCACCGGGTTGGGGCACCTCGAAACGTTGTGGCCGCCCTGTCCGCACCGGTGGCACACGTTCTCCTTTAGGCGGCACTGGGACACCTTGTGGTCGAAACCCACACACCTGTGGCAGGCGTAGGTCCTGACCAGGGAACGACAGCGGCATCTGAACCACTTGATGTACACGCAGTCGCGTAACACCTCCTGTGCCATCGCATCAACCTCCAGCGTCACGTTGACCGTGGCGCCGTCGGTGACCGACCAGGGTTTGCTGCCCAGGTGAACCTTCTTCTTAAATTCCGCAGCAGACATGGAATCCTCCAGGTTCTTCGTGAAAAGCTCCTCCATGAACTCTTCAGGCGTGATGGACGTGTCGACGTCATACACCACGACCTGAGGCCTGGTCTTCGGGCTCTTCCTAACCTCCAGTCCTGCTTCCTGGAACTTCGCACTGTCCACTACCTTCTTAAGCTCGCTGACCGAAGGCGTGCGAATGATCGCTCCTCCGCTCTTCAGCTCGCGAACTTCGTGCACTCGGACTCCGAGCTTGGGCACGACATCTTTCCTCACTCGCTCGACAAGTTGCTTTCCCGTCTCCCCCGGGTTCGTGCTCTTAATGAGAGCCGACCAAGTCTCGCGCGGCTTCGCGATCGGCGGGGCGACAGCGCTCGGTGCCGGCAAGCCTGGGTAGGCTGCCGCATACGCAGCGGTGGGAGCAACAGAAGCGGCAGCGTGGGCAGCGGCAGCGGGCCTCTGTGGAGGCGGCATACGTGCCCTCTCCTCCAGGCGCACCTTGTCCCCGGCCAGAGCCATAACCAGCTCGTCGTACCTGTTGGTAGCAACGAAGACTGCCATGGCGGCCTCCGGGCTCATGCCTCCATTGAGGACTGCCTCGCTCACGCTCATCCTAATAGATGATAGCTCCGCAGCAACAGCCGGAAATCCAGCCGCAACAATGCCAGTTGCCTGGCATGTGGCAGCGGTGATAGCAGCGGTAGTAGCAGCGGTGGTGGCGGCGGTGGTGGCGGCGGTGGTGGCGGCGACAGTGGTAGTGGCAGCAGTGGTGGCGGCAGCGTTGTTGGCGGTGGTATCAGCGGTGGCAGCGGCAGCGGCAGAGGGTTCTGCCGTGGCTTCCGCCTCCACAAAGGGGAGCGACGGTGGCGGCGACCTGACTGCTGGGATCGGCAACTCTCCCGTCACCCCAATCCCCAGCCCGATCTTCTTCGCTCCCTTCGCACCCTTTGACTTCGGCCGACGCCGCCTACGGGCGGGGACACTCGATGACGAGCTCGCCCTAACGCTAGCCAGGCTAGCGTCGCTGACGTCGGCCTCGGTGTCCACCTCCATACTCTGGCTCCCTCTGTCGGTTCTCTCAGGACACTAAAGCTTAGTGGAGACACGAACCAATAAACACTATCCAGGTTCCAAACCAAGCTTCGAAAAAAGCTCGAATTGAAAGCTCCGAAAGCACCAGAGGGAACCCAAGCTTCGAACCAAAGCCTCAAACGAAAGCTTCGAACGGAAACTTCGAGAACTCGAACCTGTTTGACGTGGCACGTGGCACGTGGCTTTTTCAGAGCCGAAATTAGCAAATTTCAATTTGCAATTGCGACACTAATTGAGCACCAAATTAACTCGCAATTCCACTGCACAAAAGCGACGAACACTCGCGACAATATATGTACGTTTTCCACACGGGAAAATTACTCGATTACTATTTAAAAGACGACGGTAAAGCGGGGCGCTTGAAAAACACGTCTGCTTCCAGTAGCAGTCAGAGAGCAACTGAGTAGATAGGGACAGTAGGAATCTCGTTAATCCATTCATGCGCGTCACTAATTAGATGACGAGGCATTTGGATATTATTTTTTTTTTTTTTTTTACCGCTGAGGATGGGATTCTTCATAGATACTATTAAGGGCCAAACCGTAATAGCATGCACGATTCGTGGATTAACTTCAACAAGTCCTTCATCACGCCTACTGTTGATGAACGCATTGCAGCCGTTAAAGAATTTCTTAAATTTCGTTCTCTATTTTTGAACACTTAATTTTCCCACATTGGTTTGGTATTTTTCTGGTCGCGCTGTGTCGCACTTTTGAGATTTTTTAGTGTTAAGACAAAAGCAGAACATGATGGACATGTTCGCTTCGTAAAAATAAAAGAAGAATTTTTGATACAGTCCACTTTGGAAATAAAGCATTTGTGTTTCATAAACATCGAAGTGTTTTATTCGTCACCATATTGTTGGTACTTCAACCTAAAAAACCTAAAAATGGAAGACTTCAAGCTTGTGAAATCAGCAAGAAGCCGTGCGAAGGCAAGCATCACGCGTTTGCTAACGGCGTCACAAGATCCACGTGCGGGATCAAACTTGGAACTGGAGCAAATAACCGTGTTATTGGAGAGACTCAATACCGTTTGGAAGGAGTTTGAGACTCTTAGCGACAAAATGGCCCTTTACGATGAGGAGACATCGACAACGAGACCTACGAAGACAAGTACTTGCGTGCAAACACATTACTTTACTCGCTAAAACGCGCTTGTATGCTAAGGGAGAACGAGGGAGGAAACATCGCCAGCGGCAACCATAACGACAGTGATAGCCCATGGGGATCACAAGCATCGGGATCAGGAAACGAAAACTTTGTTCGTTTTTTACAACAACAACAAGAGCTGAACGAGCGATTGGCACAACAACAAACCACGTTTTTGAGCGCAAATTCGACAGCAAATAGAGTGCAAAGCGAATTGCCAGAAATACACATCAAGCAGTTTAATGGTGACTACAAGGAATGGCCTGCTTTCATGAAACTCTTCGAAAGTACGATTCACAGCAATCAGCATTTGACAGCCATTCAAAAATTGCACTACTTGAAAACATATGTTATTGGAGAAGCACCTGATTTGATACGACATATGCCAATAACAGAAGCAGCTTATACTGCTGCTTGGACTTGCCTAACGGAGCGTTACAACCGACCACGTCACATTGTAAATACTCTGCTGGACACAGTTGTGAATTTACCTTCGACATCCAGAGCAGATGTTTCAATTCTACAGGTGACAGATGGAGCAACGGAGATTGTACGCGGCTTGGATGCAGCAGGGCAAACTAATAGAGACTGCTGGATTATATTTTTCATGCTGGCCAAAATTGACGCTCAAACCCGACCCAAATGGATTGAAGGAAGTCGCGAGCTGGAATTGCCAACTGTAAACGACTTACTCAAGTTCTTAGACCGGCGCTGCGAGGAATTTGAGCTAAGAAAAAGTGAGACTGACACAGACTTCAAGGTTGGTGCACAACAAAACAAAGCCAAGCGATCGTCACACGCTATGGTATCGCTGGAAGAAGGTGCTTGTGTAAAATGTAACTCCAAGGAACACAAGTTCTACATTTGTCCGCAGTTTGGTGACTTTATCAGTCGAGCAGAGACGAACATTCGTTAAAGCTAAGTCATTGTGCTTTAACTGTCTCAAGCTTGGGCATGTGTCACGAAAGTGTGAATCAAAATTCACATGCAAGTTTTGCCATACTCGTCACCATTCTCTACTACTCTACTACAACCAGGGCACAGCCAAGAAGTGACGAGCAGCGCATCCTCAGCACTCCCGAAGAGCCAACAGTGGCCATCAGCCACATCGCACGTGCGCAAGTTACTCCAAGAGCTGAACCCTCATACAACGGATCAGCAACTGCTACGAAGCCGCACGGGCTTCGGAAAAGCGCATTGCCAACAGCTCTAGTGTTCGTTCGAAACGCAAAGGGATCGCACACTATCTGTCGGGTGCTTTTGGACAGTGGCTCGGAACTGTCATACATCTCGGAACGGTGCATACAGGCAATTGGCCTGTCACGTTTTCCGTCACGTACTCTGGTGTCGGGAATTTCATCAATAAAGGCTGAGACAACTAGAGGCTGCAGCACACTGGACATGCAATCAAGGATCTCAGAGCACACAATGAAGGTACGCGCTCACGTACTCAGCAAAATCAGCTCTACATTGGCAAGACACGATATTGACGCTGCAGTACTAAGGGCTTTCGATGGCTTCGATCTCGCAGATTCTGAATATCAATCGTTAACGCCAGTGGATATTCTTTTGGGCAGCGATTATGTGTGGACCGTGTTCACCGGCCAAAAGATGTTCGACAGCCACGGGAACGTCATTGATATTTCGACAATTTTTGAATGGGTCATAACTTCTATTACGAACAGCAACTCATCATCTACAACGACAATGCACACGGCTATTGACATTGACGCATCGCTTCGACGCTTTTGGGAGCTGGAGGATGTCAACCAGGAATTTCAGCGGGAACCAGAGGACGATGAAGTTGAGCAACCCTTTATGAAGACACACACTCGGGACTCCAAGGGGCGTTACATCGTTGAGCTTCCGTTCAAAGATTCTAATCAACAGTTTTCGGATACACTATCACTATCACTCCTATCAGCTCTCAACAGTAACATACGGCACGTCTAGCGCACCATTCTTGGCAGTGAGGGTCCTGGATCAGCTTGCTCAAGACCATCAACACGAGTTTCCCACTGCAGCTAAAATCTTAAAGGAGGAGTTTTACATGGACGACGTACTCACGAGAGCATACACAGAGGAAGAGCTTATTTGCAAGCGAGATGAATTGATTCAGCTAATGGAACGTGCAGGCATGGAGCTTGGCAAATGGGTCTCCAATTCATCACGCATTTCTGTCGGAACTCTTACTTCAAACAATACTCCAGGTAAGGGACTCCATTCTACAGCAAAAGTTCTTGGCATTCACTGGGATCCAGAAAAAAATAATTTATCGTAAAACGTTTGCCTTTCATCGAATCCGGACAGCAACAAACGACAAGTGCTGTCGGACGTGGCACGCATCTTCGATCCACTAGGTATTCTGTCGCCTGTGGTGGTGCAATTTAAAATTATGTTTCAGGAATTGTGGTTACTCGATCTCGACTGGGATACGGAACTTCCTCCGAAAATTGCGGATTGGTCGAAGACACCAGACATACTATACTATACTTTCTAATTGGTCGCCCATTCACAACAATCCCGGAAGGCGATCTATCTCATTTGCCAATCAATCGCTTGGACTATTAGCAGCACTTGCAAGCAATGTACCAAGGATTTTGGAAGCGCTGGCATCAAGAATATTTAACATCCTTGCAGCAACGTCACAAGTGGAACAACAAGCAACGCAACATCTCAGTTGACAAAGTAGTACTTGTCAAGGACTCCAATCTCCCACCAGCAGCTTGGATTCTAGCCCGTGTATTGGAAGCTCATCCTGGACCAGATGGACTTGTTCGGGCCGTGAAGCTTAAGACATCTACCGGAGAAATTACCCGACCCATCACCAAGCTAGCAGTACTACCTAATTCAGAAACTATGTTTCAGGGCGGCCCGGGATGTTGATGAACGCATTGCAGTCGTTAAAGAATTTCTTAAATTTCGTTCTCTATTTTTGAACACTTAATTTTCCCACATTGGTTTGGTATTTTTCTGGTCGCGCTGCGTCGCACTTTTGAGATTTTTTAGTGTTAAGAGAAAAGTGTTAAGACAAAAGCAGAACATGATGGACATGTTCGCTGCGTAAAAAAGAAGAATTTTGATACAGTCCACTTTGGAAATAAAGCATTTGTGTTCCATGAACATCGAAGTGTTTTATTCGTCACCAATTGGTGTGTGTCCAAGCGCATGTAAAACTCGGGAACACTTGTGCAATTGTGGCTTATTTAGCAACAAGTATGTATTCTTGTTAATCACGGAGGCTGTCGCTCCTGAGTCCATTTGAAATGAAATCACTGTATTTAGAATTTCGAGATCAATTATTTTTTTATTTAGTTCACTTTTTACTAGGCCCGTGACGCTGTGCACTGCTTCAATGGTGTCGATTTCGTTTGCTTGTTTATTGTTTTCTTTTTAGCCTTGCCATTTACGTTTGTCTTGCTTTAACATCCATAAGACAGATATATGTCCCTTTCTACCGCACTTGTGACATATGGCATCGCGAAACTTGCAGTTCTCTCTTGCGTGAGAGACGCCACAACCCGAACACGATTTTAGTTCATTTTTGCAGGGCTTGGCATCATTTTTCTTGGCATCACTTTTTTTATTGGTATTGCGTTGACTGGAATTTGCTTCTCCATGTTGTCTTTGAGTGTCGCTACGGTTTTTGTGGTCGTCTCATACGTTTCTGCAACTATGAGGACATCTTCAAGAGTTGGTTGTGACTTTTGAAGAGCTGCTGCCTGTACTGCGTCATACGGGGTGTGTACGATGATCTGATCTCGAATCATTTCATCTACGTAGTTGGACAAACATTCATTCGCATTACACACGAATTGGTATTCACGAGCGATTCCGCGCAAGTCGGCTACCCACTCTCTATGTGTTTATCCGTACTTCATCTCTCCTTTGTGGAATTCTTAGCGAGCGGCGACAAAATGAAATGCACTATGAGTTTGTCTGTGAGCTCTTTGAATGTATAGTTGTTTAAATTTTTACTCCCGAAGAGGTTTTTTAGTATCTCGAATATGTTCACACCACACCACGAAAGAAAATAGGCTTTTTGCTTTTGGTCTGCATTGACCGAATATGCGTTGAAATGCTGCGATAATTGTTCCAAATATGACTCCCAATTCTGGTTGTCTTTGTGAAATGCAGGACACATAGCCAATTCACCCGCTTGGCTTGAATTGCTAGCACCAGATGCAGATTTTTGTAGAATTTCTTGCATCCATTTTGTTGTTGTTCCGAAATTTCTTGTGTACATTTCTGCTGTTGAGTGAGCAATGATGCGATCACGCTTTCATCTGCCGGCATCTTGACGAATATCAAAATTTGATTTTTGTTTTTTGTTTTTGCCTCGTCGCCAATAATGTTGTATTTGAGGAGCCAAATAAGAATATTCCAATTGAGTGCTAGATATAGACTGACCATTTATTATATGGAGTAATAATAAAAATAATGCGTTAGGTAATTTTAGGAAAATCGATACATAACACTCTCGATCCAAGTTGCCGTGACAAGACCTCGTTCACTGTGCCGTCCTTTATATGAATTTTTAGTTATGCCATTCGGCACGCTCCCTGTACCAGGTCTCGACTTATGGACAAACTTATTCCAGCCCATCTACGGAATGAAATTTTTATATATTTAGACGACCTATTAGTGATATCTGCTTCATTTGAACGCCATCTAGAATTTTTGTCCCTTGTGGCTTACCAACTTTCTTCTGCCAATCTCACTATAAATGTAGAGAAAAGCAAATTTTGCCGAAAAGAGGTAAAATACCTAGGGCACGTGATTGGTTGTGGAAACATTCGCACTGATCCCGACAAAATAGCTTTCGTTAGGGACTTCCCGGTGCCGCAGTCGATCAAACCAGTTGGACGATTTCTTGGAATGACGGGCTGGTACCACAAGTTCATTCACAATTACGCAGCTATCAGTGCACCCATATCAGATACTCTGAAATCTAAGCGCAAGTTCAACTGGACTGACGATGCTCAGATGGCATTTGAGTCCTTAAAGTCTCAAATGTGCTCCGCACCATTCTTACATAGCCCAAATTTCTCGATACCGTTCTCATTACACTGTGACGCCAGTCGTACAGGCGTAGGCGCAGTTTTAATGCAAAAAAACAACGATGGTGCAGAAGTACCGATTGCTTTTATGTCGAAAAAGCTTAACAAGTGCCAGAAGCAATACACAGTAACTGAAAAAGAGTTATACGCTGCCGTGTTAGCCGTAAAAAAGTTTAGGGCTTACATTGAAGGCCTAGAATTCACTATCATTACAGATCATGCCTCCATGAAGTGGCTGAATCTCCAGAATATCAGGCGATCAAGGATAAGATTCGTTTAAATAGTTCTTTTTTGCCCGATCCCAAAATTAAAGATGATCGCATGTTTCGTCGTGCGGAACATCTCGATGGAGCTAAGATCTCAGACGATTACTGCTGGAAGCTTTGGATCCCACCGACCATTGTCGAAACAGCTCTCAAAGCCGCCCATGAGGATCCCCTATGTGAACACAGCGGGTTAAATAAAACGCTGGAAAGACTCAGGCGATTTTATTATTGGCCCAACTTGGTTGCAGACGTCAAGAAATTTCCATATCTGTAAAGCCACTAAACATCCAAATCAACTCCTAAAGCCGCCAATGGGAAATACGGGTTTGCCTTCTCGATTCTTTCAAAAATTATTTGTAGATTTTTTAGGACCTTATCCGAGAAGTAGGTCAGGCAATGTTGGTATCTTTGACGTCGTAGACCATCTGTCAAAATTCCCATTTTTGAAGCCGGTACGAAATTTCACCGCTTATTCAATTAAAAGCTATCTGGACGAAGAGCTCTTCCACTGTTTTGGTATCCCAGAAACCATTGTATCTGACAATGGAGTCAAATTTAAATCTCAAACATTTAACTCACTTCTGGACAAATATATAAAATTTCACATACCTATTCTGCATTCTATTCTCCTCAAGCCAATGCTTCGGAGAGAGTAAATAGATCCGTTCTTTCTGCTATTAAAAGTTATGTTGACCCGGTGTAGTAGCCAGCAGAAATTTGGGAAAATTATTTTATGCTCGTTCACGTCTTGTGGTACCCCAATAGTTTTAATGCCAAGCTCTAGCCACGCGTAAACGATATACACAGCTTTAGCCGCTCTTAAACGATATTCACAGCTTAAGCGCTCTTATCTTTACTACGCTCACGCATACTTTCGAGCTACGAACAGTGAGGAGCGTAACCGGTAATCGTACGATTGCACAGTTAAGAACTGCCTAATGCTGCTGCAAAGGTATGAGAACATACGATTGCACAGTTAATGTAGAACTTAAAGCTCTGACGAAACGCGCGTAGACGATCGTCTATTGAGGCTATGATCATTAGAGAAAATTTTATGAACAAGTGCAGACGTGCAGATATTTACCGCGCCCAGAGTGTTCAAATAAACGTACATTATATTTTCACTTGCTTTTATGCGCAGAACATTTGTAATAAGACCAAGCGAACTAGATATTCCATTTATGTATGGTTATTAGGATAATATATTGAAGTGCTTGTTGTGTGTCCCTTGCCAAAGGTATGTTACCATGTTCGTGCAGTGCCCATGTGCTTACATAACCTATGTTGCAGGTCAAAGCATCTTAAGCTGCCCACCGCGGTGAAGTCTGTCTAAGACTGCCCTGGGAGCAGACTGAGGAAAAAGCTGTCGATTTTAGTCCAACTGCAACCTTTTTGGTGGAGTTTCATCATCCCTTGTGGACCTATGGTCCAAATACCTGTATACAGTTTGACGGAAGGTGCTGTCCCATTCCACTTGGGGCAGATAGACTGGCCGCGTCTATAGAATTGGCTTTCGTATCTAATTAAGAGTCTACATCGTAAACCGGAGTCGGATATATCGCCCAAGTGCCTCTTACATCTCCCCGAGGCGATTTCCGAATCGCAACAGACTAACCCGGTCATGCCTTCATCATTGGATTCCCCCGCAGTCTAAGTTTATATATATATACCAATATATTCAAAGTTCCATTAAAATCTGCCATCGCATATATGTCAGCATTGCGATTCAGTGAATGTGAAACTTTAAAAGTACTCCTCGCTAATGGCAAGGAATCGTGCGATGTAAATGCACCATGCAGTTCCCTTTTGATTTGATTTTCTTTTCGCAACAATGCTTCTCAAATAATTTGTAATCTTGTTCTTTACTCATATATTTATATATGCAGAAGTGATGTCAATTAACGTAAATTAATAATCATGCAAAGTGAGACAACTGGCTGATAGATATGAACGGTTTTCTTTCGAAAAAGTAATTGTTGATATGTATTTAATTAATTTCAATATCTTAAACAGCCAACACCAACACATACGTCTTCATTGGGCCCAACGATACGCAAAATAAGGTTTATGGCGGAGTGAGTAAAAACAAAAGATTGTGGTAATTCTATTACATTTTGCGTTCATGCTGGACAGTATGAATACGTACATATATAAATTATCTTTAGTTGTATTGTCCGCGCTGCCGATTCCGTCGCTTCCGCTCCGGTGGCAGCAATTCGGTCCTAGGGGCCCTTTCCTGCAGCGTTGGGGTAGTGGTTGCCGTTTGGCAACTAGGTGGTGATTACGGTGAGAGGGTGACTGCCCCTGTCTCGCTGGCCCTTAAGGCTCAACCAAAGACAATATAAGTATAAGATAAATAACGCCATACGAAAATTTGGTACACGATTTTTGAATGCTGGCTCTAGAGCTGGCTCCAGGCTCTCTTGAAATTTTGAAGAGAGAGAGAGCGCTCTAGAGTCAGCCGCTCTCTTGTATGCATACAGCATGCGAAGGCACACGAAGTTGGTTCTATGCCGATGCGACAGCCGAGCCGAGTCGTCGCGACGACTGTATGTGTGCACATGCATACGTTTTTTACAGCGCTGTCGAAATATACCCTTCACTTTATAAGTGTAAGTTAATTTTGCAAGACGCTTACCACCCCAATATTAATAAACTCTTTTATTGTATATTTATTGTATGTATAATGATAATTTCTTTTAACATGGTATATTCGATAATAATTAGCGGATATACTTATGTATATAAAAGTACATAATATATTTAATACATGACTTCACATTGGAATAATTGTCACTAGGGTATTCAGCGCGCGACGTATTCAACGCCGGTAAATAATTTTGTTTCTCAACTCATTAAAAGGTTTTCGTCTCGAAAATCGTCCGCTTCGCACAAGTACGCACACATACGCACTTGCTGGTTCTGTGTGTACTCACACATGCAAGCGGATTCTATTTTTAGAGTCGTACGCTCTCAAATTTGTGTAAGCGAGATGGCGCGAATTTCGTCGCTGGCTGAAAAATTGCCTTGCATATGGCAATTGAAATGTATGAGCGTTCCGCATCTTATACTTATATTGTCTTTGGCTCAACGGTATAATTATATAATAAATGATTAACGACTTTTGTCGGAGTTTGATGCGAACGTTCCGTTCGTTTATTCATTAAATCTTAAACTAAAACTTAACTCCCAGATCCCCAGCTCGCGAACCATTCATGCCCGAAAGGAATTCGCTGACCCCAGCACATCCGCCAGAATCAGGCGCTGCAAGATGTTTATGTGTGGGGTGGCGCAAGATGATGAAGTTAAGGTGATGCGATGACTTATAATATGTGTTAACTTATACATATTTATGGTTAACTATATTTGATTCCGTTCTCAAAGCCTAGAATGCACTTTTGTCTTAGTTTCCATAAAACTTAAGAGAACTCTAGATATCTGAGTGCCAATGAATTCCGTTTTATAATAAGAAGATTAATTAGTCTACCCTTACCTTGCCTTACGCATATATGTATATATATCTATATTAAATAATACCTAGTAATTAAGAAATTAGTACCCTATTTCAAATATCTATATTAATTGCTGCCTTCTTGTTTGTAACATTATGGTTACCCGAACTGAAAATATATTTTTGTATTAAAATATGAAGTGTTATGAATTTGAAATGAATCTTTAAAATTTTTGTAATAGTCTGTCGAGTATCCATGCCAGGATCTTATAAAATGTGGTGAATCTGATTAAAAATGTTGATCAAGGGACAATGCAGCAGTTCTCATGCATTGTCATGGTAGGGTGGGTAGAGAAGAGAGGGACAATTCACATCTAGGTCCCTCCTGGCGTGTCGGCGCTGTTTGATCATAAGTTTTTTTTTGTTTGTATTAATACAATAGCCACATATAGTCTACTGTACAAGTGCACTAATTAAATGTAGTGGAGTACAAAAGTGCAGTTTGGTGAGGAAGAACCCCGACAATCCGGCGAGCTAGATCCGAGCCTAGCAAGAGTGCACACGACCAAACCTTGCTGTACGCCGTCGTTAAAGTTCAGTTTTCACCATCTGCGGATATCTAGGCCCTATATATTTGTATACATATGTATATAAACTCTGGTACACTACACCGGATCAACGTAATTGGGATGAGAAATTAAGTAGTATTTGCTGTGCGCTACGTTCTAGCCATCACTTGGTCATGCAAAATACCCCGTATCGGCTTGCCTTTGGACAGCATATGATAACAGATGCCAGTAGCTATAAACTGCTGCGTAGCCTAGATATGCTAGAAGATCGCAGCGTCCAATTTTCGCGAGAAGATTCATTTGACCTAATTCGCAGCAAGGATTCTATACAGGATCAGCACTCTCGTAATGCCAAAGCCTATAACTTACGTACTAGACAAATTTCCTATAAGGACGGACAAGAAGTATACAGACGTAACTTTCAGCAAAGCAATTTCGCGAAAGGTTTTAGTGCAAAGTTGGCACCACACTTTATCAAGTCACGTGTGCGAAGGAAACTAGGAAACTGCTACTATGAATTAGAAGATCTTCAGGGCCGTCTTGTAGATAAATTTCATGCCAAGGATATAATCTATGTCCGCCCCATAGTGCCAGCCTCGAAGGAGTGCCTGCAGGTTATTGACCTCAACGCCTCGACGCATTCACGTATCATTATTCGGATTTTGCACCCTAAGCTGCAGCAACTGTGTCGGCTGCCTTTGTATTAGATTATATGGGTATAATTAGGACCTGCTATGGCCATATTTTAGTTTAAATTTGAATTTTTGTTTAATGAAAGAATATCCATGTCAAGGTCTATGTGTATTTGAATATTTTTTGGAACTCGTATTAACACTATTATATTTCACAGAGTCCATCATTCATCTATCGCTCATCTAACCATTCATCTACTCATCCCAGCACAGCTAACACAAGGAAAGATTTTTCTTCGTGGAACAACGTAACTAATATCGTAAGTGATGAACTAAAAATTGAATTCGAGCACTGAGATCAATGAAGGTGGTAACCGTTTGCGTTGCATTGGCCTTTATCCATGATTGAGTTCCCTAATATTTACATCTGCACCTTGCCATTGTGCATGTTCTCCACTGACCTTCTGTCATGAAGCTTTCCTGGTTTTTCCTTGAAATTTTGAAATCAGTCGAAAAAAGACAAGAAATGAATTTACTTATTGGTAAGGTTCCTCATACTACATACTTTATCTAAATATTTCATATTTTTGTATCATACATTCTTTTTTTATATCTCTGTATATCTCATTACATTTTCTCTTTGCTTAAGTGATTCGTCAGTCACTGTTTATAACTTATATACATTTACCCATTTATTATTTAATCTACGCATATATTGTTATGAATACTATTATAATTCGAAATTAGTTTAACAAACATTGGGTGTTAGGCTCGGTTAGAGTTAGCTCGTTTATTTAGTATAATAAATTCATAATTCTGAATTTCTGAAAGTATCGTAGTGTTGCCACGAATACCTGCTGGTCGGAGGAATATGGTGTAAACATAAATGAAAAGGGATCCATGAATTACACCAAAAAAATCGAGGAAATGGGGTGATAAAGGTTGGGTGGGCATTGGCTGTTGCAACAACACCTGCACAGCTAACAGCGTGCAAACTTGTGACATACAACCCAGACCAGCTCGAGTGGCCCAGCTACAGCAACTATCGTTGTAGGTGACATGCTACACTCGTTTTGTTTTTAATAGCTACAGCCCATGCTTGTTTCGAAAACGTGTCAATAACGGTTAAAAGATTACGATAGCCCTCATTATATAATTCATAATTTATCACTTCAACTAAATCGGCTTGACATAAATCATCAATTCCTTTCATTATAACACGTCGTCTAATAAAATTTGTTCTTCCTTGTTTATGCAACTCTTCGTCTTTTATCTGCATTCATAACATCACTCATTCTGCGTTTTATTTATTCATTTTTTAATATTTAATAACACTACTCGACAAAATCGGGATTTTTTTTTTCGCAAGGATCCAAACCGACATTTTCTGATAGATATGGGGCTTTAAAAGAATAATGTTTTTTTTTCTATGGCAGAACTTTATTTTGAAGAATTTTTGAAAACTGGTATTTTTTTTAAAGCTTTTTTCAGAGGTAGCGCTTGTTTTTTTTCACATAACTCTAGTATCTTTCATCTGGTTGTTAAGAACTTTAATATTTTGAAAAGATAATTAAAACAGCTAAAAGATAAGCTCAAACACTTTGTGATTTCAGCTTACCGTCTGGGAAATATAAAGCATTGAAATGCAAAAATAATGATTTTTGTGCGGTATTATTTACGAAATTTTGACTTTAAAAACTCAGGAAAAGTCGAACAAAAATTATATCCTGTGTTTTCTATTTTTTTGTAGAGGGGGTTTGATTTGGCGTCGTTTAGCCTGGTTGCATGGTCATGACCTTTTCGTTTGCTTTGTTCATGGTTGGGTTAAATTTTTGTATTTTTCCATTTTTTGGTTTGGTTAACGAATTTTAGTCTCGTTTTAATAGCGAACCTTAAAACGATTAATGTGCATTACAAAAAAAAAAAAAAAAAAATTTAAAAAAAATTTGTAAATAATACCGCACAAAAATCATTTTTTTTCAGTTAATTTTGTTTCAGCTTATCTTTTAGCTGTTTTAATTATCTTTTCAAAATATTAAAGTTCTTAACAACCAGATGAAAGATACTTGAGCTATGTGAAAAAAACAAGCGCTACCTCTGAAAAAAGCTTACAAAAAAAATACCAGTTTTCAAAAATTCTTCAAAAAAAGTTCTGCCATAGAAAAAAAAAAAATATCATCAAACCATTTCTAAGCCCCTAATCTTTAATAAAAAGATGGTTTTGTTCCTTGAGGAAAAATCGTGCTGACTAGTGTTATGGAAGCTTCCCGAAGAGGACCCAAGGAGGTTTCATGAGTAGGAAAGCATTAGACTTAGGGTAGTTGGTTTTGAGCATCAGGACTGGAGAGTTCTAAATAAAAAATTAAGTCGCGTTAAGCCGGTTAAACATTAAGTCTTTGCACTCATCATTTTGTTTAATAAAGTGTTTTTTTTTTAAACTCAAACCTTTCCCGTAATATTTTAATTGGCGCCCAAGGTGGGGCAGGTGTTATAAAAAGTGCCAAAAGTGTAACAGCACAACACCTGTTCTTAAAGACCCTTAGGAGAAGAGAAAAAGTTCTCCACGCGGTGATAGAAAAATAACAAAAAAAAGTGAGGTAAACATTAACCGGTATTTAACGACGCGCAAACTACAAAAACCTACAAACTAAATTTGTAAATCAAACAAATGAAAGGAGCTCTAGGGAGGACCCACGCATCCAACAAAATTCTACACGACAAATAAAAAATAATTAAATAAAAACACTATAACAACAGAAGGAAGACCCTAAAATCGACAGCAGACGACCCTATCAATATTAGAAGGACGACCCTATCAGGAGAGCAGTGAGACTTGATAAAATAATATAATTATTAAATTACAAGATACAATCTGTGAGTAGGATTAAGAGATAGATTATTTTTTATTAAGTGAAGCTCTTGTAATAGAGTAAAATAAACCACAGTGGATCAATTGATATCAGAATTCGCAAAGCTAACCATGCCTAACATAGAACCAAGGAACGATCTCACGGCAGATCTTGTCAATCAATTAATAGCAATTCAAATAGCCCAGGTAAACGAGCAGTTAGGTGCCCTAAAACTAGAGGCAACAACCGAACAGGTGGTAGATTATCAAGCACAGACAATTGACGACACAATTAAAGATGATACAACCTTAAAAGAAATAGAATCTGTACCAGCATTCAATGGGGACCTCACCCAATATGTTGGATGGAGAGAAGCAACGGAGACAGCAGTGAAATTATACAAGAAAGGTAGCAAGCAATATTATATTGCATTGACCATATTAAGAAACAAAATCACATCAGCGGCTCATGAGGCCTTGAAAAACCATGGAACTGTATTGAATTTGGACGCAATACTGGCTAGACTTGACTTTGTTTACAGTGACAAGAGACCCATCTACATTATCGAATAGGAACTAAGTGTTCTTAGACAAGGGAATCTATCAATGATAGATTATTATAATGAGGTCAACCAAAAGATGACCTTGTTAATTAATAAGACCATAATGACATACGGAAAGGACAGTGACGTAACCAAGGAAAATAGCCACAAGATAAGAGCGAATGCCTTGCGAATTTTTATTACAGGCCTTAACGGCAACATATCGGACATACTGTTTTCGTTAAACCCACCAGATTTACCAAATGCCCTAGCCAAGGTACAAGATTTACAGTCAAATAATAGAAGGGCTTTATTTGCACAACAATTTAGTAGTACAAAAAGTTCGGGTAATAATCATAACACTTTGAGATTCCAACAAAAGCAACCGAATCATTTCCAAAGGAATAATAATTCATGGGGACAACCACATTTCTTATCTAACAGGCAACAAAATCAGGCCCCCGAACCTATGGAGGTAGATGAATCACTAAATATTCAAAACCGACAAAATAATCAGTATAGGGGTTACTCTAATAACTATCATAGGCCTAATAATAATTATTACCGACAAAATAACTACAACCGAAATCAGGTTCAACAACCCAGGGCAAGTGTCGGACAACAAAATCCGTTTAATAACGGCACACCGGTAAAACGTAAATCGCCAGATTCGGCAAATGTGCCGGCAAACAAAACCATGAGGGTGAACAATATTGAAGAGGAGCATTTTTTAGATCAGCCCCCGAAGTAGGACTTCCCTACTTAACTAGAACAGATAGTAAACTTAAGAGAAATTTAAAAGTTTTAATAGATACAGGAGCCACATCCTGTTATATAAAAAAGGGTATTTATAATAACAAAAGAGAACTATCAATTTATAAAAAAATATCAACAATAAATGGGTCTTCGATAATTAAATATTACCATATTATAACCATATTTAACACAAGACAGATATTTTATGAAGTAGGAAAAACCTGCCATGTTTATATGGATGATATCATAGTATTTTCAGGAACAAAAGAGCAGCATTATTCGGATCTACTAAGAATAATAAAGATATTGCAAGATTCTAATATGAAAATTTCATTAGAAAAATCCAAATTCTTTCAACTAGAAACAAAATTTCTAGGATACATCGTTTCTCACAACGTAGTTAAGACAGACCCAGAGAAAGTTGCCACCATAAAAAATTATCCGATTCCGAAAAACATTAGAGAGCTACGTAGCTTCCTAGGATTGACAGGGTATTATAGAAAATTTGTCCGAAATTATGCAACAATTGCAAAGCCACTAACAAAATATTTAGGAGGAGTAAATGGAAAGGCATCACGAAGAGAATCTAAAAAGGTCTTAATTCAGCTGGATGAACCAGCAGTATCAGCATTCAACAATCTAAAAGACAGTTTAATTGCACATATAGAATTAGTGCAACCAGATTATAATAAAAAATTCGTCCTAACTACGGACGCATCAAATGTAGCCATAGGGGCAGTTTTATCTCAAGAGGGAAATCCAATAACCTTTATCTCAAAAACTCTAAGTAAGACCGAACAATTATATGCAACGAATAAAAAAGAATTACTCGCCATAGTATGGGCATTAAAGAATTTACGAAACTATTTATATGGATTCAACGGAATAGAAATACACACTGATCACCAACCATTATCGTTCACCATGTCACAAAAAAACCCGAACGTTGAAATGAAGCGTTGGTATCACTTCATAGAAAGTTTTACTCCCAAGATTATTTACAAACCAGGCACCACTAACGTAGTAGCAGACGCGTTATCACGAATTCAAGTGCACCATATAACGGATAGCGAAACTAGCCTAATAGAATCAGATACAACTACTCAGCACTCAGCAGAAAGTAGCTTCGAAAACATAATACAAGAAACAAGAAAGCCTTTGAACCAGTTTAAGCAACAATTACTACTTGCAACAGGCAGACTTACGGTAAATGAGAAACTTAACGTATTCGAATTCGATACTATCGATAACTTATTAACAATACTGAGGGAATATATACAACCTAACATAACAACTGGAATACATTGCACACTAGAAGACTTTTATCATATCCAAGTAGCACTAAAAGACAATTTCCCGAACAAATTCCTCTTCACAAGAAAATTCCTGCAAGATGTAGAAAACCCAGAGGATAAAACATTGATTATAGAAGAAACCCATAGAAACCCATCCTCATAGAGGATTAGATGAAAATTATAAGCAAATATCTCGATTATACTATTGGCCAAATTTATATAAAAAATTAAGAGAATATTTACGAAACTGCGAAATCTGTAACAAAAACAAATATAATAGACACCCTGTAAAAATTCCAATAGGGGCAGCCCCAATTCCGATAAGAGAAGGGGAACAACTACACTTAGACATATTCTATGCCCAAAATGTAACCTTCATAACTTGCATCGATTCTTACTCCAAATACCTAGTAGTTAAGGAAATTCAAACTAAATTAAATATTGAAAATAAGGTAATGGAAATATTACAACAATTTCCTCTAGCAACCTCTTTAATGACAGATAATGAGCCAAGTTTCACGTCTGCCCAGTTTAGATCGTTTTTACAACGAAACAATTTAACTATTTACTACGCAGACCCCAGGCAACCCCACTTCCAATGGACAAATAGAAAGAGTTCATTCCACACTTGCTGAATTAGCCAGATGCATTAAAGATGAACTAAATTTGGCAAATTTTTCAGAAATAGTAATTAAGGCGGCACAGACTTATAATCTTACCATACATTCTACCACAGATCAAAAACCTTATGACATATTGTTTAACAAAATTGAACACAAGAATTTGCCATTAATACTTAAAGCTGCTCAAGATAAAATGATGAAAATTCACAACAAGAACCGAAAAGACAAAGAATATTTAATAGGAGAAGTAATATATGAAAAAAAACATGGGGAAAGAAATAAATTGCACTCCCGGTATAAAAAACAGGTAGTAAAGGAAAATCTACCGAATAAAATCATAATCAACAATAGGAGTAGGGTAATTCACAAAGATAACATAAAGTATTAAGATAATTTCCCTATTATTTTCTGTTTATTTTTCAGAGAATGTATTCTTATATATTGATACTTAGTTTAGTTCGGATAGTAACTTCGGACGTCATCGACTATACCCACAGTGACTATTTATTACTCAAAGATGACAGAGACCTTTACATTTATGAAACATACGCTGACCTTTTCCACGTTACCAATTTAAGTTATTATAGAGAGATTATTGACAAAGAATCGAAATATGTCACCAAATCAATTAATACAGATGATGAGTGGGAAATAGTAATGGACATTAATTTAGTTAAATTAATGCTTTCAGAATTAGTACCAACGCGTACAAAACGGGGAATAAATGAGCTAGGAACTATCTGGAAATGGATAGCAGGGACCCCAGATCATGACGACTTTATTAAAATTCAGGAAAAAGTTAATGATTTAATCACAAATAATAACAAGCAGTTTATAATTAATTCAAAATTTTTCCGGGAGATTGAATTGCTATCAAATAACTTGCAGAACCTCATTTTTAATGAAGAAACAATATTAAGAAAGCATCGTTTAAAATTAATAACCTTCTATATTCTGAATTTAATTGATACCATAACTTTATCAAAAATAAACATAGTTAACACAAAAATATTAAATAAGAATGATATAAATGACATTTATAAACATGAAAGTCAGCCTGTTGAAATAACAGATTTACTTGACATCGCAACGGTTAAAATAATACGAAACTCTGAATTAATAATAATTTATATAAAATACCCAGTAATTATTGACGTTTGTAATCTTTATCATGCAAAAGCTATTTCACAGCAAGACGGGAAATTAGTTATAAGTGACAAGATTTGTAATTGTAAAGGGAAATATTATTTAATGAATAACTTGAGAAAAGAAACATTTAATAATTACGCAAAACTAAGTTCAGAAAGTAATTGTTTTACTAATTTACTAAATGGTTTTAAAGCCAATTGCACCAAAATAAGGGAAAAAAATAAGTATCTAGATTTACTTCAAAATGGTGCCATTTTAGTATCAGGAGCAAACGTTGTAGACAACAACATTTTAAAAGGAACATACCTCCTTATATTCAACGACTCAATTACTGTTAATAACAAAACATATATTAATGAGGAAAATAAAATTTGGGAATATGATCGCATCTTAAATATAGTAATTATGATTTAATTAGTTATGAACAATCAAATGATTCAATACTTACTTTTGATAACATTAACATTGTAAACCCAATCATAAGAATTGGAAAAACTGGGTTACCATTTACGACTTTAATACTAATCTTTTTGGTAATATTACTCATATTTTGTTTCATTTATAAAATAATAATTATAATACTATCCAAATGGCTCATGAAACCTAAAGAGGAATCCATAGAAAACAATATTTCCCAATTATCAGAAGAAATAAGAATACTTTCAGAAACCCAAAATGTATCGGGACGACACATTTAAGGAAGGGGGGAGTTAACGTACCCGTTCCCTTAAGATTTCAATTCAATTTATAAACAATCTTTGGCTTCACATAGATTGCCATAAACAATCTTTGGCTTCCCGTAGTTTAATATAAACATCTTCGGTTTCCCTAATTGGAAGCCAAGCCACCCCGGCCTTTTTATAAACAATCTTCGATTTCAATGAGAAATCCATTTGCATTGCAGCTAAGGCTGATTTCTGCAAACGCTGCTATTTGGAATTTCACAATTCCTCAACGGGATGACTTAATCCAACCGATCGTATCCGATCGGAGCCGAATTGATTCTCAAAGCCTCCCGAAGTGGACCCAATGAGGTCTCATGAGCTAGAAAGCATTAGACTTAAGGCAGTTTATGAAGATCAACAGGACTGGATAGTCCAGAATAAAAAAAGTCGCGTTAATCCGGGTATCATTAAACCTTTGCACTTAAACTTGTTAAAAAAAGTTATTTTTTAAAAACTTAAAAATTACCCGCAAAAATTTAATTGGCGCCCAACGTGGGGCAGGTGTTATAAAACGTGCCAAATTAGTAACAGCACATCACCTGTCTTTTAAAGACCCATAAGAGAAGAGAAAAAGTTCTCCAAGCGGGGATAGAAATTTAACAAAAAAGTGAGGTGAACTTTAACCGGTATTAAACGACGCGCAGTGCAAAAACCACAAACAAAATTTTTAAAATCAATCGAGTGAAAGGAGCTGTAGGGAGGACCCACGCTTCCAACAAAATTCTACCCAACAAATGAAAAATAATTAAATAAAAACACCACAACAACAGAAGGAAGACCCTAAAATCGACAGCAGACGACCCTATCAATATTAGAAGGAAGACCCTATCAATATAAGAAAGAAGATCCTATCAATATTAGAAGGACGACCCTATCAGGAGAGCAGTGAGACTTGATAAAATAATATAATTATTAAATTACAAGATACAATCTGTGAGTAGGATTAAGAGATAGATTATTTTTTATTAAGTGAAGCTCTTGTAATAGAGTAAAATAAACCACAGTGGATCAATTGATATCAGAATTCGCAAAGCTAACCATGCCTAACATAGAACCAAGGAACGATCTCACGGCAGATCTTGTCAAGCAATTAATAGCAATTCAAATAGCCCAGGTAAACGAGCAGTTAGGTGCCCTAAAACTAGAGGCAACAACCGAACAGGTGGTAGATTATCAAGCACAGACAATTGACGACACAATTAAAGATGATACAACCTTAAAAGAAATAGAATCTGTACCAGCATTCAATGGGGACCTCACCCAATATGTTGGATGGAGAGAAGCAACGGAGACAGCAGTGAAATTATACAAGAAAGGTAGCAAGCAATATTATATTGCATTGACCATATTAAGAAACAAAATCACATCAGCGGCTCATGAGGCCTTGAAAAACCATGGAACTGTATTGAATTTGGACGCAATACTGGCTAGACTTGACTTTGTTTACAGTGACAAGAGACCCATCTACATTATCGAATAGGAACTAAGTGTTCTTAGACAAGGGAATCTATCAATGATAGATTATTATAATGAGGTCAACCAAAAGATGACCTTGTTAATTAATAAGACCATAATGACATACGGAAAGGACAGTGACGTAACCAAGGAAAATAGCCACAAGATAAGAGCGAATGCCTTGCGAATTTTTATTACAGGCCTTAACGGCAACATATCGGACATACTGTTTTCGTTAAACCCACCAGATTTACCAAATGCCCTAGCCAAGGTACAAGATTTACAGTCAAATAATAGAAGGGCTTTATTTGCACAACAATTTAGTAGTACAAAAAGTTCGGGTAATAATCATAACACTTTGAGATTCCAACAAAAGCAACCGAATCATTTCCAAAGGAATAATAATTCATGGGGACAACCACATTTCTTATCTAACAGGCAACAAAATCAGGTCCCAGAACCTATGGAGGTAGATAAATCACTAAATATTCAAAACCGACAGAATAATCAGTATAGGGGTTACTCTAATAATTATCATAAACCTAATAATAATTATTACCAACAAAATAACTACAACCGAAATCAGGTTCAACAACCCAGGGCAAGTGTCGGACAACAAAATCCGTTTAATAATGGCACACCGGTAAAACGTAAATCGCCAGATTCGGCAAATGTGCCGGCAAACAAAACCATGAGGGTGAACAATATTGAAGAGGAGCATTTTTTAGATCAGCCCCCGAAGTAGGACTTCCCTACTTAACTAGAACAGATAGTAAACTTAAGAGAAATTTAAAAGTTTTAATAGATACAGGAGCCACATCCTGTTATATAAAAAAGGGTATTTATAATAACAAAAGAGAACTATCAATTTATAAAAAAATATCAACAATAAATGGGTCTTCGATAATTAAATATTACCATATTATAACCATATTTAACACAAGACAGATATTTTATGAAGTAGGAAAAACCTGCCATGTTTATATGGATGATATCATAGTATTTTCAGGAACAAAAGAGCAGCATTATTCGGATCTACTAAGGATGATAAATATTATCATATATTTTCAACTAGGAACAAATTTGAGAGAGGCATTATTCGATAGGGCTTAGCTAAGAATAATAAAAATTGATTATATTGCAAGAGTTTTCTAATATGAAAATTTCATTAGAAAAATCCAAATTCTTTCAACTAGAAACAAAATTTCTAGGATACATCGTTTCTCACAACGTAGTTAAGACAGACCCAGAGAAAGTTGCCACCATAAAAAATTATCCGATTCCGAAAAACATTAGAGAGCTACGTAGCTTCCTAGGATTGACAGGGTATTATAGAAAATTTGTCCGAAATTATGCAACAATTGCAAAGCCACTAACAAAATATTTAGGAGGAGTAAATGGAAAGGCATCACGAAGAGAATCTAAAAAGGTCTTAATTCAGCTGGATGAACCAGCAGTATCAGCATTCAACAATCTAAAAGACAGTTTAATTGCACATATAGAATTAGTGCAACCAATTATAATAAAAAAATTTTCTTCTTTCCCCCCCCCCAAATTTTTTTTAAAGGGGGGGTTTTTTTTTTAAGGGGGTTTTTTTACCGAACAATTATATGCAACGAATAAAAAGAATTACTCGCCATAGTATGGGCATTAAAGAATTTACGAAACTATTTATATGGAGTCAACGGAATAGAAATACACACTGATCACCAACCATTATCGTTCACCATGTCACAAAAAAACCCGAACGTTGAAATGAAGCGTTGGTATCACTTCATAGAAAGTTTTACTCCCAAGATTATTTACAAACCAGGCACCACTAACGTAGTAGCAGACGCGTTATCACGAATTCAAGTGCACCATATAACGGATAGCGAAACTAGCCTAATAGAATCAGATACAACTACTCAGCACTCAGCAGAAAGTAGCTTCGAAAACATAATACAAGAAACAAGAAAGCCTTTGAACCAGTTTAAGCAACAATTACTACTTGCAACAGGCAGACTTACGGTCCATGAGAAACTTAACGTATTTGAAAAAACACGACATATAATCGAATTCGATACTATCGATAACTTATTAACAATACTGAGGGAATATATACAACCTAACATAACAACTGGAATACATTGCACACTAGAAGACTTTTATCATATCCAAGTAGCACTAAAAGACAATTTCCCGAACAAATTCCTCTTCACAAGAAAATTCCTGCAAGATGTAGAAAACCCAGAGGATAAAGCATTGATTATAGAAGAAACCCATTGCAGAGCTCATAGAGGATTAGATGAAAATTATAAGCAAATATCTCGATTATACTATTGGCCAAATTTATATAAAAAATTAAGAGAATATTTACGAAACTGCGAAATCTGTAACAAAAACAAATATAATAGACACCCTGTAAAAATTCCAATAGGGGCAGCCCCAATTCCGATAAGAGAAGGGGAACAACTACACTTAGACATATTCTATGCCCAAAATGTAACCTTCATAACTTGCATCGATTCTTACTCCAAATACCTAGTAGTTAAGGAAATTCAAACTAAATTAAATATTGAAAATAAGGTAATGGAAATATTACAACAATTTCCTCTAGCAACCTCTTTAATGACAGATAATGAGCCAAGTTTCACGTCTGCCCAGTTTAGATCGTTTTTACAACGAAACAATTTAACTATTTACTACGCAGACCCCAGGCAACCCCACTTCCAATGGACAAATAGAAAGAGTTCATTCCACACTTGCTGAATTAGCCAGATGCATTAAAGATGAACTAAATTTGGCAAATTTTTCAGAAATAGTAATTAAGGCGGCACAGACTTATAATCTTACCATACATTCTACCACAGATCAAAAACCTTATGACATATTGTTTAACAAAATTGAACACAAGAATTTGCCATTAATACTTAAAGCTGCTCAAGATAAAATGATGAAAATTCACAACAAGAACCGAAAAGACAAAGAATATTTAATAGGAGAAGTAATATATGAAAAAAAACATGGGGAAAGAAATAAATTGCACTCCCGGTATAAAAAACAGGTAGTAAAGGAAAATCTACCGAATAAAATCATAATCAACAATAGGAGTAGGGTAATTCACAAAGATAACATAAAGTATTAAGATAATTTCCCTATTATTTTCTGTTTATTTTTCAGAGAATGTATTCTTATATATTGATACTTAGTTTAGTTCGGATAGTAACTTCGGACGTCATCGACTATACCCACAGTGACTATTTATTACTCAAAGATGACAGAGACCTTTACATTTATGAAACATACGCTGACCTTTTCCACGTTACCAATTTAAGCTATTATAGAGAGATTATTGACAAAGAATCGAAATATGTCACCAAATCAATTAATACAGATGATGAGTGGGAAATAGTAATGGACATTAATTTAGTTAAATTAATGCTTTCAGAATTAGTACCAACGCGTACAAAACGGGGAATAAATGAGCTAGGAACTATCTGGAAATGGATGGCAGGGACCCCAGATCATGACGACTTTATTAAAATTCAGGGAAAAGTTTTTTAAAAAATTATTTAATTAAAATTTTTGAAAAAAAAAAAAAAAAATAAAAAAAAAAAAAAAAAAAAAAAAAAAAAAAAAAAAAAAATGAAAAAGATTTATAACATGCCTTTAAAAAGCTATTTCACAGCAAGACGGGAAATTTAGTTATAAGTGACAAGATTTGTAATTGTAAAGGGAAATATTATTTAATGAATAACTTGAGAAAAGAAACATTTAATAATTACGCAAAACTAAGTTCAGAAAGTAATTGTTTTACTAATTTACTAAATGGTTTTAAAGCCAATTGCACCAAAATAAGGGAAAAAAATAAGTATCTAGATTTACTTCAAAATGGTGCCATTTTAGTATCAGGAGCAAACGTTGTAGACAACAACATTTTAAAAGGAACATACCTCCTTATATTCAACGACTCAATCACTGTTAATAACAAAACATATATTAATGAGGAAAATAAAATTTGGGAATATGATCGCATCTTAAATATAGTAATTATGATTTAATTAGTTATGAACAATCAAATGATTCAATACTTACTTTTGATAACATTAACATTGTAAACCCAATCATAAGAATTGGAAAAACTGGGTTACCATTTACGACTTTAATACTAATCTTTTTGGTAATATTACTCATATTTTGTTTCATTTATAAAATAATAATTATCATACTATCCAAATGGCTCATGAAACCTAAAGAGGAATCCATAGAAAACAATATTTCCCAATTATCAGAAGAAATAAGAATACTTTCAGAAACCCAAAATGTATCGGGACGACACATTTAAGGAAGGGGGGAGTTAACGTACCCGTTCCCTTAAGATTTCAATTCAATTTATAAACAATCTTTGGCTTCACATAGATTGCCATAAACAATCTTTGGCTTCCCGTAGTTTAATATAAACATCTTCGGTTTCCCTAATTGGAAGCCAAGCCACCCCGGCCTTTTTATAAACAATCTTCGATTTCAATTAGAAATCCGTTTTGCGCTGCAGCTTCTTCGATTTCAATGAGAAATCCATTTGCATTGCAGCTAAGGCTGATTTCTGCAAACGCTGCTATTTGGAATTTCACAATTCCTCAACGGGATGACTTAATCCAACCGATCGTATCCGATCGGAGCCGAATTGATTCTCAAAGCCTCCCGAAGTGGACCCAATGAGGTCTCATGAGCTAGAAAGCATTAGACTTAAGGCAGTTTATGAAGATCAACAGGACTGGATAGTCCAGAATAAAAAAAGTCGCGTTAATCCGGGTATCATTAAACCTTTGCACTTAAACTTGTTAAAAAAAAGTTATTTTTTAAAAACTTAAAAATTACCCGCAAAAATTTAATTGGCGCCCAACGTGGGGCAGGTGTTATAAAACGTGCCAAATTAGTAACAGCACATCACCTGTCTTTTAAAGACCCATAAGAGAAGAGAAAAAGTTCTCCAAGCGGGGATAGAAATTTAACAAAAAAGTGAGGTGAACTTTAACCGGTATTAAACGACGCGCAGTGCAAAAACCACAAACAAAATTTTTAAAATCAATCGAGTGAAAGGAGCTGTAGGGAGGACCCACGCTTCCAACAAAATTCTACCCAACAAATGAAAAATAATTAAATAAAAACACCACAACAACAGAAGGAAGACCCTAAAATCGACAGCAGACGACCCTATCAATATTAGAAGGAAGACCCTATCAATATAAGAAAGAAGATCCTATCAATATTAGAAGGACGACCCTATCAGGAGAGCAGTGAGACTTGATAAAATAATATAATTATTAAATTACAAGATACAATCTGTGAGTAGGATTAAGAGATAGATTATTTTTTATTAAGTGAAGCTCTTGTAATAGAGTAAAATAAACCACAGTGGATCAATTGATATCAGAATTCGCAAAGCTAACCATGCCTAACATAGAACCAAGGAACGATCTCACGGCAGATCTTGTCAAGCAATTAATAGCAATTCAAATAGCCCAGGTAAACGAGCAGTTAGGTGCCCTAAAACTAGAGGCAACAACCGAACAGGTGGTAGATTATCAAGCACAGACAATTGACGACACAATTAAAGATGATACAACCTTAAAAGAAATAGAATCTGTACCAGCATTCAATGGGGACCTCACCCAATATGTTGGATGGAGAGAAGCAACGGAGACAGCAGTGAAATTATACAAGAAAGGTAGCAAGCAATATTATATTGCATTGACCATATTAAGAAACAAAATCACATCAGCGGCTCATGAGGCCTTGAAAAACCATGGAACTGTATTGAATTTGGACGCAATACTGGCTAGACTTGACTTTGTTTACAGTGACAAGAGACCCATCTACATTATCGAATAGGAACTAAGTGTTCTTAGACAAGGGAATCTATCAATGATAGATTATTATAATGAGGTCAACCAAAAGATGACCTTGTTAATTAATAAGACCATAATGACATACGGAAAGGACAGTGACGTAACCAAGGAAAATAGCCACAAGATAAGAGCGAATGCCTTGCGAATTTTTATTACAGGCCTTAACGGCAACATATCGGACATACTGTTTTCGTTAAACCCACCAGATTTACCAAATGCCCTAGCCAAGGTACAAGATTTACAGTCAAATAATAGAAGGGCTTTATTTGCACAACAATTTAGTAGTACAAAAAGTTCGGGTAATAATCATAACACTTTGAGATTCCAACAAAAGCAACCGAATCATTTCCAAAGGAATAATAATTCATGGGGACAACCACATTTCTTATCTAACAGGCAACAAAATCAGGTCCCAGAACCTATGGAGGTAGATGAATCACTAAATATTCAAAACCGACAGAATAATCAGTATAGGGGTTACTCTAATAATTATCATAAACCTAATAATAATTATTACCAACAAAATAACTACAACCGAAATCAGGTTCAACAACCCAGGGCAAGTGTCGGACAGCAAAATCCGTTTAATGCCGGCACACCGTTAAAACGTAAATCGCCAGATTCGGCAAATGTGCCGGCAAACAAAACCATGAGGGTGAACAATATTGAAGAGGAGCATTTTTTAGATCAGCCCCCGAAGTAGGACTTCCCTACTGAACTAGAACAGATAGTAAACTTAAGAGAAATTTAAAAGTTTTAATAGATACAGGAGATCCTGTTATATAAAAAAAGGAATTTATAATAACAAAAGAGAACTGTCAATTTATAAAAAAATATCAACAATAAATGGGTCTTCGATAATTAAATATTACCATATTATAACTATATTTAACACAAGACAGATATTCTATGAAGTAGAGGAAATGAACACAGATTTATTAATAGGGTATAATCTGTTAAGAAGGATTGGGGCTATAATCGATACAGATAGGGGAATCCTTAAATATTATGATAAAGAAGAACAGCTAAGCTATGATGAGAAACCTCTTTTAGATAAGGTGTCATTTGTTGATGGTAAAATAATCCTACCATTAAGGAAGTATATATTAAAAAAATATTTCTACGAAATACCGGAATATAAGACAGAATCAGAGAAGGTAGAAGGAAGTGTAGATAGCTTGGGATGGGAATATCCTGAGCACGCCGACGTAGAAATATCCGTCAACAAAGAAGTAGATAGTTTGGGATCAAGAAATCCTGAGCACGCCGACGTAGAAATATCCGTCAACAAAGAAGTAGATAGTTTGGGATCAAGAAATCCTGAGCACGCCGACGTAGAAGTATCCGTCAATAACGAACTAAATAGTTTGGGATAAAAAAATCCTGAGCCCGCCGTCGTAGAAATGTTCGACACAATTAATAATAAAACCCTCGGTTTAAAAAAAATAGAATTGAATAATATTAAAGTTGACAAGGAAGAAAGCCTAAATGAGCTAAGAGCGATTATTGTCGATATCATCGAGGAAAACCATGAAAATATAGATTTGCAGTTACCATTTAGAACAGATATTAAAGGAGAAATCAATACAGAGCAT
This sequence comes from Drosophila ambigua, assembly GCA_018150905.1. Taxonomy (NCBI): domain Eukaryota; kingdom Metazoa; phylum Arthropoda; class Insecta; order Diptera; family Drosophilidae; genus Drosophila; species Drosophila ambigua. The sequence goes on from JAECWS010000080.1 coordinate 1,926,109, forward strand.
GATAGACCGGTATATAGTAAACAATACCCGTATGCCCATTCAGTGAATGATTTCGTTAACAACGAAATAAGTGAAATGTTAGGTAAAGGAATAATTGGACCTAGTAGAAGCCCATATAATTCTCCAGCGAAATATTTTTCCGCAATAGATTTAGAATCGGGTTTTTATCAAATTTTAATGCGAGATGAAGATATAGAAAAAACTTCGTTTTCCATTAATAATGGAAAATATGAATTCCTCCGAATGCCAATGGGACTGTTCATAAACATGAACAGGAACGACACAGGCCACCCCATAAATAATACAGTCCACTTGAAGGAGGCCACTTGAGAAAAGGGACACCTAAATCTAGGATCGGTTCGACCATAAAGTCATCTATATGGGTCGCGTCGAACCCACATCTGTCGCACAGGCACACACACATGTCACTATCAAGGATGATCGTGGAACAAGTGCCGCACATGTGTTCTTTTCTTAGCGTTGGTCTTAGTTTAATTATATTAGAATGGGCACGATCCGGCAAAAATTGCTAGAGGAGCAGGATCAATTAGAAGTAAGATTGATGGAGCTGCAGGAGAATGTGATAGATAAAACACTTACAAAAAGCAAAGCCGCAGATGTCCTGAAAACGTTAAATGCGATTATAGGTGATATCGAAGCAAATCATGCAAAATTAATGAAAGACGGTTTCGGGAAGGAGGAATATTTCGAACAGAATATATTCTACCATCTAATGAGCAAGGCCGATATGCTCGGGAGAAAACTGAAATGTGAAGGAGGTGTAAGATTAGATAAAAATATCATAGATGAAAGGTACAAGCAATTCGGAAGAAAGGGAATGCGGCTCAAACGAAGGAGCCGGAGGTAGCAAGGAGATAGTATCAAAACTATCCAAAAAACCGGAAGTAGCTTCACCAGAAGAAAAGTTACTATACTGGTGCAACTCCATCAAAAACGAGATAGACATCAAAGCGTTTAGCGATATAACTCTAGATATCGGATATGTCAACCACAATCGCGACAATAGTAAATGTATGGCATGAGTGTATTAATCCCGCAGAAGACATCAGAGAAGAATATAACAGGACAAAAACCGAATGTCGGAGGAAATTAAGACACTTCACAAGCCATTTGAATATGAATTCTGAAGATCATAAGGAGACCGAAGTTAAAAGCCAAGTAGAGCTTGGAAAAGTAAAGATACCGCAGTTCGATGGAGACGTAAAAGAATGGACGACATTCCGCGACATGTTCCAAGAGATGATTCATGAGCAAAAGAAAATACACAACACGGAAAAAATGATACGGCTGAGGAACGCATTAATAGGGGAACCAGCTCGTCTAATTCAACACTTGCCAACATCGAGTGTCAACTATGAAGTAGCATGGTCGACGCTCAAGAAGAGGTACAACAATAACAGGATGTTATTTACAGCGCAATGGGACAGACTTCTGGATCAACCGGGAATTAAAAGCGACAATGCGGAAGATGTAAGACAGCTACTTGATACAGCTAATGAATGCATAAATGCCATCAAAGCATTGGGCATAACCATAAGTGAAAATTACCCTTTCATCGGACGAATAATAATCCGGAAGCTTGACAAAGAAGGAACGCGACTCTTTGAGCAGGATATTAAAAAACCCAGAGAAATTCAGGAGCTATCAGATGTGCTACACTTCTTGGAACAGCACCATCAAACATTAACAGCAGTAGCAGGAAACGGTTACGCTACAAGAGAAAGAAAAGTATATCAAAGACAGGAAACGGCCGCCTATCCCAAAGCCTCAACAAGGGAGAAATATTGCAAGTATTGCAGTCTAGGAGGTCATTGGATCCCGGAGTGCCGAAGATTCGAACGGTTAACGCCAGAAGGTCGATTAGAATTTGCGAAAAAACAAAGATTATGCCTACTATGTTTAAAAAAAGTAAAAGGTGTAAAAAATGCTACAGCAATCATAACGAATTGTTACATATTGAAGGAAAAATCCCAGAAAATGCTACGACAATGACGTCCAAAAGCGCGTCAACAGTAATCCTGGCTACAGCACAAGTAAGAGCAAAGGCTGCTAACGGAGAAGTGTTCGCAAGAAATCTGGAAAACGGAGTAGTGAAAATTGATGGCAGTCTCGGACAGTACACTAAGCTTGGTTGGATCATATCAGGCACAGTAAATGTACCATCATCGAAAACCGTCACGTCAGCAGTAACAAATTTGGAACGATTTTGGGAACTAGAAGAAGCCGAAGAGCAAGAGGCCAATACAGAAGAAAGCCGAAAAATGCATGGAAATATACAGCAGTACTGTCAAGCGCGATGAAAATGGACGATTTACAGTGAAAATACCATTCAAAGATGACAAGGAGTTGGGCGATCCACGAAAACTAGCGATGGCCCGGCTATTGTCAATGGAACGCAAGTTTAAGAAACAAGAAGAACTACAGAATGGATACAAAGGTTTTATGAAGGAGTAAAATGATCTCGGTCACATGGTTAAAGTTAATGATGGTTCGATGGGGAAGTATTACCTTCCTCATCTGATAGCTTCCTTCCTGCAAGACTGTTATTAGAGAGGGAAGTGCCACTACAAAACTGAGAGTTGTCTTCGATGCATCTGCGAAATCATCAAACGGTAAAAATCTGAATGAAATTATGCATACAGGTCCAAGACTACAAAGAGATATTTTCGACATCATCATCAAGTGGAGGACATGGAATATTGCCTTAGCTGCCGATGTGGAAAAAATGTACAGGCAGATACGTATTGCCGAAGAAGACAGGCCGTACCATCGCATTCTCTGGAGGGATGATCCAATGAAACCAATAGAAGAATATGAGCTACAAACGGTTACGTATGGAACATCATCGGCACCATTTTTGGCTGAACTCCAAACTGCAAGACATCATAAAAAATGACTTTTACATGGATGATTTGATGACGGGCGCAGATACAATCAAGGAAGCGCAAAGTATTCAAACAATGATTGCACCAACGTTCAGATCATTTGGATTGCATCTTCGGAAATGGTTATCGAATAATGAAAAAGCAAAGCAATATGAGCACTGCCGAGACTTGTACAAAACGGTCTGTTCTCTCGCAAGTAGCTCGGATTTTTGATCCAATTGGATGGTTGTCCCCAGGTGCAGTCATCGCAAAACTCTATGTGCAGAATCTTTGGCTATTAAAAGTGACATGGGACGAAGAATTATCCAAAGAACTCACAGACGAATGGAAAAAATTCACAGCGAGCATGGATATGTTAAAGGATCTTCGTATTCCCCGATGGTTGGGCACTCATCTCCACTGTCAGGTGGAAATGCATGGATTTGGCGATGCATCAGAGAAAGCATACGGAGCAGTAATTTACATAAAAACAGCCTACACTATAAAATTGCTAACAGCGAAAACAAAAGTAAATCCTATAAAAAATCGGAAGACACTACCCAAGCTGGAATTATGTGCAGCTCATTTGCTAGCTAAGCTAATGAACCGTGCAGCAGGATCAATACAACAAGCTAATGCAATGTATGCTTGGAGCGACTCAACAATTACTTTAGCATGGATTCGCGAAAGTAAAAACAAAGACAAGTTCATAAGGAAAAGAGTGGACGAAATAAAAAGTAACGTGCCACAAGCAATATGGCATCATGTTAGCACAAAGGACAACCCCGCTGATAGTGCATCACGAGGAATCTCTCCAACCAAATTACAAGATCTACGTATTTGGTGGGACGGCCCAAGTTGGCTGCATTTATCACAAGACCAATGGCCAATAACGTCAAACGAACACACAGAGCATAAATGTACATTTGTAAACTTAAAAAATTAAGGAGAATTTATGAATGCGCTTGTTTCACGCTATTTGAGTTGGCTTACCATAAAGGGAGCACATTACCGCAGTATTTAACGTAAATGGAATTGCAATCGTATGGAATGCTCATTATAAGAGTATGCCAAAATAAGCAGTTTGAAGACGAAATTCCGCAGCTTAAACGAGGAGGAACACCAGCAGGATCTACCCATTCTTGGACAAAGATGGTCTACTTAGAGAAAGTGCGTCAAATGCATCCGATATCGTCAGGAAGCAGCTAAACAATTGATGGGAAACCTACCAACAGAAAGAATAACAATGTCCAGCCCGTTTACACACACGGGAGTGGATTATGCAGGACCATTTCATATGAGATGTTCAAAGGGAAGAGGCCAGAAGTCATTCAAAGGATATGTAGCAGTGCTTTGCAACTAAAGCGATTCACTTGGAAGCAGTAAGCGATATGACAACAGAAGCATTCTTGGCAGCTCTTAGGCGATTTACAGCACGGCGAGGAAAATGCGCTCACCTATATTCGGACAATGGAATGAATTTTGGTGGTGCCAACCGATGTCTAGACGCAGACTTTAAAAAAGCGATTAAAGGAAATAGTGACGTCGCACCAATATTAGCCAATGAAAATACAACGTGGCATTTCTACCCGCCGTCAGGACTCCACTTTGGGGGAATTTGGGAAGCAGGCGTAAAATCTATGAAACATCATTTAAAAAGGACAATCGGAGAAGTCAAGCTCACTTTTGAAGAGATGGCAACAGTATTAGCCCAAATTGAAGCAGTACTAATCTCTCGCCCACTTTATACCTCAAGTGAAATTAATGGCGAAGATTTTTTGACACCAGGGCATTTTTTAATTGGTAAACCAATGTTGTCGATATCAGTTCCAGAGGAAGATGTGGCCATAACATCCCTTAATAAATGAAAAATAGTTCAGAAACTTCAAAGAGACTTTTGGAAACGATGGAAAGAGGAATATCTGCACACGCTTCAACAAAGAAACAAGTGGAAACAACCTGAGGAGAATCTCCAGGATGGAGATATCGGTCTAATTAAAAACGAGGACACACATCCGTCAAAATGACCATTAGCCAGAGTACTACAAACCCATCCAGGCAACGACGGTCGAGTACGAGTAGTATCGTTGGAATTGGAGAAAAGTACAATCAAGCGACCAATACACAAAGTGTGTCCCCTCGTTAAAATCGAGAAATACGAAAACAACGGGAATCAAAAATCAGCGGACAAAACAACGCTTACCACAGTGAAGCATCGGAAATTCAACCTATGGGGAACGATACTCTGCTTACTCATGATATTGCCAATATGGATAGCAGCACTCATTAACGTCACTAATGGAATATTACACTAGGACAAGTAGATGTCATAGAATCAAAATGGAATTTGATTGTATGATGTCATTTGATATGAAGTCATTCTTCGAAACGAATGATCGTATAAATATTATGCTGCTGCAGATGAACAATATATGCCCCAAATTGGAAAATTGGATTGCTTGCATGTTATCAGTAATATGAGAAGACAAATCTCACGCATAGAAGATACAAACAAACACATGTTTGGGCATAGAAATACGAGAGTCAAAAGAGCACCATTTGTATTTTTGGGATCATACTACCATATATTGTTCGGACTAATGGATGAAGAAGATCAAAACATCATGGAAAGAAATATGAAGGTGCTTCTCGCAAATCAAAACGATTTGAACTTTCTGATAAAAAGCAGACGACAATTGTTGAATCGACTCTTAACGTTTTGACAAGAACGACAAAGGAAGTCAACGAACAATTCAAGGATATTGAAATTCACGTTAATCAGTTAACACAGACAATCCAGAAGAACTTTTTCATTTATCAAGAATCAATCAAATTCTTTATGCTGACCAAACAACTCAGCATGGCGATTACAGAAAGCGAAAGAATTCAAACAGACATAGTAGGATTACTGATTGATATCAACCATGGCAAGCTTAACCCAGACTTAATAACGCCAACACAAATGAATAACGAAGTGCAAAATATTAGAGAGCACATACCTGAAAAGTATAAGCTACCAGGAAGAGGAACCAATGAAATACAAGCTATATAAAAATTACTAACTGCCAGTGGAGCATTAGTAGACGACAAATTAATTATCAGCGTAAGCATTCCGTTGATAAACAGTTGTAGTGAGCGCTTGTAGGAAGTCGTTTTGATAGTGCCTGAAAGTAGGCCATATCGGTTTCGGGCTATTAGCCAGGTACCGGTATTATAAGTAGGTATCATAAGTTACATGTCATAGAGGTAGCGCCGTCTATGGGCGATACTACGAATGGGGCTAAAACGCAAAGAAAGTCCCCACACTGTAATCAACCGTTCAGGGTGAATGGCGAAGGATCGGGTCAAAGGAAGATCCGGAGAACCCGAATTTTGCACAGTCGGTAGCCTAGCCTAGTATTTCTTTCTCCTCGTGGCGGCCCAAGAGTCAAGTTGTAGATCATCACCAAGTAGCTGACAAAAATAAAATAAAATATTCGTGAATTGGAAAATCGCTATAGTGCTGGTCCGCGCACCTGTCCACACACCCATATAGGTGCCTGTGGGTACATTCGTGTTTCGCAGCCCCTGGAGAAAGAGAGAAATCCCTTCAAACTTTTTTTTTCCTATGCGGTGCCTATTCCAAGTGGTAAATATTGATATGGCCTCACGGTTGAATTTTCTTGTTGGTTCCTTTCCTTATTCTTGTTTTCGATTTCTCTAAATTCAGAATCGGCACCCAGTTGAGAGTTTAAATAAACGCCCTTTAAACCGGCCATATCGCAGCAAAAGGAAAACAGGTGGAACCAAAGCTTTAAGCCCGCACCAACAACCAGCTGATCCACAGATGTGCGAGCCGCGAACTTTTGCTGTGCGTGTCGAAGACAGCCGTCTGCTCTAACGTAGCTCGGCGAATAGGCGTGTTAGCCGTTATGTGTTTTTGAACCTGGTCAAGAGAATAGGCGTTCCGAATAGTCCGTTGTGATCAGGTTAAGTCCTAAGCCTCCAAAATTTTCATGTAAGGACCACGTGCGAACCTAACCTCACGGCGACCCTTAGTGATACCGGCCTATGCTAAAGCATCTGTTGCACAGCCGCCTGCAATGACCTGCCGGACGATTCGGCCTTGAATTAAATAAGTTACCGGTTTAGTCAGTAATAATTTGTGTTTTACGTTATGTAGGTTTGTGTGCTAGTTGCTAGGGTAGCCTAACTTGTGAAAGCAGCTCCAACGAGAGGCGCACACATACATATAGTTCGTCGACACCAACTGAGGCAGATTTAGTTTATATCGCGGCCTGCATTCCTTGGACCCGCGCAGTAATTTTTGTTGGTTCTTTTGGGTAAGACAAGTGGACAAAGCCATTATAATGTAAAGTCAAACCCAAAACAAACGAAAAGAAAAACAAACATAATTATAATTATTTTGAAAGTGGCTTTAAAAGTTCGAGCTTTAAAGCGTCCACGCGATAGTTTCCTAATAGTGAGTTACTGCCATGCAGCACCAGGTACGCATATTGGTTTTTTTTGGTTTTTCAGATAAAAGCGTCATAATCTCACTAACACAGAGACACCCCAGCTACGAAAGATCTTTCAGCGCGGGAGCAAACAAGCAAACCAACACACTGTAAGTGAACTTTTCCTATTACATTTATCTGCGAATGCCAACTCCGCGATCGCTGCCAAAAAGCTTCCCTTTTGCTAGCGCTGTTCGTGGGTCGTTGACCTCAAACTTTTAAATTAACCACAGCTGATTTGACTGCTTGCATGCACTAATATCTGATGCCCGTTGCTGTTGGCTGAAGTCGTTCGACTTACGACCGTATAATGTCCTATAATTTTATGTTTTCTATTTAAGGAAAAGTAATTAATTTATATCGCACTATATCGAAGTGTTTGTAATCACAACTAGTTATACCTATATCTTTATATTTATATAAATATCTTAAGTATATATATACCTCTCGACCGATACCCTATGCTAGCCCCCAGTCGTGTTGTTCTTATTCCCTGTTAGCTTACGCTTTTGTTTGCCTGAATGATAATGTAGTTAGCTGTTAATAAATTGTTTGTTAATTTAACTATGTGCTAAAAGTTACGTCAGTTGGGGAACCATGCTGCCGTGGAGCGAAGAAGGATAGCCGACACCGGGCACTGCAGGGATCCTGATATTAGTTACCTCGGCTCATCAGGATCATGGTAGGGTGGGCGTGGCACAACTCAGTGCCAGCAGAGTTGTCCGAAGCGTAGGTAGAACCCTCTCACTTCTTTTTCTATCCTATTTTTCTCTTTTATATAATAGCCCGTGTACCGGCTCCCTACCATTCCTTCACCTGCCTTTCCTCCGTCCTCCCTATACCGTAAACGCAGTACGCGAAGTTAATAGAATAGTAAACTGCAGGAACGAAGCACACACTTGGAAGGTTCCTCCACAAGAACCCATACCCATAGCCGACCGGAGACGAGCCGTAGGAGCAAGCGCGTACTCCTTCCAACGTTGTCGACCACCCGCTTCATTGCCCGAAGATTCTCTTCGTTAATCGTTACACAGTCAATCGTCTAGACTTTATAAAATAGTCCCCATTCCCTTTGAGACGCACAACCACATAATGATTCCAGTGGTACGAGACTCCTATCTCGTTTACAACTTTTTGCTGGACTCTTATCATATAATGTCCGAAGCCTTTTTACATAAATGCGAACGGACGACTTTCGACGTGTATGTCTGCGAAGGAAATTGGCCATGGGCCAATGCAAATGATGATGCGTGTGAAATAGCATCTCTGAAGCCGTCAAGTACCTACCAATGCACATTTGTAGAGGCTAAACCACTACCATTTTGGGTAAAGCAAAAAAGGACAACGACTGGCTCTTCAAAGCATTTAACAAGACATCAGCACATATACAGTGTAACGGTAACCATGAGGTTATAAACGACCTACCGCTTCAAGGGATACTTTCTCTTCAAGAGGGATGTACAGTTCGATCTGGAGGAACTACGCTGTTTTCACCAAAAAAGACTAAGAGTGAATCATCGAAGTCTTTTACTATCCCCTTTACAAAAGAAATCGGAGAAATATCAGAATTCACCTTAAAGCCACTGGGCTCAAGGGTAATCGATAACAGCAAAGAAATCAATGACCTCCAAAAGCAGCTTAGCAAAATAGAAAAAGAGAATATCCTTCTAAGAGGACTCGACTTCCACCCAGTACATAAGTACAGCGGATCTTTCACACTATTAATTATTATTATTATTTTTGTAGTTTTATTAATTATTTACATAAGGAAGCAATGCAAATCAAATGAAACAGTCACCATTTCCCTGGCGGACCGCCGGCAAAATGTTCAGAAGATGAACAGAACCGGACACCAAGTCACGCTACCATAATCACAAACCTTGCAGACCGCGGCAAGATGTTCATAGACATGAACAGAACCGACAGCAGTTCACGCCGCAGACAAATACAGTCCTCTTGAACGAGGCCTACACACCCACAGCTATCTCAACCATCTAGCTGATCGCGGGCAAGATGTTCATACACATGAACAGGAACGACACAGGCCACCCCATAAATAATACAGTCCACTTGAAGGAGGCCACTTGAGAAAAGGGACACCTAAATCTAGGATCGGTTCGACCATAAAGTCATCTACATGGGTCGCGTCGAACCCACATCTGTCGCACAGGCACACACACATGTTACTATCAAGGATTCTTTTCTTAGCGTTGGTCTTAGTTTAATTATATTAGAATTTCCTATATATAGTGCATAAGTTTTGAGAATAAAACAGTTCGAATTTAGTAGTAACATCAAAAGGGACTAACAAATGCACCTCGAATCTTCCCACGAGCCATGGATGATATATTAAGGCAACAAGTAGGAAAAACCTGCCATGTTTATATGGATGATATCATAGTATTTTCAGGAAAAAAGAGCAGCATTATTCGGATCTAATAAGAATAATACAGATATTGCAAAATTCTAATATGAAAATTTCATGAGAAAAATAAAAATTCTTTCAACTAGAAACAAAATTTCTAGGATACATCATTTCTCACAACGTAATTAAGACAGACCCAGAGAAAGTTGCCACCATAAAAAATTATCCGATTCCGAAAAACATTAGAGAGCTACGTAGCTTCCTAGGATTGACAGGGTATTATAGAAAATTGGTCCGAAATTATGCAACAACAAAAAACAAAATATTTAGGAGGAGTAAATGGAAAGACATCACGAAGAGAATCTAAAAAGGTCTTAATTCAGCTGGATGAACCAGCAGTATCAGCATTCAACAATCTAAAAGACTGGAATTGCACATATAGAATTAGTGCAACCAGATTATAATAAAAAATTCGTCCTAACTACGGACGCGTCAAATGTAGCCATAGGGACAGTTTTATCCCAAGAGGGAAATCCAATAACCTTTATCTCAAAAACTCTAAGTAAGACCGAACATATATATGCAACGAATAAGAAAGAATTACTCGCCCGCGCCTTCAAAAAGGTATTTTTTGTTCATTTTTTTCATTTTTTAGGTTTGGTTAACGAATCTTAGCTCCAAAGTCTCGTCATAGATATTAATAAGCGATACCTATAACGACGCCAAATAAATGCACCTATACACAAAAAATAGAGGATACAGGATATAATTTTTTTCGACTTTTCCTGAGTTTTTAAAGTCAAAATTTCTTAAAAAATACCGCACAAAAATCATCATTTTTGCATTTCAATGCTTTATATTTCCCAGACGGTAAGCTGAAATCACAAAGTTTTTAGGCTTAACTTCTAGCTGTTTTAATTATCTTTTCAAAAGAGCAAACCAGAATTAAGCTACTAGATTTATATGAAAAAAACAAGCGCTACCTCTGAAAAAAGCTTAGAAAAAAAATACCAGACTTCAAAAATTCTTCAAAAAAAAGTTCTGCCATAGAAGAAACCCATTACAGAGCTCATAGAGGATTATATGAAAATTATGAGCAAATATCTCGATTATACTATTGGGCAAATCTATATAAAAAATTAAGAGAATATTTACGACACTGCGAAATCTGTAACAAAAACAAATATAATAGACACCCTGTAAAAATTCCAATAGGGGCAGCCCCCACTCAGATAAGAGAAGGGGAACAACTACACTTAGACATATTCTATGCCCAAAACTTAACCTTCATAACTTGCATCGATTCTTACTCCAAATACCTAGTAGTTAAGGAAATTCAAACTAAATTAAATATTGAAAATAAGGTAATGGAAATATTACAACAATTTCCTCTAGCAACCTCTTTAATGACAGATAATGAGCCAAGTTTCACGTCTGCCCAGTTTAGATCGTTTTTACAATGAAACAATTTAACTATTTACTACGCAGACCCCAGGCATAGCACTTCCAATGGACAAATAGAAAGAGTTCATTCCACACTTGCTGAATTAGCCAGATGCATTAAAGACGAACTAAAAAACAGGTAGTAAAGGAAAATCTACCGAATAAAATCATAATCAACAATAGGAGTAGGGTAATTCACAAAGATAACATAAAGTATTAAGATAATTTCCCTATTATTTTCTGTTTATTTTTCAGAGAATGTATTCTTATATATTGATACTTAATTTAGTTCGGATAGTAACTTCGGACGTCATCGACTATACCCACAGTGACTATTTATTACTCAAAGATGACAGAGACCTTTACATTTATGAAACATACGCTGACCTTTTCCACGTTACCAATTTAAGCTATTATAGAGAGATTATTGACAAAGAATCGAAATATGTCACCAAATCAATTAATACAGATGATGAGTGGGAAATAGTAATGGACATTAATTTAGTTAAATTAATGCTTTCAGAATTAGTACCAACGCGTACAAAACGGGGAATAAATGAGCTAGGAACTATCTGGAAATGGATAGCAGGGACCCCAGATCATGACGACTTTATTAAAATTCAGGAAAAAGTTAATGATTTAATCACAAATAATAACAAGCAAAATTTTTCCGGAAGATTGAATTGCTATCAAATAACTTACAGAACCTCATTTTTAATGAATAAACAAAATTAAGAAAGCATCGTTTAAAATTAGTAACCTTCGATATTCTGAATTTAATTGATACCATAACTTTAGCAAAAATAAACATATTTAACACGAAAATATTTAATAAGAATGATATAAATGACATTTATAAACATGAAATAACAGATTTAATTGACATCGCACCGGTTAAAAAATTACGAAACTCTGAATTAATAATAATTTATATAAAATACCCAGTAGTTATTGACGTTTGTAATCTTTATCATGCAAAAGCTATTTCACAGCAAGACAGGAAATTAGTTATAAGTGGCAAGATTTGTAATTGTAAAGGGAAATATTACTTAATGAATAACTTGAGAAAAGAAACATTTAATAATTACGCAAAACTAAGTTCAGACAGTAATTGTTTTACTAATTTACTAAATGGTTTTAAAGCCAATTGCACCAAAATAAGGGAAAAAAATAAGGATCTAGATTTACTTAAAAATGGTGCCATTTTAGTATCAGGAGCAAACGTTGTAGACAACAACATTTTAAAAGGAACATACTGTTGAAGTTATTTAAGTTAAACTACGATTTATCATACTCGATATATTATGTTCTTCTAGAAGTTTAAAGAGTTCCATCCCTATCGTATCTTCTTATGTATTACTCTTTTCTGTTTATGACTCACTCTTAATAAAACGTTCGTCGTGTTCACATCGTTCTTCGTGTGTTCTCATTTTACAATTTCACAGTGCAGGCAATTTCTCGCTAACAAAAATAAGAAGGCAAAACATGGAAAATAACGTCAAATAACAAATTATGTGAGAAAGTGTCCCAAATTCCAAAAGTCCAAAACGACTAAACATACCAAGACTCCATTGACTATAACTGAAACGCCACAAATGGCGTTTGATAGGGTAATTGTGGATACGATCGGTCCACTTCCTAAATCAGAACAAGGAAATGAATATGCAGTCACTTTAAACTGTAACTTGACAAAATACCTTGTAGCCATACCAATCAAGAACAAAAGTACAAAAACAGTAGCTAAGGCTATATTTGAATATTTTATTCTAAAGTACGGTCCAATGAAGACGTTCATTACGGACATGGGAACGGAATACAAAAATTCAATAACACTGGTCAACACGATTTTTCCTCAAGGAACAAAACCAACTTTTTCTTAAAGATTTGGGGCTTAGAAATGGTTTCATGATATTTTTTTTTTTTCTATGGCAGAACTTTTTTTTAAAGAATTTTGAAAACTGGTAAGTTTGTTTAAAGCTTTTTTCAGAGGTAGCGCTTCTTTTAACAACCAGATGAAAGATACTAGAGTTATGTGAAAAAAACAAGCGCTACCACTGAAAAAAGCTTAAAAAAAAATACCAGACTTTAAAAATTCATGAAAAAAAAGTTCTGCCATAGAAAAAAACCATAATTCTTTAAAAAATTTTAAAGTCCCATATCTATCAGAAAAAGTCGGTTTGGATCCTTGAGGAAAAAAAAAGTTCGGTTTTGTCGAGTAGTGTAATTGAAGATTTATGTAAAAACTTAAATATTCAAAACATAACATCCACTGCACATCATCACCAGACTGTAGGAACCGTGGAGCGAAGCCACAGAACTTTTAATGAGTTCATACGCTCATACATCTCAACTGACAAAACAGATTGGGATTTATGGCTACAATACTTCGTATATTGCTTCAACACAACCCCCTCTATGGCACATGATTATTGTCCATATGAATTAGTTTTCGGTAAGACTTCGAACTTACCAATACATTTTAATAGCATAGATAATGTAATATAGATGATTACGCTAAAAAATCAAAATTTAGACTAGAACAATCTTTTAAAAGAGCAAGATTAATGATAGAATCTAATAAACAGAAACAAAAAATTAATTATGATAAAAACTGTTTAGATTTCAAATTAAAAACAGGAGATCAGGTTTTATTGAAAAATGAAACAGGTCATAAATTAGATTTTAAATATACTGGACCATATAAGGTAGATAGTATAGGAGAAAATGATAATATAACAATTTCATTTCATAATAATTTCATTTTATCCTGTCAGGGCCATGACTTAGGTAGGCATACGTAAATAGCCAGGACTTAGGTAACCATGACTTAGGTAGGAATACGTAAAATAACCATGACTTAAGTAAGCACACGTATATAACCATGATTCATAGTTTGCTTCAAGTTCGAGCACGATCTCGACAGACAGGACAGAAGGAGCAGCTCAAGGACCGCACGATCTCCAGTCCTAAACGCAGCCACGACCCCAGCGCCCTCCCATCAATGCGTTGCAGTTCAGGCAGCACCGGAAGACGGGCAGGACACGCCCAAGCGGGCAAGGGACCCTAATAGTCCGACAGAAGTGCAGAGGACTACGCCGCCAAAAAAAACTAGGGCAGACACGGATAACTCCTGTGCCGACATGCCAGCGGAGTTGGGAACCCTTCCCGACACGCTGCTCAACCGCCCGAAGGAAAAGAGACACATAAACATGATAATGAGGGACATGTTTACCAAAATGAAGGCCCTTCAAGAAGGAGCGTGTGCTGCTCTGAAAAACGCGAGCGGCGGTACTCTCCCGAGGACGCCAGCGGAGCGCACAGAGTGCCCCTCCTGCGGGCGAAAGAAGGCAAAAGGAGTGGATACGAAGCTGCAGACCTGTGCTGCCCCAAACGGGACAGCGCCGCACAAACGGACCCATGGCGTCGGCTTAGCCGCGAGGTCCCCGTTTCCGATATTGAAGCGGCGACCAAGCCCAGGAGGAAGAAGAAGAATAAGGAGAAACCAACCAACGTGCAGCCTACCAGTTCGAACCCAGCGGAACGCGTCATAGAGCGCGCAATCCCAGGCAGTGGAGAGCACACAGGCTGGACAAAGGCCGGACCAAAGAAGCGAGATAGGAAACCACGCCGACCAGATGCTCTGATTGTCGAGGCCAATGGTAGAACCTACAGCGAGGTTCTATCTTTGGTCACCCGTAGAGACGACAGCCAGCTGCAGGACCTGAGCAAAAGCGTCAACAAGGTACGCCGCACAGCAAATGGAAACTTGCTTCTTGAGCTTAACAGAGGCGACGTTTCAAGTGCAGCCTCGATAAAGGAGCGACTGTACAAGGTACTGGAGGGAGTAGTGGCAGTGCGAGCCCTCTCGGAAGAATCGAGGGTGAGAATGACATCGATCAGCGACCTGGACCCACTTGTGCGTGCCGAGGACCTCACTAAGGCTCTTGCGGACCAGTTCTCTGTAGATGCCAACTCCGTGACCGTGAGAAGCCTGCGCCCATCCTACAGAGATACCCAGTCGGCCGTAATTGCCGACTAAGGACGCCGAAGGGGTCCTGGGCAAAGGCAAGATGAAGGTGGGGTGGACGATGTGCAGAGTCAAGGAAAGGGATTCGAAGCCAAGGTGCTACAAGTGCCTGGAGATCGGGCACATCGCGCCCAAATGCCAGAGTGCATACGCTGTGGCCACAGAGGCCACAAGATAGCGGACTGCCTAAATAAGGCAAAATGCTTCGTCTGCGCTGACCAAGGCCGCGAGGACAGAGGTCACCAAGCGGGAAGCGGGCAGTGTCCCCTCGCCATGCATGAAGTCGTATCAAGGAAACGACGATGGAAGTGATTCAGCTCAATCTGAATCACTGCAGAGCCGCACAGGACCTGCTCCTGCAAACGGTGAGAGAGCTCAATCTAGTCCTGGCTATCACCAGCGAGCCGTACCAAACTGGCGACAACGAGCAGTGGGCGACAGACGCAACAGGGAAAGCAGCATTGTGGGCATGCGGAAGTGCCACCTTCACACTTCATAACGTGATGGCAGGAGACGGATTCGTGCGCGCGAGAGCTGGAAACTTGTGGGTATACAGCTGTTACCTAGCGCCCAGTCTATCCCTTGAGTCATACAGCCGGAGCATCGAGGACATTGCAAACGATGCAAGGAGTCGCAGTCCCGTCCTAATCGCAGGGGATTTCAACGCTTGGGCACACGAATGGGGTAGCCAGGCCACCAAGGCAAGGGGCCGAGTGCTGCTCGAAACCTTCGCATCACTCGACCTAGCCCTGCTAAACGAGGGTTCCCAGCAGACCTTTTGCAAAGCAGGAGCAGGGTCGATTATCGACCTTACGTTTGCGAGCCCTTCGCTCCTGCGCAATGCAAGGTGGCGAATAGGGGGCGTTTCACCGGAAGCGATCACGAAGCGATCGTATGTACCATTGGCGAGCAGATCCAGTCGACCAGTCAGACTGGTTAAGGCGTACAGGGAGGAAACACTCAGCCCTAGAGCATTCGCGCAAAGCCTCGGAAGTTGGGAGGCTTAACGCGGCGAAAGCGCCAACGAGTTGGCCAATCAGCTCACCACGAGAATGGAGGAGGCCTGCGACGCAAGCATGAGATGGCGCAAGCCGTTCACGCGGCATCACGAGCCAATCGTCTGGTGGAATGCAGAGATCGCTGAACTTCGCACAAAGTGCCTGATTGCCAGACGAGCGATGCAGAGAGCGAGGCGCACAGATCGATTCGTAACATCCCACGAAGAGTATAGGTCTGCCAGGAAAGCGCTAAAAAACGCGATCCGAGATAGCAAGCGGGAGTGTTTTCTCAAGCTATGCGACTCAGCGGAGGAAGATCCCTGGGGCAGGGCCTACAAGCTTGCGACTCAGCGCCGGAAGTAAGGCGCCAACGGAACCCGAAAAGCTCGAAGCGATAGTCCGCAGTCTGTTTCCAAGCGCCCCGCAAAGAGCCACAAGGCCCCCAGGAAGCGACGCGCCGCTAACCAACATCGAAGTAATTACGGAAAGCGAGGTCTTAGAGGTTGGGAGGAGCCTGCGGCAGTTCCGAACAGAGCGCTAAAACTGGCACTCGCATTACAGCCAGCAGCCTTCGCAGTTGTTTTCAACAACTGCCTCAAGGAAGGAACGTTCTCCAATCGGTGGAAGATGCAAAAGCTGCTTCTGCTTAATAAGCCAGGGAAACCACCAGGTGATCCATCTTCGTACAGACCAATTTGTCTTCTGTACAACTCGGGGAAGGCGTTTGAAAAACTTATTGCGCGCAGGCTAAGCGATGCCATAGAGGATGCCGGCGGCCTATCGACCAACCAGTATGGATTCCGTAGAGGAAGATCGACGCTGGACGCCATAGGAAAGGTTACAACCATAGCGGAGAAGGCCATCAGCGGAACACGTTGGAGAGGGGGTAACAAACAGTACTGCCTACTGGTTACCCTCGACATAAAAAACGCCTTCAACACGGCAGACTGGACAAAAACCATGGAGGCTCTGCGCACACTCCGGATCCCAGAATACCTACTGAGAACGGTGGACGAGACGAGCGAGAGGTCGAGAACGTACGAGATAACTGCTGGAGTTCCTCAGGGGTCGGTACTTGGGCCGCTCCTATGGAACACGATGTATGATGGAGTCCTCCGACTACACCTGCCAGAGAACACGACGATAATAGGTTTCGCCGACGACGTTATCAACGTGGTGGTGGCAAAACACCTGGAAGAGGTGGAAGCAGCTGCTAACGAGGCAATACAAGCCGTGGAGTCGTGGTTGGCCGTAGCGGGACTCCAGCTAGCGGCCCACAAGACTGAGGCCGTGCTGATCAGTAGTAGGAAGAAAGTGGAGACAGCCAAAGTGTCGGTCGGTAGACACGACGTCACATCCCAAAGGGCGCTAAAATACCTAGGGGTAATGCTGGACACCAGATTGTCGTTCAGGGAACACCTGGAGCACACCAACGCAAAGGCCTCACAAACATGTCGAGCACTCTCTAGAATTCTGCTAAGCACCAGGGGACCAAAACAGGCAAAGAGGAAACTAATCGCCGAGCTGGCCCAAACGGGCACCCGCAATACTCCTACGAGAGCATCGAAGGCATCGTCTAGGCTGGGGAGCATCGCGAGATGGGACTGCTCGACTAAAGGACGCTGGACGCATAGACTCATTCCGGATGTTAAGGTCTGGGTGGAGCGGAAGCACGGTCTGGTGGACTTCCACCACACACAGCTGCTGAGCTGACACGGCTGCTTCAGGTCGTACCTAAAGCGGTTTGGTCACGACTCTGAGGATTGGTGCCCGGCTTGTGGCCGTGGCATCGAGGAGGACGCCCACCACGTCTTCTTCGAGTGCCACCGCTTCGAGCAAGAGAGGCGCCTGCTAGAGGAGGAGCTAGGTGCAAGCACAAGCGTCGAACACCTCGTGCAACACATGGTAGCGGATCCCAAGGCATGGGACGCAACGGCCAAGTTTGCCGCAACAATATTGCGGAAACTTCGGGCGGCGGAGAGCGAAAGGAGAGTGCGAGCGGAATGAGATGGAACGGGTGTGCGAAGCAATGCTTTGCGGCAGTACCGCGCAGCCTTGTCCTATCATTCCCCCAAATACTGTATGAGACCCTAACATCAAGAATAATAATTTAAGTGTAGCATAAATAAAAAACCGAATAAAAAAAAAAATACATAGTACATAAAAAAATAAATAAAAAAACGAACAATAAATATATAAATAAATGAAACAAAACAAAACAAAAAATATTTTTTTATACATAAACATACATGTTAGTTCACAAAATTCAAATATTGTTTTAAATAACTTCATATATTACGTTATTTTGTTTAAAAAGGGAGGTGTAGTGAACCCATGCATGTACATATGTAACACTCTGTTATATATATAAATACATATATAAGCTATACGCTATGAGCAGTGACATAAACAACTTATGTTTATGTTACACATTCCTTTTGCACAGCAACGATATAAGACTTGAACGCAGATCGGTCAGCTACCAAAACTGCTGAGCAGGCATTTACCCGAACTCAGGCAGAACCCAAACGCCCTAACACTGAGGCGATGGGTCTCTCTCTCTCAAAAGCTCCTTAACGCTGATCTTGCATTTCCATTAGACTCAGGCAGAGAGCACGCGCGCTAATACTTATGCGGTGGTACTCTTTTCATATAATGAAAAGCGAACTGAACAGACGTGCGAAGCCAAGAAGACATAGAAGAAGACAGATTTGGACGACGAGAAAGGAAAAGGGTGAGCAAGTCTTACCGCCGTGAGGAAGAGGGTGACAGAGCGGTGCGGTTAGGCAGGCTAAGAGGAAGAAGAAGAACAGAGGAAATAAAATGTAACTTTAATAACTACCAGAGCGTCTTCATCTGACCAACTGTGCGTGTTTTCCCCCCACCCTTTCTCTGTAGTTTCCCTTAGGTGCCGCCCGGCGACTGCCCAGGTATCCTCTGGCGAGCTATGCCCGTCTCCCTTCCCCCCGCAGACCCACGGCTTCACCGAAGTACCGCCCGGCGACTGCCCAGGTATCTTTGGGGAGTCTCTGCACACACTCTCCATCTCCTTGCCCTGTAGTTTCCCTTAGGTGCCGACCGGCGACTGCCCAGGTATCCGCTGCCGAGCTATGCCCGTCTCCCTTCCCCCCGCAGACCCACGGATTCCCCGAAGTACCGCCCGGCGACTGCCCAGGTATCTTTGGGGAGTATCTGCACCTACTCTCCTTCCCCTTGCCCGGTAGCTTCCCTTAGGGGCCACCCGGCGACTGCCCGGGCACTCTGCGGAAGATCTCGCCTGTTCGACCCCCCTTTCGCACGTTTCCCTCGGCCTTGGCATCCCCGAGACGAAACCTCCGTCTTGCCGCTCATGACTCGGAGTCCCGAAAAAAACTATAAAAATGGCTGTAGTTTCGACCCTGGCCTGACTGAGAATTAAACCCCAGCAGTAGATCGCATCCTTACAATACCCGTACTCAAAAAAGAGTTAAGGGGTATATTAGATTTGTGGTAAATGTGGATGTGTGTAACACAGAGAAGGAAAATTTTCCGACCCCATAAAGTATATATATTCTTGATCAGCATCAATAGCCCAGTCGATAGAGCCATGTCCGTCTGTCCGTCCGTCCGTCTTGTTGAGCGCCTGGATCTCAGAGACTATAAGAGTTAGGGTAACCAAATTTGGTTTCCAGACTCATGTGATATCACACTGCTACAAGTATATTTCAAAATTTTTCCCCGCCCCCTTCCGCCCCCGCAAAAGACGATAATCTGTGGCAGGCACAATTTTGAAGATACGATAAAACTAAATACGCAGTATCGTAGAGAATGACCATATGTACCAGACTGCAGAATCTGAATCAGATCGGATCAGAATTATAGCGAGAATGAAGAAATTTATTTTCTGTTGGTTCCCCCGCCTCAACCAGCAAGAGACACACTACTCCATCACCTTCTCGCTCGCCCACTATGCCGCGTTCAGTGCGCGAGCAACCCCTAGCGGTGGAGATTTAGAATATAAATGGTACATCTATAATCTACATGTTAGATGTATAATATACATTGTATATGTAGAAGTAGATAGCAAATGTAGCAAAAAAATGTAAAATGTAAATAATTTTTTTTTAATTCTAAAATTTATAAAAGTACGGGTACGGGTGACTGAGTACGGGTATAAGTAGAGTCGCGGCCCCAGAAGCGACTCACACGTTCCTTCTCGTTTTTTTTTATTTTTTATTTAAACAACCATTACTGAGCAATGTTTTCTAAGATAGTTTTCCAAAAATTTCAAGAGTCATAACATTACTCCTCTTCGGGCGATTTTAAACCTAGTTATTATACCCGTACTCAAAAAAGAGTTAAGGGGTATATTAGATTTGTGGTAAAAGTGAATGTGTGCAACGCAGAGAAGGAAACGTTTCCGACCCCATAAAGTATATATATTCTTGATCAGCATCAATAGCCGAGTGGATATAGCCATGTCGGTCTGTCCGTCTTCATGAGCGCCTGGATCTCAGAGACTTTAAGAGTTAGGGCAACCAAATTTGGTTTCCACACTCATGTGATATCACAGTGCTACAAGTGTATTTCAAAATTTCGCCGCGCCCCCTTCCGCCCTTGCAAAGGACGAAAATCTGTGGCAGGCACAATTTTAAAGATACGATAAAACTAAAAACGCAGTATCGTAGAGAATGATCATATCTACCAGATTGCCGAATCTGAATTAGATCCGATCGTAAATATAGCCAGAATGAAGAAATTTTCAGTTGTTTGCTCAAAAATGTATATACTGACTGAGTACGGGTATAAGTAGAGTCGCGTCCCCAGAAGCGACTCACACGTTCCTTCTCGTTGTTTTTGATTTAGAAAAAAAAAAAAAAAATGTAGAAGAGCTAAACTTTGAAAAAGCTATGCTGATTTAGTTGAAATACATATACGAATATACCATACCAATATATATAATTATATTTAGCCTTAAAATGTAAAGTAACATTGAACGAATTTTGTTTGCTTGAATTTGTTTTGGTATGGTTAGGTTTTCCTGGGTTTCCATAACCTATACAACAAATGTTGGACCAAATAATGTAACACTCCCCAGAAGGCTCGGCTTGTCACTTTAGTATTAAGATTAACTTAATTGTGAATGATATATGATTGTTTTGAGGAGGTGTGTTGGCTTCACAGCAACAACAACAACGGGAGTAGCCCAAATATATATATATCAGTTGAAATTGATGATGCAATAATTGTGAGTATTGCAACATACACACATTCCTGTGTTCCTGTGATACACAAAACAGTCAGGGCTCAATAGTTAGAGCGTTAGAGCGAGACACCCATTGCGTTACAGCAATTGCGTATGTATTGGAGATCATCCGGCCTTCTGCTGGTTTCTCGGTTCAGCTCACTCTCAAAAACGTAATTGGTGTGGCAAGTCGAGTTAAATACCAATACATATCTTCCGAGTACCTGAAGATATTCTCTGCGTCGATTGACATTAGGTTGAATTATGGCAAAAGAAAACCTATAATCTGTCTCGAGGAGCTGGGAGAATAGTCAGGGAAAACTATCATCATCCTTTAAACATTATATGTTTTCTCCAGTAGAAAGTAATTGATTAACTGTCGAAATCCTGAAGCTTTCAGATTAAGTTTCTGGTCCAGTTCATTGAAAATACGATCTACGCTATTCAGTACCTGGATGGAATTCCGCCGCTGATTGAAATCAGGTGTAATAATGGCAGAAAGCCATAACCTGTCTCGCGGTATAAAGAACCTGTCCAAGCCTGAGTGCATCTTTTACTCTATGTAAATTCCTCTTTTAGACAGTGAGATTCGATAGCAATCGAGTGTCAGTATAGCTATTATGTGCATCGAAGCAAAAACATGATCCTTTATTTTGATTAAGAATATTTTGGAAATTCATACTTTTTTTTTTCTGTTTATAATATAGTTAGTATTTTTCGTATTTACCAATAGGAGTCCGTGGGTAAAGAAACTATATTCGATAATCATGCCCCTGAGTCGAAGTCCCAAGAATGTAGTTCAAATAGGGAATCGCGGATTATATTGTGGCAGTTGCGCTAAAGAGGTTGAATACTCAGCTCAGTTGATTACCACCAGTTGTGGACACCAGTTTCATCGCGGCTGTTTTTCCAGTAAAGCGGGAGCAAGAAAGATCTGTCCTGTCTGCAAAGTTGGGCTGCATTCATCGACCTTGAACTTAGCGGAGGAGATTGCAGCAGCACAGACACTAAGTCAAGGACACAGGTGCCGACGCCATTAGTGGATCTAATGTCAGCGAGAACCCAAGAGTAAGTTCTGTTTGAAGGAAGTGAGATATCTAGGTCATGACATTGGGGATGGCACGATAAAAACAGATCCCGACAAAGGTTCATCCATTCGGTATTTTCCCACAACACGATCAGTCAAACAGGTACGAAGATTCCTAGGGATTACTGGCTGGTATCACAAATTTATTCAAAATGCAGCACCCTTGTCAGACACCATGAAACAAAAACGTAAGTTTGAATGGACTGACGAGGCACAGACTGCGTTCGAAGCACTGAAAGTTCAATTATGTAGTGCTCCCGTTTTGCATAGCCCAAATTTGCAGAATCCCTTCGCAATCCACTGTAATGAGTCAGTCTGATTTATGTCTTTTTGTCAGTCTGATAGCTCTAGACTCGCCAGGTGGTCCCTGAAGTTACAAGGGTTTGACTTCAAAATCGTTCACCGAAAAGGAGTCAACAACAAAGTTCCAGATACCCTGTCACGAGCAAGACCTGTCCGAACTACAATTGGATGGTATTCTGGATTTCAGTTCGCCCGAGTTTCACTTCAGAGAGTATGAGGAGCTGAAAGACAGAATGAAAGCAAATCAGTGCTGAACATTCAATAGGAGAAAAGGTAGCCGATGATCTGTGTTGGAAGCTGTTGGTACCTTCTGCCCTCCACTGCAGCAACTAGCTAAAGATGTGTCGCTACCCCCTAGCAAGTGACATTATATCCAACTACATCTATGTTGACGATGTGTAAGCAGGAGCTCACACTAAGAGTTGTGCAGTGCAATGTATATCCGAGCTCCGTAATACAATTGAATCCGCAGGGTTTCCATTAAAAAAGTGGACTTCCAATAAAAAGGACTTGCTCAAGGTCATCCCAGAACAGCACCGACTAAGATCCGAGTTGATTTCTGAGTTCTTCTTTACACCTTCCCAGTTTCCGACCAAATCACTAGTGTCCAAACGTGAAGTTCTCTCGCAGACTGCGAAACTTTTCGATCCCGCCGGGTGGTTAACGCCAGTCATTGTCCGCGCAAAGATTTTTATGCATGAAACATGGCTCAGAGAACTAGGGTGGGATGATGACCCGCTACCCGATGACCTCACTTCAAAGTGGTCGAGGAACTCTCAAGCCTCGGGGAGGTGCGCATTCCACGATGGGTGGAAGCCCGGCCAAAGCTGCGACTGCAGATCCATGTTTTCTGTGATGCGTCTCAGCGCGCATACGGCGCCGCGCTTTATATCCGCACGGAAACTCTCGACAGAATCTCTGTCCTCCTCCTTACCGCAAAAACTAGAGTCGCTCCCACGAAAACGGTGTCCATCGCACAGTTAGAATTGTGCGGAGCCGTGTTGCTAGCCGAATTGTCACCAGAAGTAATTCCTCCATGTGCGTGGTCAACGTTTGTGGCGAACAGGGTAACCAGAATTACCAAGACGACAGACGACAAACAGTGGCGCCACGCACGATCCGAGTCCAATCCAACCGACCTTGCGATCAGGGGAGTGTCAGCAGTTGAACTACTTGGCAGTTCACTGTGGTGGCACGGACCAAAGTGGTTGCAGGCTGCACAGCATCATTCGCCAGCTTCCACTGAACTTCATCTTGAAACGGAATTGGAACAACGTCCTATCAAGGTCAATGTGGCAACCGCCAGCTCTGCATATAGCTTTCTGGAACGATTTTCCAAGTTTGAAAAGGCTATCCGCGTGTTTGCGTACGTACTACGCTTCGTAACGCGCTGCAAGGGAAGCTCCGATCCATGTTCAGCAGATCTGCATCATAAGGAGCTCTCTAAGGCTCAGGAGAAATTGGTCTTCCTCACGCAACGAAGTGAGTACCCGATTGAATATAAGGTGTTGCTTCAAGGGAAATCCGTCCCGCGCACAAGCAATCTGCTTAACCTTAACCCGTTCTTGGACAAACACGGAGTTATCCGGGCCTGTGGTTGCATCCGATCCAGCGAGACTCTCAGTTATGATGAGCGGCATCCAATTATACTGCTCTACACGTTTTTGTATTCTCGTCTGCTTGTAAGCTTCACGCATCAAATCTCGCTGCATGGGGGCAACCAGCTGATGATGCGCCTCATCCGAGCAAAGCACTGGATCCCTAAACTCAAGGTGTTGGTCAAATCCACGATCCATTCCTGCAAGGTTTGCGTAGTCCATCGAAAAAAGCTTCAGACCCAACTCATGGGAGAGCTACCTGCTCAACGTACTTCCTTTTCGCGCCCTTTCACAAACACCGGTGTCGACTTTGCCGGCCCCTTTGATATTAAGAATTACACAGGCCGAGCCTGTTTGATAACGAAGGGGTACGTGTGTTTTAGCACCAAAGCGGTTCATTTCGAAGCGACCTCAGACTTCACGACCGAAAAGTTCTTAGCGGCATTTTCGAGATTTATAGCACGGCGTGGGTGTCCAGCGACAATGCACTCCGATAATGGGAAAACATTTGTCGGAGCTGCCAAGGTCCTGTCGCCTAAGTTTCTGGAGGCCACAAGAAATCTTGTCCTTTCCAAATACAGCCATCAACAGTTATCCTGGCAGTTCAACCATCCTAGTGCCCCACACATGGGTGGCTTATGGGAAGCTGGGGTGAAGAGTTTTAAAACTCTCTTTTATAAATCCACGGCCATGTTCAAGCATACCTTTGAGGAGCTGTCAACTCTACTTTCCAAAGTAGAGGCATGCCTGAATTCACGTCCAATTTCGCCAAAGTCCGAAGACCCGACCGACCTGCTGGCGTTGAGCCCGGGTCACTTCCTTGTCGGGGGCCACTCCTATCCAAAACTGAGCCAGAAATGGGCGCCGACGCAGCGTCTATTTTAAATCGCTGGCAGCGTCTTAAGTCCCTCCATCAACATTTTTGTCTCCGGTGGAAAGAGGAATACCTCAAGAAACTCCACAAAAGGAACAAATGGCAGCTGCCATCGCAAGACCTCCCACTAAACGAACTCGTGATCATCAAAGAAGATAATCTTCCAGCTAACGAATGGTGCCTCGGGCGAATCCAGAACACATATTCTGGCGCCGATCTCAAAGTCCGAGTATTTGACGTCTTGACTGCCCGAGGCGTCATCAAACGTCCAATCGCGAAGCTGATACTGCTTCCTATCGAGACTGGCATCCGGTCTAAAACAAAGTAATGCCTGTTCTCTAATCTCCATCTCGTTCCCCTTTTTTTATTACGCAGAAATATGGCACCCCGTAAATCCCAGAAGCAGAAAGGCCCAAAAGGAACGGCATCATTCCGATGAAGCGTGTGCCGCGGTGTTCACGCTTTGCGCAAGTGCCAGCGCTTCATGCGTTTGGCGGCGGTGAAGCGACTACGGGCCGTGCTTATAAAAAAGTATTGCCCTAAGTGCCTCGCGCACCAACATTTGGGAGCAACGTGTCGACGGAAAGATCGGTGTCATATATGCCAGGGAGACCACCACACTTTGCTGCACATTTCCGAGGAGCAGCAACCTTCGCCAGCATACACGCGAGCGACATCGCGCACACGACAGGTCTCCCCTCAACATCCCGCAGGTCGACTCCCACCATCTCGCTTTCCTCCATCCTGGAGCGCCAACGGACAACAGTGTTGCCCACTGTGAGTGGGCTTTTTGATACGGGATCCAAAACATTTGACATTCGTGCATGACCCATGCTGCCCTATCAGCCGTATCGACACATCCCTGGCAACGGCCTTCGGGCTTTTTTTCAAGTCATTTTGAAAGTAATGCCGACCAGGTTGCGCACCCCCATCAAGCCCGTAGTGGACCAGCTTCTTGCTAGCACGGCCAACATCACCCTAGCGGACGATCGCTGGTTCCGGGGGGGCTGATCTGTACTCCGAAATCATGCTGCCGGGACTGATTCCAAACCAAGTCGGACCGTTGGCCCAAAACACCGTTTTCGGCTGAATGGTGTCCGGTTTCGGCTTGGTTCCGTGGCAAATTTCCCATTTTTTTTGTTATCCTTTTTTTGCAGGATGCTGCAAAGGGGGCGGTATGTTTAGGCCTACAAGTAGGCAGCGAACAAGGATCCGAAATTCACCACTCTTTGGCAACATCCCATAGTTAAGGTTCTTTTTGTAATAGTTCTAAGCAACATGAAATCAGTTGAAAAATATAAGTGAAGGACAGAAGACGCCCACGAGTTTTACCCTACGACTTGTGTTTTTGCGGAACACCATAGCCTCTATCAGGAAAGCCAACCCACTGCAAACCACAATTTATTTTGCTTGGTATATAACATTTTTTTTTTTTTTTTGTCTCTCTTCTTTTTATTTACAATCTGTCTGTTTAAACAATAAGTAAATTGTATAATTAATATTAAATTAACAGAAATAACAGTTTTCCAATGAGCCCTGCTATTATATATAACATCTTTTCAGTTTGTTGGATTTATCTGTCGGGGAGATCGAGAATGTGGTATCTTTTCAGTCTTCTTACTGTTAAACTATTGTCTACTAGACTTAAGGCTAAATTATTTTCGGGGTTGTGGAGTCTGTCGATGTATTTCTTACTAGTTTTATTTATTTCTTCTTTTATGGTTGGAATATTAAGATCTTTGTGTATATTTGCATTAGATACGTAAAAAGGAGCATTGACAATGAGTCGCAAAGTTTTTGATTGGTAACGCTGAAGTATCTCAATATTTCAGTTGCTAGCAGTTCCCCAGAGCTGTATAGCGTAGGTCCAAACAGGCTTCTGTATGGATTTGTAGAGGCGAATTTTGTTTTCCAAAGTGGTTTCTGATTTTCGACTTATCAACCAGGACATTTTTAAAGTTTTAAGTCTGAGTTGTTGACATTTTGCTTTAATGTGGTTTTTCCATGTTAATCTGCGGTCGAGATGCAAGCCGAGATACTTCACACAGGTACTTTGTGGAATTGGTGAGCCATTAAGTGTAACAATTGGGCAGCTACCTGGTCTTAATGAAAAAGTTATTTGGACGAATATATATATATAAAATGGACGATAGTTTTTTCCTTTTCCAGTATGATTTTGCCCTGTTGTCGTTTCTTCTTGCTGATAAAGTATTCCTTCATTTGGGAGGTTTTCCACGATCTGAAGATTTTCGTTGCTGTCGAGCCAGTGTGGCGCCTTTTTAACTTCACCCAGTTTGGAAGTGGTTTGGTTTCTGTGAAATGCATTGGTAAGAATCGTTCGGCTCCATCGTTGCTTTTTCCTCTTTTGTATTGGTCGATATGGCGATATGGATATGGATATGGATCAATTCGTTGGAATTCCTTCCCGTCAGACTGGGACTTATGCTCGAGATATTTTCCATTATATTGGCGGGCAATTTTACGTCTTTCTTAAGAGACAATCGTGCTGGTGAATAACGTCCGAATGTAAACTTCAGTGATGATCCGATATTGGCCAGGCTGTGGGTCACCCCACTGCTAGCCACCGGCATCGTCTCCGCCCGGTGCATGCTCTTGCCGATCTGCGTCGACTCATCGAAGAAGGCACTGCGCTGTCCCCTGTAAATCGCTGTAAATGTTGCCATCTGTCTGCGATTGCGTCTGCTGCTCTTTCTCCTGCTCCTGTGCCAGCCTTTCCTGTTTCTGCTGTGTGGGTGTGCTCGTGGAGGAGCCCTCCTCGTTGAGGGCACCCAGCGGATCATTTTGAGTCTCTGGCGTGCGCGGAGATATTTTGGTGGGACTCTGCACACGCGCCTTCTGGGCACCCGACACACCCTCATCATCACCGTCGTCGTCGTCATCGTTTGTTATCCGTCGGCTTTTTGTTCTTCGACTGCTTCTTTAACCGATGATTCTTCGATTTTTTCTTCCTCCTTTGCATCTAGATCACAGATTGGCATTTTTGTTTGATTGTCCTCTTTCTTCTGCTTCTGTTCGGTGTCTCTCTTCTGCTCCTGCTCTTGCACAGGCTTGCTGATCACCGGGATGGAAATATTAGCAGTTGACGCCACACGTGGAAAACGTGTGGGCTTCGGGGGCCCATAGTGATACGAAGTGTGTTGCCGGTATTAGATTCCATATTGAACCGGCTTCTTAGAAATGCTGCTTTTGGCCCACATTCTTTGAAAGTTTTACGTTTCTTCTCGATGAGGTCTTTTGTGAGATGCGATAATTGAAGCCCATGAAATAGCTCTGATATTTTGGAAAATCCACTATTTATCCTCTGGATATCGTGTTCTGTTAAAGGCTTTATCGTTTATATACTTATTAAGTTGGTCGCAGTTGTATAACATAAGAGTTACGTTTCCGAGAGATTTAGCTTTTTCCATTAAATATTGAAATATATTCCTTTCGAAATATTCCTCCTCTCCGTAACCATCGTTTAACATTTTGGCCTCGATGGCCTTTCTGATTCTTGCTAAATAGATCAGATTATTTTCCGAACTGCTCTGGGAAAATGGTTTGCTTAATGAACTTTTTTGTAGCAGCATCATGTTCGCCTCTAATTTATCCTGCTCCTCTAGCAATGTTTTCCGGATCGTGCCCATTTTAAAGGCTTGTTTTAAACCGTCCTAAGTGAACCGTTGGGGGTGTTTTTATTGTGGTCGCCTAGTTGACCACGTTGTGCCCCGACTCACAACTGAGATGTGTTCACTTAGGCTTTTGGTGTTGTTTGAGCTATTAATCGTTTTTAATAGCTATTTTAATTGAATTTAAGAACACAGCCGATCAATTTATTACAATTTTATTTTATTAGTATTTAGTAGCGGCAGTATGCGTATATATGTTTGCTTAAGGTATATAGACCGAACGTTCTGAATATCAATAATTGACTGAGAGAGGGCAGGCGGGCCGAATTGCCCGTGCCCTAATGCAAGCGAGAGAGAGCAAAATAAGCGATACAAGCTCGGCGATACAAATTGCCCGTGCCCTACGCGATGCTACGAATAGAGATCCATAGAATGAAAGAGTGATATAGCGAAATAGTAAAGTAAAGGAGAAAGGCAAGAGTCGAAGACACGAAAGAACGGTTGCATAGACGAATAGATTGAGTAATTATAAGCGGTTACAATGTCATTATGCAGTGGGCAATGCAAATAGCAAACAAGGGTGAAATTACGTTACTTGCGCCACTGGCTATTAATTGAGGAATTTGTTGGGGATTTTCCGGCTGGGAAACCAGACAGGTGTTTTGTGCGATTTTATATACTCGTCCCTTTTGGAAGGGATCAGTTTTAGTATCGACTTTTTTTGGTTATTGATAACGACCTTGGTTCCAAGGTTTAACGCTATTCTATCGATTTTCCGCTAGCGTCCTTGCTATATAAGACAAGGTTTAATGCGATTCTGCCTCTTACCACGGAGGGGGATGACAGGGGCTCGATGCTTCCGATAGCTACCTAGCCATAAAAGTCAAGGTTTTATGCTGTCGTGTTTAGTTGCCACTAGCTACCTTGCTATAAAAGTCAAGGTTTTATGCTAATCTGTCTCTTACCACTGGTGGGGGATAACATGGGCTCTGGTTCTGATATGTCTGAATTTCTTACCGCGGGTGGTGGAAACTCAGAGGCTCGATGGACCAAATGTTGATGTTACTGAGACGAGTTGTAAATTCGAACTGTTTTATTCTCAAAACTTATGCATTATGTATAGGAATTCTAACATAATTAAACTGAGACCAACGCTAAGAAAAAGAACAAATGTGCGGCACTTGTTCCCACGATCATCCTTGATAGTGACAAGTGTGTGTGACTGTGCGACAAGTGTGTCGACAGATTTGGGTTCGACGCGACCCATGTAGATGACTTTATGGTCGAACCGATCCTAGATTTAGGTTTCCCTTTTCTCAAGTGGCCTCCATCAATTGGACTGTATTCTTTATGGGGTGGCCTGTGTCGTTCCTGTTCATGTTTATGAACATCTTGCCCGCGACCCGCTAGAGTTGAGATAGCTGCAGGTTTGTAGGCCTCGTTCAAGAGAACTGTATTTTGTGTTCGTTGTCTGCTGTTGGGTTCTGTTTATGTTTATGAACATCGATTTTATTTATCATCAGGCCGATCCCAGGGGTGAGTTTACTTATATACCACCAGCGGCCACTGGAAATTTACTTCGGTTTCAAAGCTATTTGCAGGGTTGGCCGTATGTACTACCGTATAAAGTACTTTGAATAGTACCGTACGAAGTACGAGCTTCCACTCTCTGGGCGCATACTTCTACGGGGAACTGTACCCAACGAACCCAAAGTGCAACGCGTTCGCACCTACACCGACACGTCTAGTTTGGCATACGAACGTTGTCTGTCTACGTATACATATATACCTACAGCTTGTGCGTCGACTCCTCGTACGCTGCCCCGAATGCCATGCAGAGAATTTTCTGGGCGAGCCATATCTAAATTCGTCTTCACACCCACGCTCTCCAGCAGCTCTCCGTCGCAGAGCCGTGCCGATCACCGTTTGCCAGTGAAGCGTTTAGTCGGACCACTAGTTTTCTTGCTACGGCAGTGTTTCTTTTTATTAGTGACTTATTTTAAACGAAAGTAAAGTGCATGGGCCTAGACAAGGTTAATTGATTGAGACTTTGAATAAGCCGTCCCTAAGGATTTTTAGTGTTATGATTCCTTTTTTTTGTGAATTAAGTAAGGAAGGAAAATTTAGTAAAGAAAGAGTGGAGAGAACCAATACTTGTGCCTAAACGTTGTCGTGCTAATACACTGAATTCTAAAAGCTTACAGCCACCTGCAGAAATCCTATGGAAGCGCTTCCATCGATGGATTAAACATACTGTGAGTGATTGATTGTGAGCGAATCGCGAATCAAAACTGTATTAACGTTTACCTTGGCGTCGACCGTAAATTTATGGGCAGTACTGTAATGCTGACATATGCGAAGTATTCGATTAATTGTTTTGCTCTGCTTTTTCGCAAGCCGTGGTAATTTTCGTTCATGTTGTAACCCACGACAAGCGAATATATGGGTGATTACCCAACAGACAATTATTGTGCACCTAAAAGAGGCATTGCGCTCTCGAAGTTTTTGTATTCCATCGGAACCATCTTCCGAATAGTTTTTCTAGTTTCTTACCTCATTATGATTAATTCGATTATCATTATGATTACTCAATATGCTGATTGTATTATCTTTTTTTATTACCCTAGTGTAAGCCTTTAACCAGTATATTGTCACGCAGCTCTTCATATTATTATATCATTACTTTACAGCTTATTTGCACACATATATATATAGTAACATATCCATAATGCCCTGCATTAAGTATACGTTAAGCACTGGACACATTCATAACCACACCCACACTTACACACGATTATGTATATACATACCTAAAAATGTATACTCGGGCTAACCAACGCCCCTGCCACATTCCAAAGATGCATGAACGATCTTTTGGAAGACTTGATTTTCACCGATTGCTTGGTGTACTTAGATGACATAATAATTTTCTCCACTTCATTGGACGAACACCTTCTGTCACTAAGAAAAGTCTTTGGCAAGCTGAGAGATGCAAACCTCAAGCTACAAATGGATAAGTGTGAGTTTCTGAAGAAAGAAACTGAGTTCCTAGGTCATATAGTTACACCCGAAGGAATAGTACCAAACCCCAACAAGATCACAGCCATCACAGGGTTTCCCATCCCAGAAACCACAAAACAAATCAAGTCATTCTTAGGTCTATGCGGATTTTATAGGAAATTCATCCCTAACTTCGCTAACATAGCCAAGCCTATGACGCTCAAACTCAAGAAACGAGCAATAATAGACCCTAAGGAAGAGAAATATGTCGAGGCATTTGAGAGACTAAAAGTACTCATCACCTC
The DNA here is from genome assembly GCA_018150905.1 of Drosophila ambigua. Taxonomy (NCBI): domain Eukaryota; kingdom Metazoa; phylum Arthropoda; class Insecta; order Diptera; family Drosophilidae; genus Drosophila; species Drosophila ambigua. The sequence goes on from JAECWS010000080.1 coordinate 1,958,343, forward strand.
AGACCCCATTCTCGTGTACCCAGACTTTAACAAAATGTTTTCTGTTACTACCGATGCTAGTAACATGGCCATAGGTGCAGTCTTATCGCAAGACCACAAGCCAATCTGCTATGCCAGCCGAACGTTGAACGAACATGAGATCAACTATTCCGCTATAGAGTATATAGGCTACTAAGTATTTCCGATCATACTTGTTCGGAAGAACATTCGAAATACTCAGCGACCATAAGCCTTTAGTATGGTTAAACAACCTCAAGGAACCAAACATGAAACTACAAAGGTGGAAGATCAAATTAAACGAGTTCGACTTCAAAATCAAATATCTACCTGGCAAAGAAAACCATGTAGCTGATGCTCTTTCCCGAGTCAAGATTAACGAAAACCTACTAGGAGAAGTCTCTGATAGTGCAGGCGCCACAATACACAGTGCGCAAGAAGACAATCTAAATCATATCCCCATCACCGAACGACCAATCAACTATTTCAATCGCCAGATTGAGTTGATCAAGGGAGATGAAGATAAAGTAACTACGCAACACTATTTCCACAAATTGATTATCAAAATCACATACAAGGAAATGACTAACACCTTAGCCAAAGAACTCATCAAGGAATATCTATGTACCAAAAAGAGTGCATTATATTTCCACAATGACGCTGATTTCCCAACTTTCCAACAAGCGTATTTGGAAATTATCAGTCCAAACAATTTCACAAAAGTAATGAAATCAAGTACCAAGCTCATAGATATACCAAATTACGCGGAATTCAAAGAATTAATAATGAAGAACCATAAAGAATTACTTCACCCTGGAATGGAGAAAACCACCAATTGGTTTAAGGGAAAATACTACTACCCTGATCACCAAAAATTGATACAGAACATAATAAACGAATGCACAACGTGTAATATCGCCAAGACTGAGCATAGAAACACCAAGTTGTCCTTTGAAGTAACACCGGAAGTCTTAAATATCCGAGAACGTTACGTAATGGATTTCTATCTGATAGGTAGCCAAAAGTTCCTATCATGTATCGATATATACTCAAAATTCGCGACACTAATAGAAGTGAACAGCCGCGACTGGTTAGAAAATAAAAGAGCGATACTAAAAGTTTTTAATGAAATGGGAAAACCCCAGGAAATAAAAGCCGATAAAGATTCAATGCGCAGCATTGCAAGCATGGCTAATCTCGGAAGATGTCAAAATCCTAATCCCCTCCAGTAAAAACGGAATATCAGACATTGAAAGATTCCATAAAACTGTGAACGAAAAATTGAGGATCAAATCCAGTGAGAATGACCTCAAAAACAAGTACACTAAATTCGAACTAATAATGTACACCTATAACACTAGTCAACACGATTTTTCCTCAAGGAACAAAACCAACTTTTTATTAAAGATTTGGGGCTTAGAAATGGTTTGATGATATTTTTTTTTCTATGGCAGAACTTTTTTTTGAAGAATTTTTGAAAACTGGTATTTTTTGAAGCTTTTTCAGAGGTAGCGCTTGTTTTTTCACATAACTCTAGTATATTTCATCTGGTTGTTAAGAACTTTAATATTTTGAAAAGATAATTAAAACAGCTAGAAGATAAGCCCAAACACTTTGTGATTTCAGCTTACCATCTGGGAAATATAAAGCATTGAAATGCAAAAATGATGATTTTTGTGCGGTATTATTTACGAAATTTTGACTTTAAAAAACTCAGGAAAAGTCGAAAAAAATTATATCCTGTATTTTCTATTTTTTTGTGTAGAGGTGCATTAATTTGGCGTCGTTGAAGGCATCGCTTATTAAAATCTATGGAGAGACTTTGGAGCTAAAATTCGTTAACCAAACCTAAAAATGGAAAAAATGGACAAAAATACATTTTTGAAGGCTGCGGGCCCAATTGCCCATCGGGAATTGCGATCGCGATCAGGTACCAAATGTACAACCCTTTTTCGTTTGCTTTGTTCCCAATTGGCAGTTGGGCCCGCAGCCTTCAAAAATGTATTTTTTGTCCATTTTTTCCATTTTTTAGGTTTGGTTAACGAATTTTAGCTCCAAAGTCTCTCCATAGATTTTAATAAGCGATGCCTTCAACGACGCCAAATTAATGCACCTCTACACAAAAAATAGAAAATACAGGATATAATTTTTTTCGACTTTTCCTGAGTTTTTAAAGTCAAAATTTCGTAAATAATACCGCACAAAAATCATCATTTTTGCATTTCAATGCTTTATATTTCCCAGATGGTAAGCTGAAATCACAAAGTGTTTGGGCTTATCTTCTAGCTGTTTTAATTATCTTTTCAAAATATTAAAGTTCTTAACAACCAGATGAAAGATACTAGAGTTATGTGAAAAAACAAGCGCTACCTCTGAAAAAGCTTTTAAAAAAATACCAGACTTCAAAAATTCTTCAAAAAAAGTTCTGCCATAGAAAAAAAACCATAATTCTTTAAAAAATTTTAAATCCCAATATCTATCAGAAAAAGTCGGTTTGGATCCTTGAGGAAAAAAAAAGTTCGATTTTGTCGAGTAGTGTAATCACAAGACCAAGCATAACACTACCAACCGAACACCTGCAGACATATTCATATATGCAGGAAGTCCAGAGTATGACACCCAACTGAACAAGGTGAATCAAATCACCCAGTTGAACCAAAGTCGTAATGACTTTGAAGTGGACACTAGGTTTAGAAAATCACCTCTCGTAAAGTCCAAAATAACTAACCCTTTCAAAAAGACGGGGGAAATAACCAAAATAGACGAAAAACACTACGAAGAAAAGAATAGGGGAAGAAAGATAACACATTACAAATCTAAATATAAAAAGAAAAAGAAAATTAACATAAGCAACTATAATAATTTCAGCCCGCCCATCGAAACGGAAGGTAACGATCAACGGCAACATAATTAAATTCATCGTTCTTATGACATTAACGGTCCTTACAACAGAAGGACAAAATATTGAAATAAATCCAATTGAATCCAGAAACGGATATCTCATATTTAAAACGGGATCAATTGATCTCCCCATAAATTATGAGTACCATTACTTAATAGTTAACGTAACAAAAACCGAAGAAACATATCAAAACCTTCTAGTAATGGCCAACCAATTTCCAAACGTAATCCAAGTAAAATACCTAGTAGATAAACTAAACAGGGAAATAAATGGCTTGAAAATAGCTAAACGCAACAGGGGAGGCCTAATAAATATAGTAGGTACCGCCTATAAATACTTATTTGGCACATTAGATCAAGAATATAGGAAAGAATTAGAACAGAGAATAGAAAATCTCGCCAGCCATAGTATCCAAACAAATGAACTAAATTTAGTTATAGGTCCCAATATATAAAATTGTTCCATACCCAGATAATCAAAATAATATTTTAACAGAAATAACATTCGGTAAATATTATATTTACGAAGACAAAATATATAGCAAAGAAACTAAACAAATAATAGAAGACAATTGCATAAAAGGGATTTTGAAACAACAACCCACTAAATGTCCATACACAAAAACATTTAAGAAATTCCAAATTAATTACGTTGAACCAAATATATTGTTAACATGGAACCTTCCCAAATCCAAATTAAACCAAAATTGTTTAGATAAAGAAATAACTATCGAAGGAAATAACATAATCAAAATTTACAACTGTTCAACCCAGCTAAACGAATTCACAATATCTAATTCAATGCTAGATTTCACACAAAATGTTTATGTAAGTAATAACATAACTAGATTAGAACCACCGTCTTATGTACAGACAAAAGAAATAATTATAGAACACACAAAATATAGTAATATATTGCAGATAGTTATAATAATTATGTTCATTTTATCAATAATAAGCATAATTGGGTTTCTAATTGTTAAATTTAAGAAAATACCTAAAAATATAACAATCAAATATGTAAAACCTAAGGAAAAAGAAGAAGAACAAGAAGAAAAAAGTAACCCAATAGTTATAGAGGATATCCCCTCCCTATACCCTAAAGTGAAAACCTGAGGACAGGCTTATAAGAAATGCCGGGGGAGTAACATATCCATAATGCCCTGCATTAAGTATACGTTAAGCACTGGACACATTGATAACCACACCCACACTTACACACGATTATGTATCTGCCCAGCACTCACCCTTACCCCATGTATCTCTATATGAAATAAGATAACCATATAAGATACCCCAACACCTGCATAAACAACGCAGAGCCGACAGGAAGTCCCATGCATACCGAAAGTCTGGAGTGCAATAGAAACGTCGCTGACCAATACGTTATCAGCTCGTTCCCACACTCCATCCTATGACTAATTAGAATCGATCCCACACTCCAACAGAAGGGAGAACTCATGTAAACAAGTGAGGTCCCAAGAGGAAAGCCGACACCAATCACCAGCTGCGGCTGACCGTTTCATCCAAGCCGACGCCTCCGCCAAGCCTCCCACGCATAGGCCAACGCATCGCTATCAGCATCTCTCTTCAAAACAACGCCTCTCGCCACCGAAACTTCGACTCTCTCAGCCGAAGCCATCATTACTCAATCCTGAAGACAATACATCAGCCGAAGCCAAAAGCTTATGGAGATAAGCTTAAAGCTTCATAACAGAGGTCTCGAGATGAAGAACTCGAGAACCAAAGATCAGTTCCGTTTAAGACTTCTAAATATCGAGTTGGGGAATTCGCCTCCTATGTTCTACTATAAGTTCGTTTAATAAAATATCTTTTTAAAAACTTACTTTGGAACTCGGGAATTATTATTATATATAAATATATATATATACCAGTTTGATCATGGTAGTAGTAAATACCTAGACAAGTTTAGCAGCTATGAATGCTTTAAGGAACAATAATTAAATAAACAGTTTATAATGAATTCAAGTTAATTGTTATGCACGAGCCCTTGACGCGGTCTCTCCCTACCCCACCCCCACTCTACCCGACTAACCATAAGACCGGCAGCAACGCGTGCATGGATCTCGATCATACCCACCATTTACTCGACTAATGATTCGGTTAGTAGCTTCCTGCTGCATTAACAGTTACACAGAGGCTGTATTAGCCATCTGCCTTTTCGTTACATCCTAATGGATCGTTGGGGACATTTTCTGGTCGCCTTTGCGGTTTGACAGAGATCGACTTAATTCCCGCTATTGTGGAAGAAGAAGACTCGCTCCCACCAGTGAGAAAACCATGTCCATGAGCGTGGTGGAAACTGTTTCCACCTGTGAGCCGGTGTATTCCGTCTTGCCTTCTATTCCGAGCGGCTATGTTTTAACTTTGGGTCACCAACCCTTGACTGTTTTGGATTCAGAACTGGAAGTGTCATTCGTGGTTTAGATAGCCTCGCTCCCACCAGGGAGGAAGACATACCAAAACAGATTGGCTTTAACTGGTACCGGCGGAAAGTGGATCCAATGGGGCGCCGATTGACGCTTAAATCAATCCCGTGCATGGTACCGTGAAATTAAGCCAATACGGCAGGTGTTAACGTAAAACACATTGACTTTAATGTCCCTATCTACTATCTAGCGAAACCACAGCCAAGGGAACGGGCTTGGAATAATTAGCGGGGAAAGAAGACCCTTTTGAGCTTGACTCTAATCTGGCAGTGTAAGGAGACATAAGAGGTGTAGAATAAGTGGGAGATATTAGATTTCGGTTTGATATCGCCAATGAAATACCACTACTCTTATTGTTTCCTTACTTACTTGATTAAATGGAACGTGTATCATTTCCTAGCCATTATACGGATATATTTATTATATCTTATGGTATTGGGCTTTGATGCAAGCTTCTTGATCAAAGTATCACGAGTTTGTTATATAATCGCAAACAAATTCTTTAATGAGAAGATGCATTTATGTGTTTTCAATTTGAAAATTTGGTATAACTCCAATTACTCAGGTATGATCCAATTCAAGGACATTGCCAGGTAGGGAGTTTGACTGGGGCGGTACATCTCTCAAATAATAACGTGGGTGTCCCAAGGCCAGCTCAGTGCGGACAGAAACCACACATAGAGCAAAAGGGCAAATACTGACTTGATCTCGGTGTTCAGTACACACAGGGACAGCAAAAGCTCGGCCTATCGATCCTTTTGGTTTAAAGAGTTTTTAACAAGAGGTGTCAGAAAAGTTACCATAGGGATAACTGGCTTGTGGCGGCCAAGCGTTCATAGCGACGTCGCTTTTTGATCCTTCGATGTCTGCTCTTCCTATCATTGTGAAGCAAAATTCATTAAGCGTTGGATTGTTCACCCATGCAAGGGAACGTGAGCTGGGTTTAGACCGTCGTGAGACAGGTTAGTTTTACCCTACTAATGACAAAACGTTGTTGCGACAGCATTCCTGCGTAGTACGAGAGGAACCGCAGGTACGGACCAATGACACAATACTTGTTCGAGCGAACAGTGGTATGACGCTACGTCCGTTGGATTATGCCTGAACGCCCTTTTGAAAATGTGTGCGTTTTAAACCAACCTGTGTGGTTTTTAAAGTTAAATGTCGAGACGATTAAATTTGGGTCGGCGAACGTGAAATTCGTTTCAAGTTGTGACTTCAAGGAGCCGTGAAAGTAGCCAAGACATTACACATAGCAATGAAAATAATCGTATACGCACAGCAAGGCCCCGTTCAAATCAACGTTCAACGTCCAAAAAATGTTGGTTTACGGCTGCGCCTTGACGGAGCCCCAATCTGCTGAGATAATGATGCGGCACACAAAGTGGTATTACACCTGTGGCGGCAGTGGACGTTCCTTAGGGGGGCGGATCCGGTGGTCCCAGAGAAAGGTTTTACACGCGGATTTAATGATTGCGTAATGATTTATTAGAGGTTAAGTTAAAATACAATTTTTGGCACAGAGGGTGCGTTCTGTTTTCCTGGGCTGTCGCTTACAGACTGTATCATCGGCTTGCTGTTCATTGCCGTCGATGTGGTTCTTGAACTTATGTAGTACTTATATGCTAGTCCTACCTGTACCTTGCGACGCGACAATAGCGTACGAGAGCGCCGTATAAGAGCGTTACGAGCAGACCGTAGACGTTTGCCGATCGCTGTAGCTCCCGATGCTCCGATGCATAAGGCATACTCCCAAAACATAGGCGCAACGACATCTGCGCTGCTATAATATAAAATAGTGCCCCGGTAGAAACTTTGCGTTGCCTAAACATTCTCCCCCCTTGACGATAGCTTCAGTATCGTCTAATCCAGATTCGTTTCTTTTTCCTTTTTTTTTTTTTCAACTTCAGGCCAATAGAACTGAAAATAAAACTCAAAACAACGCTGTAACGAGAGAGTGCAGTTTATGAGTGTTGTGGAGGGTCAATGTCAGAATTTAGCCAATTATCTTGTATAGGTAGAGGGCAGAGCTTTGCAACCGGTCGTTTAATCAGGCCCCGTTAGATTTTAGCGTGACAACTCGAACTAAACCATCCTTCCCTCGGTGAGCTTGCATAATTCGACCAAGGGGCCAGAAATTAGACGGAAGCCGCTCGTCTTTAACAATGTCTATGTCGCCGGCCTTTAAATTCTCCTTCCTTTCTAACCATTTCGGTCTCCGTTGCAGTCGCGTTAAATAGTCAGAGCTCCAACGTTTCCAGAATTGCTGAACCATATATTGACAGTTTCTCCATCGTTCCGTGTGGCTAATGTTATCAACCTGTCCCTCAGGTAGAGCAAGTAAAGATTCCCCTATTAAAAAGTGACCAGGGGTTAATACCATTAGGTCTTCTGGATCATTGCTCAGAGGGCATAGTGGGCGAGAGTTTAAACCAGCCTCGATTTAAGCTAGCACAGTAGCCAACTCTTCATACGTAAGTGTACGAACTCCGATCGTCCTCTTCAGGTGGTATTTCATCGATTTAACACCCGCCTCCCACAGTCCTCCAAAATGTGGTGCAGATGGAGGGTTAAAATGCCAAGTGATCCCATCATCTGCTAGTTTTGAGAGGATAGTATTTTCGATGTACCGTCTGTATGCCAACTTATCAGCTTGCAGCTTTCGATTTGCGCCAACAAAATTCGTCCCACAATCGCTATATATGTGAGTGCATTTCCCACGTCGGCCAATGAATCGCTGCAGTGCTCCCATAAATGCGGTTGATGTCAAGTCCCCCACGGGTTCCAAGTGGATGGCTTTGGTCACCAGACATATAAATACAGCGATGTAGCCCTTGATTGCTGTCCGACCTCTTCCTTTAGACGGGGATATGTTGAACGGTCCTGCATAATCAACTCCGATGGATTCAAAAGCTCTTTGTGGGCGAACCCTAACCGCTGGCAAATCTCCCATTTGCTGACAAGTGGTCTTCGGATTCAACCTGTAACATACGACACATTGGTGAATTTCCTTTCGTACAGCATTTCGCCCGTTCAGTATCCAGAATCTTTTTCGTATATGGCTGAGTGTAATCGCAGCTCCCCCATGCAGAGTACTGGCATGGCTAAAACGTATAACCAACGTTGTCAGCGGATGCTTGTAGGGAAGAATATACGGATGTTTCTCCGCTTTCGACAGTAATGCGTCTCTCAATCGGCCTCCAAGCCGAATAACATTTTCCTCCTTATCAAAATAAGGATTAAGTGGCAGCAGCGAACTCTCTTTGGTTGCACCTTTTCCGTTCATTAACATGTTCCATTCCTTGGGAAAAGCTTCCAATTGACACATTCGGACTGCGCACAAGAGTCCTCCGCTTAGCTCGTCTATACTGAGAAAGCCAGCCTTCCGATCAGTCTTGGTAACACGGCAATTCCTTAAGAACCGATTCACATATGATATGACGCGGATTAGGCGTGTAAACGACGAACAACTCTCCAGTAAGGAGGGACAGGGCTCGTCCGTGACAGATACAAAATTACATTCAACCTTCTTCATTTCGCTGCTCACTACTGTGTCCATTTCATGGTATACTGCTGTGGTTGGCCATTCCGTTTCAGGCGATTGAAGCCATCGCGGCCCATGCCACCACAATTGGCAGGAAGACAACTTCGTCACATTGACTCCACGGCTTAAAAGGTCTGAGGGGTTATCCTCCGAGGCAACGTTTTTCCATTGTTTCCCATCGGTTAGCTCCAAAATCTTGCTGATTCGGTTGGCAACGAACATCTTCCATCTCGTAGCTCCTCCTCGAATCCAGCTCAGAACGATCATTGAGTCCGACCAGAAAACCGTTTCTGAAAAATCAACTGGGATATTTATTTGGTCCTTTAGATATTTGAATATTTTGACAGCCATAACTGCTGCACACAACTCGGCTCGTGGGATGGTAAGCTGTGGCTTTATAGGCGACACCTTACATTTTGCTACCACCAACTCCACATGAAAAGATTCCTCTTCTTTTCGCATCCGCAAATAGGCTGCTGCACCATATGCACTCATGGAGGCGTCACAAAATATGTGCAACTGCGGAATAACGACTGACATTCCCCAAGCTATATACCGTGGTATATGCACCTTCGACAAATTTGGCAACTCTAGTGTGAATTTCTCCCATTCCCTTTGAATAGAAAGCGGAACATGGTCATCCCAATGAAGTTTTGTCTTCCATAAGGTCTGCATAAGACGCCGTCCCACTATTGTTACTGGGCTTAGCCAACCCATCGGATCGAATAGCCTTGCAATCGTGGATAATATATTCCTCTTCGTCGGTGTACCTGTCGGAATATCGAAGTTTAAATTAAATCGGAATTCGTCTTCACTGGGGTTCCAATATAAGCCCAGTGCACGTATCATTTCATCGCCCTGCAAATTTACCGGTCCCATTGTCTCCCGGTGCTCCAGAGGGATTCCGTCTAGCAGCTGTGTGCAATTACTAGCCCATTTACGTAATTCAAACGTTCCACTTTTCATCATCCCGATGACTTGAGTTTGAATATCCTTGGCATCAGCCCGACTATCCGCTCCGGATAAAACGTCATCCACATACATTTGGCGTCTTAGTACATCTGCAGCCAACGGGTAGTTATGAGCTTCATCCTGGGCCAATTGTTGCATGAGCCTTATGGCCAAATATGGAGCACAGCTCGTGCCAAACATCACCGTGCAACATGCGTACTCCTCAATTTGATCGCCTTCATCCGGTTTCCACAGAATCCTTTGGTATTGAGCATCCCTCTCATGGACATTGATGCACCTGTACATCTTTTCGACATCTGCCATGAATGCGTATTTCAACGACCTCCAGTTAATCAACACGCTCGGTAGATCCCGATGCAGTTTTGGCTCGATCGCCAATACTTCATTTAACGCCTTTCCATTGCTCGTTTTCATTGACCCATCAAATACAACACGCACCTTTGTTGTTGTGGAGGATTCCTTAATCACTGGATGGTGGGGTAAATAGCAATGTGTGGCCATCAATACACCCTGACCTTCAACGTCGCTCCACTGGGAGGAAGCCCTCTTCATTTGTCCTAGTTCCAAATATTCACGGATCGTTTGGGAATATATTTCCTTCAACTTGGCATCCTTCCGTAAACGTTTGTCCAGGTGGCACAACCTTTTAGAGCTGGCCGGTACGACGCTCCAATCACTGCGCTAGGGTCCAATGTCGATAACAATGGGAGCCGCACTACATATTTCCCATACGACAACCTTTTGTATGTTTCTAGAAAATGTTCCTCACACCATTGTTCTTCATTCGATAATCCTCCAGATTCTTGCTCATACTGCTCAAGCTCCCAAAACCGTCGGAGCAACCCTTGCAATTCCGCAGATGAATCATCCTGGACCACCTGAACCGTATGTACCAATGCGTTAGTTGCATAATCCTGGACCTTCCCTGAGATAATGAACCCTAAACGGGTGTTCTGCGCGATAGGCGTGCCTGCAGGTCCACGATGTATCTCGCTCAACATCAATTCATCATATATGTCACTACCTAGCAAAATATCCACTCCTTGGGGTACAAAATAATTGGGATCTGCTAAACACAGATGTTTGAAATGAGTCCATTTTTCCATCGATATCCGACGATCCGGCATCCTCCTACTAACCTTCGGCAAAACATACGCTGTGACATTGTACTTCACTTGCGGTTCAAACCGTGATCCGATTTTCAACAGAACTGAAGAGGATGCTTCCGTAATCCGCGCATTGGATAACCCGTTTACCTTTAAATGTGTCTTTTGTCGACACAATCCTAGTCTTTGCGCTACGTTTTCCGATACAAACGAAGCTTGCGATCCTTGGTCTAAGAATGCCCTAAATTGCAACGGGAAGCCTTCTGATGACTCAATGGTGACCAACGCCGTTGGCAGCAGTACCTAATATTTTTGCGTTCCTATAGCGGGCGCACCATTTATGACATTCGACGTGATCTGTTGCACCTGATCCCCAGAATCCCTTACTTGACGCTTCACATGGACAAGAGTGTGGTGTCGGTCTGTGCAAATCGAACAATTGTTTTTTAGCCTGCACCTGCGAGACTGATGGCTGCTTCCCAAACAATTGAAACACAAGCGATACTTCATCACCGATGCCCGCCGGTCTGTTACATTCATGCCTCCAAATACCTTGCAGTCGACGATGGAATGACCTTCAGTTCCACAGACTGCGCATTGATCCACCGATCGGGCAACAAATGAAGATTTAACATCCCTGCGTTTTACGCCGGACCCAGCAGCGCCTTTACTCTCCTTGTTCGATGACAACACTCTGTCAGCTGAGGCTGTCGTGACCATCGTCCTATACTGACCGTCTAGCTGGGTAGACAGCTCCTCGAAAGTTGTTAATTCTTGCGATTGAGCTATCGATTTTTCCCAATCCAATCGTATCTGCGCTGGCAGCTTCTTCGTCATCAGGTATACCAAAATGTGGCTCTGATGGGTGAGATCCACCCCCACCTTCTCCAGCGATTTAATGCATGAACGACAAGTTTGCAAAAATCCTTTTAGCGACACAGGGTCGTCGTTACGGACCATGGGCTGTTGCTCGAGAACCTGCATATAATGCTGAAACAACACTCGCTTATTATCATACAATTTCAACAACATTTGCCAAGCTACACTGTAATTAGATTCTATCAGAGTAAGGTGTTGTATATCCCTTTTCGCTTCATCTGAAAGAGAATCTTTGAGGTAGTGAAATCGATGCAAATCCGTGAGTCTAGGACAATTATGGACCCGAGCTTCAAACATTTCCTTAAATGCCGGCCAATCCACAAATTCTCCACTGAACATGGGTAGTTTCACTCTAGGAAGTTTAAGCTCTTCAACACCGGCTGACCCGCTAACACCAGTAGGTTCGGTGGACCCACCGAAATCCGATTACATGCCTCAAGCAAGCCGGTCGTGTTTCTGCGTCGCTCTCGCATTTTTCGTCTAGTCAAAAAAGAAACTTATAAACTGTAATTAATTCAATTTGGTCTTAAGTATCGGAGTTGCACACATGTTCATATTTTATAAAGCTTGTGTATACTCAGTGTTTTAAATTGATTTATTTCTTTTAATTTTTCTGTGGCTGCTGAACAAACATACATACATACATACATCTAACAGTGATCGTTGCATTGCATTGTTTTTGTTTAGACAATTGTTATTGCTATTCGATCGGTTGCTTTGCTTTGCTTTGACTCATCAACTCATTGCTTTTTGGCACTCACCGTTCTCGCGCATAATCCGTTGCACTGCCTACTCACTCTCTGGATTTCACGCGAGCTGCACTCTGGCTCTCACCATACGACGCCTGCATTCTTCGTTTATGGTCTAATATCTCGGCGCCTCTGCTTTGCTTTATTGGAGTTCGTCGTTAGCTTTCGTCACTTCGCTGCGCCGTCTGCCCTGTATATATGTACATACATACGTACATACATAACTGCTGATCATCGTGCTCTTTCTGCTGCTGCTGCCTGGTCTCTCATCTAGCTTGTCCTCTCAGTGCGTCTTTTTTCTCGCTGTGCACAGTGACCCAACAGCTGTTGAACATGGCTCTTATCTGCAGTGCAAAGAAATGCGAATTTGGTGGCACCATTAATGGTGATTCCTACCTCAGCTGCTGGCTTTGTGAAAATTACGCTCATATAAAATGTGCTGGAGGTGGTCACTTTGGACGTCTTAATGACTTAATATCGAAACGCATGGGTCTCACTTGGTCATGTTTGGCCTGCAGGGAGATTGAGGCGGAAATGCGCACCTTTATGAGACAAACGAGGAATGGTTTCCAAGATGTTCGGAAGCAATTCAATGCTCTCAACGAGAAGTTCCTTACGTTGGAATCGCAATTTCTGGGCCTCAAACTCTTGAGCGAGTCACCAAGAAGGAAAATACCGAACAACAACCTACTGCTGGTCTTACCTAGTGGAACGCCTGCCTCTCACCTACCACCGATGGACTCATTTTCTACTCCTAGTGGCCAACCTTCACCGATGGATGTCCATCCGCCATCGGAGGATCCAGCCTTTCTCACGCCTAACAACATAGTAGTTGCCTCAAAAATCCATACCCCTGTCAACTTAACTTTGGACTCAGTTGCCAGTGATGGAATTCCTAACAGTAACCAGCTTCCAGTTTCAAAAGATTTGCCGGTCTCTGTTACATTGAATGGTGATGGATCGGCAGCCTCTTCTAGCTCCTCAGCTCCCGCCCGGAGACTTTTAGGAGTAGCTCCACCAGCTCGCTTTTCCGGTGTTCCACTCAGCGCGGTGGTCCCCCGCAAAGCAATCTTTGTCTCTCGTCTTATTCCCGAAGCCACACCGGATGATGTCAAACTACATCTAAGCTCTTATCTTCAATCGCCGCCGGATAACTTTATTATAACTAAATTTAATTTTACACATAAGCGTAATATCTCATCTTTCAAAATTCTTCTTCCTGATTCTCTTGTATCCAAAGCTTTGGAACCGGCTGCATGGCCCGAGCACACTATTATGCATGAATTTCTGCCTAGAGACTCTACCCAGAATCCTCGAGTTACTCTCCCTAAGATTTCAAAAAACTAAGGAACCATTTCTCCATCCAATATCAGAACGTACGTAGTCTTTTAGGTAAATTGTCTAAAATACATACGGACAGTGCCTCTTTTGAATTCGACGCTATCGCCATGACTGAAACCTGGCTTAACTCCTCTGTCTCCGATAATGAAATTCTCGTCCACCAGTTCACCACTTATAGAATGGATCGTCCATCATTCGCTGGTGGGGTTCTTATTGCAGTGAAAACGGCATTTGCATCCGAGCTGTTTCCATTCAATAACATCCATGGTATCGAATTCGTTGCAGTCAAAATCCGTATTGGAACAGCATATATCTTTTTGACCTGTTCTTATATCCCACCCAGATCTGATGCCGTTGTTTATTTGAACCACCTTTCTGCAATTCAATCTGTAGTTTCTGCTTTAAGCTGTGCTGATCAGATACTAGTTATGGGTGACTTCAACATCCCATCTCTATCTTGGCAACAGGATGATTCAAACATGTTGCTACCTGGAAGTCAACATGATTTCGTCGAGGGGGTAACTGACGTCTCGCTTGCCCAAATTAACTCTGTCAAAAATAATAGAGATAGACTGTTAGATCTCATCTTTGTCAGCGATGCCTCTCGTACAACGGTTTTAAGAGGCAATCCGATATCTTTTCCTGAAGATCCGCATCATCCTACTTTATCTATATTTTTCGAGGTCTCTATTACTAACACCATTTTATCTTCAAAAAGTCGTATAAAATGTTTTCGCAAAACTAATTTTATCGATCTTTGTCTACATCTCTCGCAAGTTGATTGGTCCTTTCTTCAGTCCTCATCTCATATAGAGCCTACTGTCAATCTGTTTTACGAAACATTATACTCTGCCCTCGATACCTACGTCCCTGAAGTCACCGTATTTGTATCCTCTAAGCCTCCGTGGTTTTCCAAGTATCTGTCTTACCTAAAAAATAAAAAATCTCGGCTCTACAAAAGGTACCAGATAACTGGTTCTTTGTCTGTCTTTGCTCAATATTCTTCGGTTCGCTCTCAATTTCTTACAGTCAATAAGAAATGTTATAATGTATATCTTTCCCAATGTGGCAAAAATTTCCGTAGTAATCCCAAAAAATTCTTTTCGTTCGTCAACTCAAAACGCAAGTCTAACGCGTTCCCTTCTTCCCTTCAGTTACAGTCTAAAACTGAAACTTCAGATCAAGGAATTGCAAATTTATTTGCCACCTTCTTTCAATCGACGTACTCCTCGGATACTTATGACTCCTCCACCCCTTATCCATATCATCTACCTCATGTAAATAACGTGTTTCTTCCCTTCCTTGATGAAACTACAGTCTTCGAAGGGTTGTCATCAATTGACATCTGTTTCTCTGCGGGTCCAGATAAAGTTCCGAGCTGTATTTTAAAATACTGCGCTCAAGCCCTAACTCATCCTTTGACCTTCTTATTTAATTTATCCCTGGAGCATTCTCGCCTCCCCATGATCTGGAATGAATCCTACCTTATTCCTCTTCACAAGAAAGGGTCCAGATCTAATATCGAAAATTATCGTGGTATTGCTAAACTGTCTGCCATTCCGAAGTTGCTCGAGCACCTTGTTACTCGTCAATTACAACACGCATGTTCTAGCATTATATCCCCGACGCAACATGGTTTTTTTAGACATCGATCAACATCTACTAACCTTTTAGAATTCTCGTCTCTAATCAACCGAGGATTTCAAAGTGGCTTGCAGACTGACGTCGTTTTTACAGATTTCAGTAAAGCTTTTGATTCTGTTAATCATACTTTACTGATCCATAAACTATCTTTATTAGGTTTTCCCACAAATCTTGTAAATTGGATATCATCGTACTTGTCGAATCGCACACAGCGTGTGTTGTTTAACAATGTCTTGTCGAATGTTGTCAAAGTAAGCTCTGGAGTTCCTCAAGGAAGTCATTTAGGTCCGCTTCTTTTCAATTTGTTTGTGAACGACCTGCCCCAAGTTATTTTGCACTCAGTTACTTTAATGTATGCTGATGACGTTAAAATTTGTTTTTCCTTCTCCAACTGGTACTTGCATACTCGCCTACAACTTGACCTTGATGAATTAAGCATTTGGTGTTCAAATAACCTACTTTTCTTGAACCATTCTAAGTGCAAACTTATGACTTTTCACCGCCGTGCACCACATTTGGTCTCCTATTCTCTAGGACACCATGTCCTGGATCGAATCTCCACATCAAATGACTTAGGAGTCCTTTTCGATCACAAGCTATGTTTTAATAGCCATATTGCTTCAACTGTTAACAAAGCTAAGGGAGTTCTAGCGTTTATTAAGCGTTGGTCAAAGAGTTTGACGATCCGTATATAACTAAAGCACTGTACGTCTCGTTGGTTCGCCCGATATTGGAGTATTGTTCTTGTGTGTGGAGTCCACAATACAAGGAGCAACAAATTATTATTGAATCCGTTCAAAAACAATTTTTAATATTCGCCCTTAGACATCTAAACTGGGACTCTGACAGACTCCTTCCACCATACCTATCTAGGCTAAAACTATTGAATCTACCCTCTCTGCACCATCGCAGAATTTGCAATGGCGTAGTATTCATGCATAAGCTCATTCTCGGGATTGTGAACTCCCAAACGCTTTTGGGACGAATCGATTTTTCGGTTCCCTCCAGACCAACCCGTACCTTCCGCCCCATCCGATTATCCATATGTAGATCTAATTACTCCCAGCATGAACCTTTCCGGGTTTTATGCAATAATTATAATTACTTGTACCATTTAATATCCCCCGAATTATCCCTTGAAAAAATTATATTTAACATTTATCATTACCTTAGTTTAGAAAATGTGTAAATTGTATCTTTCCTTTCTGTCTTGTACATATATAATTAGTTTGTTTTTTCCTTTTTATTCCTATTCCATAATTAGCAGATAATTGTTAATTGAAATAAATAAATAAATAAATAAAAACAATGATGAAACAACAACTGCAAATTAACGTCGTGATATTCAAAATCTACAAGGTGTTGCGTTCGCGTACAGTAGTGTCACCGATTACGCTTCTCATAGGCAAATTATAATTGGTCCAATGAACGACCGTTGTCGCCATTGTCAGGCATTAAAATTTAAAGGTAAAGCAGACATGCGATATGCTGTGCGAGTGGTAAAGTGAAATTGCCTGAATTATGCAGCCCACCACAACCATTTTTAATTTCGATGAATTCCTAAACATTAAATTCATTTAGAAAGCAGCGAAGCGCGCGGGTCTGCTAGTATAAACATATAATTATACAAGTTTATAAATATAAATATATATAAATATAATTATAGAACGAGAAGGAACGTGTGAGTCGCTTCTGGGGACGCGACTCTACTTATACCCGTACTCAGTCAGTTTATACATTTTTGAGCATAATTTTTTAGAATTTTAGATCATAAATATATATACTTTATGGGGTCGGAAACGTTTCCTTCTCTGCGTTACACACATCTACTTTTACCACAAATCTAATATACCCCTTAACTCTTTTTTGAGTACGGGTATAATAACACTACTCGACAAAACCGAACTTTTTGTTCTATGCCAGAAGTTCTGGTTGTAAAGAACTTTGCTATTTTGAAAAGATAATTAAAACAGCTAGAAGTTAAGCTGAAACACTTTGTGATTTCAGCTTACCGTCTGGGAAATATAAAGCATTAAAATGCAAAAATTATGATTTTTGTGCGGTATTTTTTACGAAATTTTGACTTAAAAAACTCAGGAAAAGACGAAAAAAAAATTATAATTATACCTAATCATATTTCAATTTCATTCCTTAATCCATACAACAATCTGTAATTTTTAGTCTTTTCAGTCAATTCTAAGGATATACAAACTTTTTATTTGGTGTTACGTTGCTAAAAGTTTTTAAACACAAGTAATACATTTGGTTTTCTACAGCTTGTTACTGTTCATAAAATAATTTAAGTTTTCTGGCTGTCTTCCTTTGTCATTCCAATCAGATTCACTTATGAGAGTCCACACATAGTCGCCCATCATGTTCTCATTCCAAACACCTTGATAACGTTGTTCCATAGCTTTTAATTGTTGGTGAAATCTCCCTTCGTGTTCATCACTAACGTGCCCTCGGTTTGTCGGAAAAAAGTCCATGTGGGAGTGTAGGAAATGGATTTTTAGTGACATGCTGGCTCCAATTTGTTCATAATTCTCAATTAGGTCTTGAACGATATAAACGTAATCATCACTCTTGCTGTTGCCAAGAAAATTTGCTGCTACCATTCGGAATGAGTTCCAAGCTGCATTATCATTCGTAGATAAAATATTTTCAAATCCATCATCTTTTGGTATTTTTCGAATTTGGGGGCCATCAAATACGCCTTCTTTCACTTTTGCCAGCGACAGACGTGGAAAAACAGTTTTTTGGTAACTCGTCGATTCACCTTCCTTATCCAGTGCTTTAACAAAATTTTTTATTAGTCCCAGCTTAATGCGTAATGGTGGTAAAATAATGTCTTCAAACTTCACGAGAGCTGTACTCTTTACATTGTAATTTTCCAAAGAATGTTTCTCCCGTTTTGGCCAGGAAGCACCAGGCCTATTCCATAGGCACAGTAACCAACTTGCAATCCCGTTAACATGGCTACAACCTTCAAGTCACACGCGACCTTTCACTGGTTTCTTTATATTTTATGTTTACAAACAATTTGGCTATTGTTTGATATGTTTCCTTCATATTAACATCATGGGCGATGGGAAGAGACGGATTTTGGTTTCCACTATGTAGCAAAACAGCCTTTAAACTTTACTGCTATCAACAAATAATCTCCAATATTTTGGATCGTAAGCTTCACCCAGTGGCTTGAAGAGTCCGAAAATGTCGTGTCAAACGCACATGTCATCCTTTGTCATATAAAATTGTGCGTGAACCAAATGTCGCGTACGGAAATGAGTTATTTTTACATCTTCCTTCAAGAAACGGGCATCCTTTAAAAAAGATCCAAGCAGCTCGGATTTATTTTTAGGAAGATCCAGGATCCTCACCAAATCGTTTAATTGTTCCTGTGAAATAGGATTACAAAATTTCCATTCTCTTCAATAGTTAATGCTTGAATCCGTTGTTCCATTTGACAGGGAAGATACCTCTCCTTTTTTGCGTTTTAGGGGTGGTATTTCCTCTGAAGGACGAGCGGGAAGCGTAAAGCCGAAACCAGATTGTTTCGGGTAAACTATTTTCATGTGTTTCCCAGTTCCAGTTTTCTTTACTGAACAAAAGAAAAATTCGGCGCCGTGAATATCTGTTTTTTCCACATCATTGGAGTACCAAGTTTAAATTGTTTTCTAAAAAAAATTGTAAGAAAAAAATAATGTTTAGTATTTTGGGAAAGTTAATAGTTTGTGGATTAGAGTTACTCATTTTTCGTCGTAATAATATGCTGTTAAATTCAATCTACAAATTTGACATATACAGCTTGGTGCCCACTCTTCAACAAAACTTTCGGGTTTGATTTTTGGAGAGTTTCGGTAAAAGCGATTTTTATTTCGTTGATCATTATGTACTTACCACAGATGTAGCAAAATGAGTCTGCTTGGAAAGCACATGAAAATGATCGGCCAGAGATATCCATGACAATTGATTTTAATTAATTGTAAGATGTTTTGGTAAACACACGATCGTATTCTGAGGGAAGTCAGAACTACACTAAGGCACAGACACTATAGGCACAGAGTTATATATCCATGACTATGATTAGGTAGATGTGACGAGATCCACTTTGTGTGGACCTGCACTTGTGAGAATATAAAGAAAACATTTAACCTGAACAGGTATCCTACCTCAGGTCATGAAAAAAGTAACTGTGAACAACATTTAATATCACAGGAACGCGATCAGGTACCAAATGTACAACCCTTTTTTGTTTGCTTTGTTCCCGATCGGCAGTTGGGCCCGCAAACTTCCTAAAGGTATTTTTTGTTAAATTTGTTCATTTTTTAGGCTTGGTTAACGAAGTTTAGCTACAAAGTCTCTCCATAGATTTTAATGAGCGATACCTTAAACGACGGCAAATTAATGCACCTACATATACACAAAAAATAGAGGACACAGGATATACCTTTTCGACTTTCCCTGAGTTTTTAAAGTCAAAATTTCGTAAAAAATCATCACTTTTGCATTTCAATGCTTTATATTTCCCAGTCGGTAAGCTGAAATCACAAAGTGTGTTCAGAGTGGGGACGGCGCTGGCGGGGCAACCGCTCTGTGGGCATTCCAGCCACATCTCAGTGTTAGCACTCCAGCTACGCAAGCGGCTGCCCTCGCTTTCGCCCTCATACTTAAGAGCATTTTTCCCCCCGGCGACGCTCTCTTTATTCTTAAATTCACCACGGGCACGCTCCCGCCCACGATCACGCTCCCGCTCTTCCAACTTCCATCTACTTGCGCTCCCGCTCCCGCTCTCGCTCCCAGTAGCCCTCAGCAGCTTGAGCGTAACTTCTACACATGCTAACATTCGTTACTTCCACCCTAAGCAAAACGGCCGGCTTTTGCTCGCGATACACATACTTATACTAAAACTAACCCTACGAATAAAACCCCGGCCTATATTTTGAAGAAATTGCCTATCGTATTTATCTTTGAGAAATCATCTGTGGGACTTCGCTTCGCCTCTACGCTCAATCACTGGTCCTTCGAGCCGGATTCCTTCGCCTTCCCCAACTAGATCCAGCCTTCGAGCACGGCATCGCCTTTACCACACCAGGATCCCAAGATAAGTACGCTTTTCGTTTGCCACAAGTCCCTTTCATTCGCGATTTGTGTTCCCAAATTCCGAAAAGTCCGAGTTCCGCGATATAAGTACATATATATATTCTTATATATGTACTTATTCCTTCATTCTGTGCCATCCGTTATCCGTGTCTCTTCATTTTTCGACACCGCCGGCGATTCCGGCCGTTCTCCCGTCATTCACCTCCAACTACCAGTGATACGGTAGTTTTTTTTCGATTACTTGTGTCTGTCCATGATTTGCGGACAAATTAAATAAATAAAAATTAAACCAAAAAAAAGTCCATTCCGAGCATATGTATGTACGCACATTCCAGCCCATAAGAGCGGCTTGCGTACATACACACACATCTACATCCGTGTCTCTACAGGTGCATTCCAGCACGACCCACCCCAATAAAATATACTTTGGAACACTCCGAGTGCAACTACAATCACATCAAGTGTTTTATTTCCATACATTCATACTAGAGGTGGAGAAACATCGATGAAAACATCGATGCATCGATGTTTTTAAATTTTGTGGAAACATCGATGTTTTATGGCGACTATCGATGTTTTTAAAGTGAAGGAAGCGCAGAAGATATGTGTAAAAATATATTTATAAATTGAATTATTAACTGTATTTAGATGTTTTCATGTATTAAACTGGAGGTTTTGGCAACATCAGTGGATGTGTGGCAACATCGTGCGAGTCCGAAAGGTCTTTCAACAAGTCTGGACAGATGGCACCAGTCGGCACCAAGTTGATGTCGTAGATAAACTTATTATTTTTATCTCATTGAATATGTTTTTTCCTTTTTAATTTTATTTTGTTATTAAACGAACCAAATCTTTTCAATTAAATCAATTTAATTTTTTTAATTTAATTTAAACCAAAAAAAATTTGTTTCTTCTTATTTAAAACATCGATGTTTCATCGATGTTTTTTTTAAAACATCGAAAAACATCGATGTTCACGAACATCGTCTTTCAACAAGTCTGGACAGATGGCACCAGTCGGCACCAAGTTGATGTCGTAGATAAACTTATTATTTTTATCTCATTGAATATGTTTTTTCCTTTTTAATTTTATTTTGTTATTAAACGAACCAAATCTTTTCAATTAAATCAATTTAATTTTTTTTAAATTTAATTTAAACCAAAAAAATTTGTTTCTTCTTATTTAAAACATCGATGTTTCATCGATGTTTTATTTTAAAACATCGAAAAACATCGATGTTCACGAACATCGATGTTTCTCCACCTCTAACATACATACACATTCAACAAAAATACCAAATAATTAAATACCGCATTCCACCACTCCGCGCAAGTGCCATATTTGAAAATCCGCGATTAAGTGAAATTCGTGCCCTCCAGCCACTTTTCGCAAGGTCTCCAATTTCTCCCACATTCTCCAGAGTCCAAATTAATTACTCGCGACCAAGGCACGGCGCATTTTCCGTAATTATTTGGCAATTTACCTTACAAATTGGCAAATTGTGTTGCGTGTTTTGATATTTTTTTTTTGTTCCGAGAGTGAGAGGTGGCCCAAGAACTATCGGCATCCAAACACGGTGTTCATCCGAATAGAAAAAAAAAAAAAAATTAGTTAAATAATTAAATACTCCGACCACGTCCAAGAAAAATCTCCAAGTCTTTTTTTGGTTCACAAACAAAAAATATTTTTTTTGTTTTGATAAAGAAATGATTGCTGTTCCGTTTCTGTGAGGTGTCCGTGCCTGCTTCCATTGCTTCCTTCCATCCGATAGTAACCCAGTTCCGCTCACGACTGCGTCAAGGGGTAAGCCGAGGAGCATCGCACAGTCAATATTTCCAAATATTGCTACTCCAGTGTGACCGTTCCTCTCCTCAGCTCGGCTGTGAGTGGGTTTTTAAATTATGCCAACAGGTCACAAGGACGGCAAACAACTTTTGCCTGTGACCTCGTCCAACCGGCAACGCACCTCGTCCGCCTCCGGAACTACTACTCCGACACAGCCAATCAAGGCATCCCTCACTCCGAGAGCAGCCAGTAGCAGCCCTGCTACAAGGACCAAATCGGTCCTATTTCCGTCTCCGGTGACCCTTAAGGTTCCATCGGTGACTAAACAGGATCCGAAAGGCTGCATCACTAGTCCCGTCAGCTCTCGCCACTTCACCACAATGGCTCAATCCGCCACCTCTGCCGCTCGGACCAAATTGGTAGCCGCCATTGGCCGACTATCCCACCTGGCAGAGTGTATCACTTCCGCCCCTCTGTCCGAGGTCCGCCGATGACAAATCCTCAGCATGTGGACGGACGTCGAGGCCGAATACAAGGCCTGTTCCGCGGTGATGGCTGACGAGGATCCAGAAATCCAAGCGGACATCCGGGAAACATATGGCGAATGCTATGGGGTATTTGAGCAGTGTCTCAGCGACCTCAATGCCCAGCTGGCCCCCTCCGCAGTCCTTCCTCCCGCACAGCCAGTCCAACAGGGCGGCTGTCGACTGCCTCCCGTCAATATTGAGGTTTTCTCAGGGGAATACGTCCGCTGGCCCACATTCCGGGATCTGTTCACCGCGGTCGTGATAAACAATCCAAAATTATCTCCGGTAGAGAAGTTATACTACCTCACCGAGAAGACCAGGGGCGACCCAAAGGCCATTGTAGAAAAGTCCCCCCTCACGAATGACGGTTTCGAGTCCGCCTGGTTGGCTCTCCGCAGCCGATATGAGAACAATCGGCTTCTGGTGACCAACCAAATTAACATTCTCCTCTTCTTGCCCCGCGTAACTTCCGAATGCAGTCTTGCTTTGAAGGAACTTCAAAGTACGATGCAGGGAGTCCTAAATGCGCTAGCGGTCTCCAACGCTTGCACGGACAATTGGGATAGTCTGCTTGTAACTATCTGCGCTTCAAAATTGCCGAAGCTAAGCCGCGCCTTATGGGAAGCGTCCGTGACGGACAAGAAGGAAGTGCCGCCCTGGAAGGAAATCGACTCCTTCCTCACTCAGCGCTATTTGACGCTCGAAGCTATTGAGAGCGACCCTTCCACTTCCCGAGTGGCTACGAATCCGCCACCCTCCCAAGGCGGCCAGAATCCATCCACTTCTTGCAACCGATCCAATCCATTCCGGTCGCACGGCAGTTCGGTGCCGAACAAGGTTCTTTCTTTCAAGAACCAAGTGAGTCCGAAGAAGAGGACGTGTGATCTCTGTTCCAAGGAGAATCACCCGATCCGACTATGTCCGCGCTTTCTCAACATGTCCGCTGATGCACGTTCCAATTGCATCAAGACAAAACAGCTGTGCCTAAATTGCTTCGCAAGAGGCCATCAGCTTCGCGACTGCTCAAGCAGCCACAATTGTTCCACTTGTGGAGCCAGGCATCACACGCTTCTGCATCGTTCCGCGCCTCCGTCCAACATGGCGGCTTCGACATCCGCCCAAACCCCCAGCTCGTCCAATTCTCAGCCCAACGTACAGAGCTATTTCTCCTCCAGCACAAGTACCGTTCTTCTGGGCACAGCACTCAATTATATTTGCCACCTGGGGACCAATTTCCGTGCCCGCGCTCTGTTCGACTCAGTCTCCGAAGCGACGTTCATCACTGAACGCCTCTTCAACATCATTAAGCCACCGTTCGAAGCTATCCAGGCTCAAGTCGCGGGTTTAAACCAAACCGTAGCGGCTAAGGCGCAAAAGCGTTGCCACTTCATGATCGGGGCCGCCTCCAGGCCGGGCCTCAAGATCGAGACCACGGCATATGTTCTGCCTCAATTAGCAGGCAACCTTCCTTCATATCCGATACCGCTGTACTTCTTGGATAACCTTCCAAACCTCCAATTGGCAGACCCTTCCTTCCACCGAAGCTTGCAGATTGATGTACTTCTAGGCGCTGATATCCTTCCTTCTATCCTGTTGAGCGGCTTCCAGTCTGCCATTTGTGGCTCGCTGCTGGGACAAGAGACCATCTTCGGATGGGTCCTATCCGGTCCGGTATCAGCTGACTCGGCTCGGACGGTTTCCGCCTTCACCACGAAGCTCTCGTTTAACTCGGATGTCCGACTCGAGAAGCTTCTCACCAAATTCTGGGAGGTGGAGGACCTTCCGGGGAGACCGACGAGCGAGTCCGATTCAGTGTGCGAGGAAAACTTCCTCCAGACCACTAAACGAACCCCCGATGGGAGATACGTTGTTACTCTCCCTTTCAAGTGTCCAGAAAAAGTCGAGCTAGGCCACTCCAGAAGCGCGGCCCAGGCCCAGTTCCTTAGAAACGAGCAGCGGCTGCAGCGGAACTTGCCGCTCAAGAAGCAGTACGACTCCGTCATTCAGGAATATTTAGAGCTCGGCCACATGACAGCGGTTACACCTAGTCATGATTCCGGCCATTTCTACCTGCCACATCACGCCGTGTTTAAACCCGACAGCACCACAACCAAATTGCGCGTAGTCTTCAACGCCTCCAGCCCGTCTTCCAACGGGAAAAGCCTCAACGACACGTTGCATGCTGGGCCAGTCCTTCAGTCTGACTTGACCATGCAAATCCTGAGGTGGCGCGTCTTTCGCTACGTTTTCAATGCCGACATCAACAAGATGTATCGGCAAATCCAAGTGGCTTCCCAACACACGCCCTATCAGCGAATACTGTTTCGCGACCGTAACGGGGACGTGTGTGACTACGAGCTCACCACTGTCACTTTCGGAGTCAACTGCGCACCGTACCTCGCCCTCCGCGTCCTCAAGCAACTCGCACAAGAGGTGCATCCACAGCTGCCGATGGCAAGCGTCATCACTCGTGCTCACTCTCAGTCTCAGGCAATTTCCGCCATTGCTGAACTACGCGAAGCACTCGACTCTGCAGGGTTTCCGCTCCGAAAGTGGACAGCTAACCATAAGGGCGTCCTGCGCGACATTCCAGTCGACCACTTACTCCGCGCTGACTTCCTAGAGCTGGAAGAGAGTAGCATCGCTAAGACGTTGGGAGTCCGATGGCAAGCCAGTGCCGACGAGTTCTTCTTTTCGCCTCCCGCCTTCAACGAGCGAAAATCCTGCACGAAGCGCAATGTGCTGTCCCAGATCGCGCAGCTCTTTGATCCAGCGGGATGGCTTGCCCCCTTCGTCGTCCAAGCGAAAATATTTATGCAGGAGATTTGGTTGAGAGAGTTAGGATGGGATGACGTCCTTCCTAACGATCTGTCTCAAGCCTGGGAGACATTCCTGAAAAGCTTTCCGGCCATCCAAGGGATCCGCATTCCGCGGTGGTTACAGGTCTGTCCGATGGCCAAGGTACAGATTCATGGGTTCTGCGACGCGTCTCAACGTGCCTATAGGGCAGCGATTTACGTCCGAGTTGAGCGTCCGCAGGGCATTGTGTGTACCCTTCTCACAGCCAAAACCCGCGTTGCCCCCGTGAAAACAATCTCGTTGCCTCGACCCGAGCTGTGCGGAGCTGTCCTTCTGACAGAACTCTCCGTGGCCATCCTTCCTCAAATGCCGCTCGACGCCAGCCAGGTGTACTTTTGGCCCGATTCCACTATTGTGTTGGCCTGGTTGAACAGGCCGGCATGTGATTGGACCACTTTTGTAGGGAATCGAGTCGCCAAAATCACTCGCTGTTGGCCCCGCGAACGATGGAGCCACGTCCGATCCGAGGACAACCCGGCCGACCTCGCCAGTCGAGGGCTCGGACCCACTGAACTGGTCGGCAATGACATGTGGTGGCATGGCCCTGCGTGGCTGCGTGGTCCGCAGTCGGAGTGGCCTTGTCCACGCGGCTCAATCCTTGAGACCGACTAGGAGAAACGAGCCGTCAAGGTTCACCACGCCACTGACACCGCCTCGGACATTCTCAGCCGATTTTCCGAATTCGGACGCGCTCTGCGCGTGATCGCCTACGTTCGGCGGTTCGGCCAGCGCGTCAGAGGGCAAGCAACGCCAGTCCCCGTATCCACAGAGCTAGACAATAGAGAGGTCGCTGCAGCTCTCCAAGCTGTCACCATCACGACCCAACGCTTCCATTATACGGCGGAGCATCGCTGTCTTGTAAACAAGCAGCCACTTCCGACTACGAGCTCTCTTCAGAACCTCAATCCGTTCCTGGACCAGAACGGAGTCATGCGGGCATGTGGCCGGGTCCGATCCTCGGCATCCATGACCTACAACGAGCGGCATCCAATCCTGTTGCCACCCGCATGCCTCCTGGTTCGCCTGCTGGTTCGATTCACCCATCACGTATCCCTACATGGTGGGAACCAGCTGGTCATCCGCCTTCTCCGGGCAACATACTGG
Source organism: Drosophila ambigua (assembly GCA_018150905.1). Taxonomy (NCBI): domain Eukaryota; kingdom Metazoa; phylum Arthropoda; class Insecta; order Diptera; family Drosophilidae; genus Drosophila; species Drosophila ambigua. Next base: position 1,985,302 of record JAECWS010000080.1, read on the forward strand.
ATCCCTCGACTGCGTCACGTCGTGAGGGCAGTAATCCACTCCTGTAAGGTCTGCGTCATCCATCGCAAGCGACTCCAAACCCAATTAATGGGCGACCTTCCTTCCTCACGAGTTACATTTTCGCGGCCGTTCACATACACCGGAGTCGACTTCGCCGGGCCGTTTGACGTGAAAAGTTTCACAGGACGCGCCTGTCGCATCTCCAAAGGGTATGTGTGCGTTTTCGTTTGTTTTACCACGAAGGCCATCCATTTGGAGGCTACATCCGACTTGTCCACCGACACTTTCCTAGCCGCATTCGCCCGGTTCGTCGCGAGACGAGGCTGTCCCCACGAAGTCCACTCCGACAACGGGAGGAATTTTGTCGGCGCATCCCGCTCTCTGGCTGTGGACCTTCTCGAGGCCCTCCGCACTCGGACCTCCGCGGTGTACAGCCAGCAGGGGCTAACGTAGCGATTCATTCCTCCAGGGGCCCCAGATATGGGGGGCTTATGGGAAGCGGGTGTGAAGAGCTTCAAGGCTCTTGTCCAAAGGTCGATGTGTACTTCCAAATACACATTAGAGGAGTTCGCGACCTTTCTCTCCAAGATTGAGGCATGCCTTAACTCGCGACCAATCGCTCCAATGTCGGAGGACCCAACGGACCCGTTGGCTTTGAGCCCAGGTCATTTTCTGATTGGTGGGCCGCTACTATCCGTGGCAGAGCCCGAAATTCAGGCGAGCGCCTCCTCCATCCTAAACCGCTGGCAACACCTCAAGGCTCTCAACCAGCAATTTTGTTCGCGCTGGAAGACAGAGTACCTGCGAGAGTTGCACAAGCGCAACAAATGGCAGCATCCGACAAGAGACCTCGAGGTTGGAGACCTCGTAGTGATCAAGGAGGAAAACATCCCCTCTCACGAATGGCGTCTCGGCCGTGTTCAGAGCACGTATCCGGTACCCGATGAAAAGGTTCGCGTGGTAGACTTACTCACCGCCCGCGGCCTTATCAAGCGACCGATCACGAAGGTGGTTTTGCTGCCTATGGATTCGGAAGTCCCTACCCTCGCGTAGGCTCCGATCCCTAAGAATCCGCTTAATCCAGCAATAGTATCCGTAGTTCCTAAGCAGTTCCGAAAGCTCCCTTTTCGAATCGTTGACAATCCGTGCCAACACTCTACTAATCCTTCCTTGACTCTTTTCTTCCATCACAGTCATCTTCCGGAGTATAGCCATGGCACCGAAACATTTCGCGCAGTCCCGGGCAAGCCGCAAAGCCGATAGCACACCGGCACGAGGTAGGAGTGCCTCGTTCAAGTGCCGAGTATGCCCAGGAGTCCACCCGTTGAAGAATTGCCGAACATTCTTGCGCATGAGCGGCGAGAAGAGGCTACGAGCAGTGTTGTTGCATAAATACTGCTCGAACTGCCTGGCACACGCCCACTCGGGCAAGGACTGCCGCAGTGGAGACAAGTGCAAGACGTGCGCTAAGAACCACCACACCCTGCTCCACCTTCCAGGACCGCAGCGCCCCGTCGGCTCCTCTTCGGCATCGACGTCTCCACCTACAACCTCCCGCGCAGAGCGACGCCCTCGTCGTCCGGTCAGCCGCCCTGTCCTCGGGGATCCGGCCCCGACAGTGCACTCCTTGCTCCAGCACCGGAGCATTAACGTCCTTCCGAGGGCACGGGTGGTCCTCGCGGTGCAACAGAGGAGGCACAGCATGGTCGCCCTCATCGATCCCTGTACGCCGGTTAGCTGCATAGACGCCGATGTGGCTCAGGAATTGAAGCTGCCAACCACCTGCATCGGGGATGAGAGAGTGTGCACCGCCATAATCCGGGCTAAGACGGAAGGACTCCAGTGGGAGGCCGTCTTCAAAATCGAGCCCCGCCTCCGCGTCCGCACCCCGATCCGTCCACTGAGTGACACTGTCCGGGCTCGCTTCGATGATCGGAAGCTGGCCAATACGGAGTTCCACAAGCCGGCGACCATTTCGCTCGTCTTGGGAGCAGATGTAAATCAGAAGGTTATCCAGCCGGGCTTCCTCGCCCGCGAAGACGGCCTCCCCGTGGCCCAAAGCACGGTGTTTGGGTGGATTGTGTCTGGTGCGTGCACGCAGACTTAAAAACTCTTTGCAATCCTGCAAGGGGGGAGAATGTTCAGAGTGGGGACGGCGCTGGCGGGGCAACCGCTCTGTGGGCATTCCAGCCACATCTCAGTGTTAGCACTCCAGCTACGCAAGCGGCTGCCCTCGCTTTCGCCCTCATACTTAAGAGCATTTTTCCCCCGGCGACGCTCTCTTTATTCTTAAATTCACCACGGGCACGCTCCGCCCACGATCACGCTCCCGCTCTTCCAACTTCCATCTACTTGCGCTCCCGCTCCGCTCTCGCTCCCAGTAGCCCTCAGCAGCTTGAGCGTAACTTCTACACATGCTAACATTCGTTACTTCCACCCTAAGCAAAACGGCCGGCTTTTGCTCGCGATACACATACTTATACTAAAACTAACCCTACGAATAAAACCCCGGCCTATATTTTGAAGAAATTGCCTATCGTATTTATCTTTGAGAAATCATCTGTGGGACTTCGCTTCGCCTCTACGCTCAATCAAAGTGTTTGAGCTTAACTTCTAGCTGTTTTAACTATGTTTTTCGATTTTGTCGAGTAGTGTAATATATGTAAATTCATATTTGCATACATTCCCATATTTATAATTATTATATAAAATAGTTAGTGGGTATATTAGATATGCGGTAAAAGTAGATGTGTGTAACGCAGAGAAGGAAACGTTTCCGACCCCATAAAGTATATATATTTATGATCAGCATAAATAGCCGAGTCGATATAGCCATGTCTGTCTGTCCGTCTTGTTGAGCGCCTGGATCTCAGAGACTATAAGAGTTAGGGCAACCAAATTTGGTTTCCAGACTCATGTGATATCACACTGCTACAAGTGTATTTCAAAATTTCGCCCCGCCCCCTACCGCCCCCACAAAAGACGAAAATCTGTGGCAGGCACAATTTTAAAGATACGATCCAACTAAAAACGCAGTATCGTAGAGAATGAATCAGATCGGATTATAATTATAGCCAGAATGAAGAAATTTATTTTCTGTTGGTTCCCCTCCAGCATGAGAAACGCTACTCTATCTCTTTCTCGCTCGCACACTCTGCCGCGTTCAGTGTGAGAGCAACCCCTAGCGGAAGAGATGTAGAATATAAATGATACATCTATAATCTACATGTTATATGTAAAATATACATTGGTGATAACAGATAACAGATGTAGCAAAAAAATGTAAAATGTAAAATTTTTTTTTTTAATTCTTAACAGTCATAGTCTCAAAAATGTATATACTGACGGAGTACGGGTATAAGTGGAGTCGCGTCCCCAGAAGCGACTCACACGTTCCTTCTCGTTTTTTTTTTCATATGATATGGGGAATATACTTTGCTGGCAATGTCTGTTACATTATATAGTTGGATATATATATTTTTATTAATATATATAAATAATATTGAAGTGTAAATGCGTTTCTTGTATTAAAATACGAGAACCAATGACTGCACTCGCAGTTAAAAATACCTGATTTGCGGAAGCCGTGGCAGAACATGATGGACAGTTGATGTCCATCATATATTGTGTGCAATATATGGTATAGTATCATACTCATAGTAGTGTAATAAGTGATATTTGTTGTATAAAAAGTTATTTTAATCTTAAATGCTTGGCTACGACAAATTGATCTTAAGATAATATAGTGAAACTGGCCAAGATATATTGAAGCGTGAATTCTCTTTATTAAATATCATTTTGGTTTCGAATTGTTATCGTGAATGTCCGGAAATGGTCTTATATGATTTGTAATTGTACGAGTACCATTTCACCAATGTACCAGCATATAATCAAAACGATTTATGTGCAAATTCAAATATTGCCAATATATCAAAGTCCATTCTACATGAACACTCATGTGTTTGGTTTTATTTAATGTATTTCGCAAATAACGTATTCCAAATTGGATAAATTTTAAATTTGTTGTCAAAATACAAAGCTCAAACACAATTTATATTGGTTTAAGCTAATACACGTGTTATAATATAATAAGTGTGTTTCCGCAACTCCTCGCAACCAGTTCGGAATAAAAATCTCGAAGTAAAAAGCCAAGTGCTGCTGGTTCGACCGAGTCGGTATTCAATCTATTTAATACTCTCCTTCTTTCAATTTCGCTATTCACCTATTACATGCATGTTCTTCCTCTTTGTCTATCGATATTCACATATTACATGTATGTTCTATAGCACCAAACTTCTGTGAGCATGTCAAAATGCAACAATTCAATATCTTAATGCTACAAATTCATTTTACTTATATCCAAATACTAATTGCTCCCGGCCATAAGCCCTTTGCGCAAATTTGGCGTAAACATACTCCCGGCCTTGGAAGCTCCTTCCAACAATTTTACTCGGTGTCTTCAATCGGTAACGGGCAGATCTTGTGTATGTTGCGCTTGTACAATCCTGATTTGGTTTTGATGGTGACTACACGAACTATACCATCAGTGCCAGGATGAACTTGATGTACACGACCCAGAGCCCATTGTCCTGGGGGTATGTTGTCTTCTCCAATTAAGACCAAAATGCCTGGTTGAATGTTGTTGCATACCGAAGACCACTTGCTTCGCTCCTGCAACAACGTCAAATACTCCAGCGACCAGCGTCTCCAAAATGCATGGTGTACTGCGACGATTCTTTTCCATCGATTAGCAGCAGATAACTTCAAAATGTCCTCATCGATTGGCTCAGGCATGCAGTTCAATGGTCGACCAATTAAGAAATGACCCGGCGTCAATGCCTCGTAGTCATTACTGTCCGACGAAAGTGGGTGAAGCGGTCGTGAGTTCATCACTGCCTCTGCTTGTGCTATCGCCGTGACCAGTTCCTCGTAGTTAAGCGCTGTGCTATTGAAACTTCGCACCAACAATTGCTTCGCTACCTTTACTGCGCTCTCCCATAGTCCTCCAAAATGCGGCGATCGAGGTGGGATAAAATGGAAATTGACACCGAGTTGGCTGCACTGATCCACAATTTGGTGCTTGCCACTGTCATTCCAGATCAAATCCGCTATTGCCTTCAGCTCCCGTGAAGTACCAACAAAATTGGTGGCATTGTCACAGAACAGCTCTGCGCTGATCCCACGCCGAGCAAAAAATCGTTTGAGTGCGGCTATAAATGCGTTGGTGCTCAGGTCTGATACAAGCTCTAGATGGCAAGCCTTGCTCAAAAGCACACAAAAACGCACAGATAAACCTTGATAGGCCGCCGTCCTCTTTGGTTGAAGTGCATCCATAGCGGTCCAGCGTAGTCGAGTCCAGTACGTTCAAAGGCCTTCACTCCTTGCTGCACTCGGCTTGCTGGTAAGGAACCCATAATTTGCGTCGCTAATATTGGACGTTGGCGAAAACATGCAATGCAACTCCTTATCGTGCTGCGAGCTAGTTTTCTAGCATTGATGACCCAAAACGCTGTCGCACAAAAGCACATAACGCTTGTGCTCCGACATGCATGTTGCTTCGATGCGTATATTCAAACAATGATTTTACAACAATATGATTATTTGGTAAAAGCATGGGGTGTTTGGTGTCAAATGGTACATTGGCCCTAGACAGTCTGCCACCTACACGAATTATTTCTATACCCTCAGACTGGTCTAGAAACGGGTTAAGTGCTTGAATTTTTGAAGAACTTATAATTTTGCCATTGCGTAATTTTTCGATCTCAGTGTAAAAACTTAAAGCTTGCAAATTGAATACTACATAATTCAAGCCACCTTTTAATTCGAATGCGGTTAGCTCTTTAGCTCTAGTCGAATCAATCTTTTGTGCAATTTGACGCCACCGATAAATGAACCCAAATACTCTCGTTAGTTTTAAAAAATCCTTAGCATATTTGCTACCTCCTATTATGTCATCTATTATAATCTTTGGACAGGCTAGCAGGCTAAATTTGTTGTTTCGTTGTTCGGGGAGCCCCTCTGGACCTTGCCATTCCCCAAGTGTCCACTGCTCATCAGGTAACTGCAAGAATTCTGGTCCTTGCCACCACAACGACGAAGCCTTTAGCTGACTTGTGCACAGCCCTCGAGAAACGATATCTGCCGGATTTTGCTTTGATTCTATTTTGTGCCACTCCTGTGCGTTCGACAGCTCTTGAATTATAGCTACTCTGTTGGCCACAAAGGTTGTCCAACGACTAGCATGCGATGCGATCCAACTCAAAACAATTGTCGAGTCTGTAAAGTAACCGACCTAAGAAAATGATTCGGGTGTACACCTTTTGATTTTTTCCATAATCTGCGCTAACAGTCTCGCACCTTCTAATTCTAATCTAGGTAGCGATACTACTCGAACAGGTGCAACCTTCGATTTGGCTGCCAACAAATTTGCTGAAATACCTCCATGCTTATCAATGACGCGAACATATACCGCCGCTCCGTAAGCTCTACAAGAGGCATCTGCGAACCCATACAGCTCAACTCTGTCTGCCGATGCATGGACAGGCACTACAGCTCGTGGCAACGAACACTCATGAACAAGTTCCAATTCGCTTCTGTATTTCTGCCATTGTAGCGCATAGCTTGGTGGCAACTCCCCATTGCTGCTTAAGCAACCACAGTTCTTGCATGAAAATCTTTCCTAAAATCAAAAGGGGGCTTAGAAATCCTATTGGATCAAACAACTGTGCTAACTCTGATAACACGATACGCTTCGTAATGCTGTCCGAGTTACTTGCGACGTACGAAAATTTAAACTTATCAATCCTCGAAGCCCAAAATATTCCAAGCGTCTTTGCTGTATCTGTTACCTGTAGCTCTAACGGTTCTACTACGTCTGCACGATCTCCATCACAATAGCTGTTAGAACGCCACTTATGAAGCTCGAATCGCCCCAACTTTAACAACTCGGTAACTTCATGTTTTAATTCTTTTAGCTGCTCGTAAGAGCTCGCTCCAGCTAGCATATCATCCATGTAGAAGTTTTGCCTTACAGCTTCGCTAGCTAATGGGAATGATTCCCCAAATTGATCCGCTAAATAGTAAAGACATCTAACTGCTAGAAAAGGTGCTGAATTGGTTCCATAGGTGACCGTTTTAAGGCGTAGTACCTTAATTAGGTCATTACTACAATTACGCCATAAAATGCATATACGCCATATAGGCTCAACTAATATTTGCCTATACATCTTAGAGATGTCAGCAGTCAATGCGAATCGATAAAACCGGAATCGAGTAAGGGTCTCGAACAAATCTGGTTGCAACGTTGCTCCTACCAGCATTGTATCGTTTAACGCAAGCCCATTGCTTGATTTACACGATGCATCAAATACGACTCTCAACTTTGTCGTCAAACTTTCTGGGCGAATCACCGGATGATGGGGCATGATATATTTCACCTCGTGTATCTAATCAGCCGGTACCTCCTCTAAATGATCCAATTGTCTATACTCATCGATCAATTCTGCGTAAGCTCTCTTGAGCTCTGGATTCTTATTGAGCTTTCGTTCTAAGTTCAAAAACCTAGTCAAAGCGATATTATAGTAATCACCTAGCGACTTCTGTGGCTGTGCAAAAGGCAAGCGAACTACTATACGATTATCGTCTGTTCGTTTCACTGTAGCCACGAACATCTCTTCACAAATCCTTTCCGATTCTGTTAATACTTTTCCGGGTCGCGACACCTCTTCGCATTGCCAGAACTGTTGCACCAAATTTTGCAACTGGTCAGCCTCCTGTTGCCTTGGACCATCAGGTTTATTCACAATCAACGCTACATTCTCGTCAGGAATACACTCGCCCACCACTATCTAACCTAACAACGATCTGTGTAGTACTGGCTTATTTAATCCCATTCTAATTTGACCAGCAACTATTAGCTGAAAGAACAAATTAACTCCAAGTAGCATATTTATTTCTTCTGCCGAATCAAATGAAGGATCTGCAAGTTTTACCTTCTTTGGAACTAGTGATTTTAAGACTCCTGTCGCTGTGGGATGATACCGTGTTATTTCTGGCAAAACACTAAACTTGCCTGCTGCAACAAAGTTTGTCACTCTAGACTTGAACGTTGTTTCAATCTCCCCGACAACCTCGGACTTTAAGTTTCCAATACCATTTAGTGAATACTGCACTTCGCTGACTGGAAGGTTTAGCTGTGACGCTAATCTGGCTGTCACAAAATTAATTTGACTACCTGAATCTAAAACACATCTACATTTATAGAATCTACTATCTGCACCTTTAACCAGTACAATGGCAGTAGCTAAGAAACTGGTTCCTCTATTTGTAAGAAGCGAACTTTGCAACGATGCCAGGCCATTGCCCAGAGCCCTTGTTGGATTTCCATTTGTTGCTTCCCTATGTAACAAGATATGATGTGGCTTATTACAGATAGTGCACAATGGCGCCGTACATTCCTTGGTTCGATGCCGCTTGCTAAAACAACGAAAGCATAAACCATGCTTCTTAATTTCAAAATACCTTTGTAGAGGAGTCAGAGAAGCAAATTTCGAACACAACTTTACGCTATGCGAACCTGAGCAGTAGTGGCATGAACTTCCACTTGAATCTACTGCGGCCGCCAAACTTGCCCTTTTTCCGATGTTATTAGTCTTAACCATCCCTAGTTTTCTCACTTCTCGACCCGCTAGGTTAATGCCTCTGTTGACTATAAGCAGCGAAAGCGCCTTCCATGATGGCAATTGAGAACAATCGAATTTGTTCTCCCATTTTTCCAGTGAGTCTTCATCCAACTTGCTTTGGACTAAGTGGAACAAAAGCGCGTCTAAGATTTCACTCTCACTGCCTAATGAGCGTAGAGCCTCCAACTGAGAGTTAACAGCATCAACTAATCCTCTTAGTGAATCCGAATTTGCATGTTTTAGCTTATTTATGCTAAAAAGCTCATGCACATGGGCTCGAACAATAATGGACTTATTCTCAAATCGATTCTTAAGCAGCTGCAATGCCCTTCTGTAGTTTGCTTCAGACAGTTCCAAACACTCAATCGTACGCAAGGGAATTGGGCCTAAACACGACCTTAAGTGTATAAATTTTGACAGTTCGTCAACCTCACCGTCCGATTCTATCAACGTTTCAAAAGTGTTGAACCAACTTGTCCACTCTGTAACCTTTCCACTAAATTCGGGCAACTTCAACTTAGGTAACTTCGAAGCACGCGAACTTCACGACGAAACTGACAGCGTAGAATTAGCAAACGGACTTGCACCAAATGCCGCTTGACGGCCCCTTTGGGCTAACTGTGCCAGAATTTTAGCCTTTATTTCACAATATAAATTTTAAATTTCTTGTCTACTCTCAAATTCACAAACATCGTCACTATCATTCTCTATTTGTTTTTGGATGCTGCCTAATTGCGTAAAAACTGATTCGACCAGACTCAATCGCGCTTCTAACTCTGACGCAACCATTGTTGCACATTTCTCCGAAATATATGCCTTGTTTCGATTTAATGAAGCCATCAAACTTTCTCGCGAAGCACTAAAGTCCGCATCTTTACCTTTTTTTAGGAGCCATGTTGCTCCCACTACTATTAACCAATGTTAATACAACTGATTATAGCTGTTTGAGCTAGGTGTGCTCAATGCTCACACCCTCAATTAGCTACCGAAATTAAATCAGTTAAACAATGCACTCAACGTTGTGCCAAAAATTTGAAGTCACTCAAGCGATCTTTCTCTAAAAAACCACGGACTCAAAAATGCACTCAAACGCAGTACCCAAATTGCTAACTGACTTCAACAATGCCCTCAACGTAGGGCTCGAAATTATTGAATCATTCAACAAACGAACTTATGAGGATAAGCAATGCACAATATACCGGCTTAATATGTCTGTATGTATTTACTTTAAAAGGGTCATATACGCGTGAGCACAGCTGTAGCTTCTTTCTTTTCTTTGCGTTTAACTACTTTCTGCCGCTGCGCTTGCACACGATATTCCAAGATCAGTTCAAGGTTACGAACTCTATGCACTTTCCGTACATACATATGTACATGCATGTGTGCGAGTGTCTTTTCTCTTTTTTATTTTCTTAAGTTCCAATTGAACTAAGTACACTCCCACTCACACTTGCATATACTTGAACCTCAATTATCTCGAGTTAGCCGCACGCTTTATTAAGCACCAATGTGTGTTTAACACTTTTCACCAGACACACCAGCCTTATATGCCAATTTTTAATGTTTTATTATATTTTAATTACTATCGACTTGCAACATACATATTAGGTGTGCCGGCTCACCAAGCTATATCCAACTCACAGTCCGATTACAGAGCCGACACTGCAGCTTCCAATACACTACGCAGCTTCCAATAGCCTCCGTATTAATTAATAAAAAAAAAAAACCAAAATTAAAGGGAATTTCAAACCCCTTTGGGGGAAACTTCCCACCCCAAAAAAGCCAAGTGCTGCTGGTTCGACCAGATCGTAATACTCCAAAACAAATTCACCCCATGAGTTCTAATAGGACGTTTTTTTTAAAACCCCCTTTTCTTGCGTCAACCTTTCTTCCCCCCCCCCCCAACCCAATTAAAATAAAAATTTAATAAAAAAAAAGTTGTTTTGTTCGTTTTTCCTTCTTTCAATTTCGCTATTCACCTATTACATGCATGTTCTTCCTCTTTGTCTATCGATATTCACATATTACATGTATGTTCCATAGCACCAAACTTCTGTGAGCATGTCAAAATGCAACAATTCAATATCTTAATGCTACAAATTCATTTTAGGTTAGGTTAGGTTAGGTTTATAGGGCTATAGGGCTGCTCGACGACTGAAGTCGAGGTCACTCGGAGGCAAGTCTCCCCTTTGTGATGCCCACACCTTCTTGGGGATTTTTCCCGTGCCTAGGGAGGTTTCCGAACCATCCCGAGGCCTCTATAAAGAGCACCAGTTTCTCTAGAGGCATGTTTGCCAGACTGTCCAGATCTCCGTAGAAGGCGCCACCGAGTATTCGGTGACGCCTCCCCATGAGTGCAGGACAGTTGCAGAGAAGGTGCTGGATGCTCTCTATTTCCTCCTCGTCCCTGCAGCTGCGGCAGAAGTCATGGTGGGGCAGTCTGTACCTTGTGGCCATGCGGCCGATGACACAGTGCCCCGTTATAACTCCCGTCAGTGTTCGCACCCGACTCTTCCTGAAGCTTAGGAGAGTCTTGGTGCGTTTAAGGTCATAGTGGGGCCAGAGCGAGCGAGAGATCTCACAGTTGGGTGTGGTGTTCCACCTCCTGTCCGATCTCGTTCTGGCTCGGCCCATCATCTGCGAGATGATGTCTCGTAGTGGTCTCCTTATGTCGCTGACTGCGTCCGCCATTGGCTTGGCCGATCCAGTTCTGGCACACTCGTCCGCACTCTCGTTGCCCGCTATGTCGGTGTGACCGGGAACCCACGTGAGTGTGATTGAGTGCGCGCTGATCTGGTTTAGTGCGTCCACCGTATCACGTACGAGTCTGCTTGTGGTCTTGCAGGATAACAGGGCTTTGATGGCAGCCTGACTGTCAACGCAGATTGCTATGTTCCTCGGAGGTATCTCCAAGGTGTATACCAACTTTGCCGCTTGCCAAACTGCATATATCTCCGCCTGGAATACACTGCACCAGTCTGGTAGTCTTAGGGATATGTTGGTTGCTAGTTCTTCGGAGAAGATTCCAGCTCCTGTCCCTTCGGCCGTCTTTGACCCGTCGGTGAAAATGGAGAGCTCGTTCTGCCCCAGGACAGTGTTACTCTTCCATTTCTCCCTATCCGGTATGTATCCTCTAAAGTTTCTTTTCCATGAGAACTCTGAGACACAGTAGTCACTCCACCTGGCCGTTCCACTATCTTCCATACGGATTATAGTGGCGTGGCCATAAGGCGATGGCTTGAAGAACTGCGCGGCTAATAGCCTAGCGGCACTTGTCTCAGCCTTGCACTTAAGATGAAGGTCTATCGGTTCCAGGCCTAACATGGTGTCCAGAGCTGCCTGTGGGGTGGATTTGAGAGATCCGGTGACCCCAAGGCATGCTGTCCGTTGGACTCTACGGAGGTTTTCCAGGTGGGATTTGGTGTTAACCGCTTCCCACCATACCATGCCTCCGTATGTCAGGATGGGTCTTATTACCGCTGTATACATCCAATGGATGATGTGCGGCTGTAAGCCCCATGTTCGTCCAAAAGTCTTCCTACAGGTGTAGAAAGCTGCCATTGCCTTTTTCTTCCTTTCCTCCGTGTTTCTCTTCCAGGAGAGTTTGGAGTCAAGGATGACACCAAGATACTTGGCTTCGCTCGATAGCTCGAGTGTCGTTCCACCGATTGCTGGTAGTTTGAAACTCGGTATCTTATATCTTCGTGAGAACAGCACCAGTTCTGTTTTTTGAGGATTGACCCCCAAACCGTTCTGGCATGCCCAGCTGGCGGTAGTGCCCAGTGCAGATTCTAGAAGGTCACTGATTGTGGGCAGAAATTTACCCGTTACCAGTATTACTAGATCGTCTGCATAGGCCGTAACCTTATATCCGCTCCTCCCCAGCTGAAGAAGGAGGTCGTTGAGGACCAGGTTCCACAGGAGAGGGGATATAACTCCCCCTTGCGGAGTACCTCGTGTGACCGTCTTTCTTGACGAGGAGGAGCCTAGATTGGCGCTTATCGTTCTGCTCCTGAGAACGCTGTCTAGCCATCCGGTTACCGTCGGGTGTGTACCAATCTTGGCCAGTGCGGCCGTTATTGACTCGATCCTGACGTTGTTGAAAGCCCCTTCTATATCTAGAAAGGCCGCCAAGGCATATTCCTTATAGCTTAGACTCTTTTCGATATGCCCAACAACTTCGTGTAGTGCGGTCTCAACTGATCTACCTTTGAGGTAGGCGTGCTGAGCTCCACTGAACACTTGTTTGTCTAGCTTGGTTCTTATATATAGATCCATTAGTCGCTCCATCGTTTTAAGCAAAAATGACGACAGACTAATGGGTCTGTAGTCCTTTGGGGAGATGTGGTTTATCTTCCCGGCCTTGGGGATGAAGACCACTCTCACCTCCCTCCACCCATGGGGGACGTACCCAGTTTGGAGGCATCCTTCGAATATTTTCTTCAGCCATGGTAGTAGGTGCAGGCAAGTTGCTTGCAGCATGGCTGGTCGGATATCATCCGGTCCCGGTGACTTGTAGGGACTGAATGATTTAATGGCCCAGATAATCTTGTCTGGTGCCATTATATTTCGTATGAGATCCTCGATTTCCTCTCCTGGATGATCCTCAGTGTCGTTGGTGGCGTTGGATTCGTCACCGGTGACATCTGAGCAACCCGGGAAGTGAGTACTCATGAGGAGCTCCAGGGATTCTTGGCTGCTCTCTGCGAAGGTACCGTCCTGGCTGCGGAGCAGGCCTGGTGTGGTGGGTGCCTTCGACAGTACGCGTCGAAGCCTTGAGGCCTCAGTGGTACCATCTATGGCATCGCAGAAGGCTGCCCATGATTCCCTTTTCGCCCTCCTACAGGTGTTTTTGTAGGTATTGAAGCTGCGGCGATACTCGTCCCAACTTTCCTGTGTGTTTGTCACTTTTGCTTTATTGAAGAGTTTCCTCGATTCCTTTCTGACTTCGCTCAACTCCCGTGTCCACCACGGGTTGTGATTGGACTTTGGGGGTCGGCTGATCGGGCAGGATTTGAGAAACGCCATCTGTAGAGCATTAGTGACGGTCTGCGTAGCTTTCTCTAGTGCTTCCGTTTGAAAAATGTCCCCTTCCGGTGGGTTAGGCAGCACCTTCTGTACGGTTGCGGAGAAGCGGTTCCAGTCTGTCCGCTTGGGATTGCGGTAGGCCTTGGGCCTCTCCTTGTTCCATTTGATGCTGTACACTATCCTGTAGTGGTCCGAAAAGGAACACTCACTGGACACGTGCCAGTCATCGATGGTAAGGGTGTCGCTATTCGAGGCCAGTGTTATATCTATAACCTCTGCACGGTTCCTGTTGCGGAAGGTGGGGTGATCTCCCCGGTTGCACACAACAAGATTTGTGGACAGAATGTACTCGAACAGCGACTCTCCTCTAGAATTTGTGCCCGTACTTCCCCAGAGGGAGTGATGGGCATTCGCGTCACAGCCTAAGACAATATCAAGTCCCTCCCTCCGCGCTTGGTGGATCAGGGCCCTGACATCCTCCGAGGGTGGGTCTTCCTCTTCGTACGGCAGGTATGCAGAGGCTAGGTATAGGTTTTTCCCGTCCTCCCTCTCACATAGTGCCACCGTTAGGTCCGGAGTGCTGTACCTGGAAGAAAACAGAACATTAAGCTCGTTCCTTACCACGATACAGGTTCTTGGCTTACCCGCGGGGTGTGGCGTGAGAAGGCGGTATCCGCGACCGTTCAGTCCCCGAACCCTTTCACTTACGATCCAGGGCTCTTGGATGAGGGCCACGTCCACCGCCTTCTCCTCCATAAACCGCAGCAGGTCCGCCGATGGTACACTTGAGTGATGCAGATTAATCTGCACCACCTTCATGCTATTCAGCGGACCTGGGGTGTCGCGGTACTGCTACCGCCAGGGTGCCCATACCAAAGGATATGCGGCAGTCCGTTGCAAGGAGTTTGGCCAGGCTTTCTTGACCAATGCTGATCCAGAGTTCCTTGCCGTTCCCCTTGTCTCGCGCTATCGCTCTTGTGATGGTCCAGTCAGATGTCTCCAGGATCCGGTTCTGTGCCTTGATCAGAACGAGTGTGTCTTCATCCGCCTTAATCGGGGGAGGAATCCACACCTTCATGATCGTTCTCCTGGGAATCTGATCCGTCGGGACCACGCGGAGTGCCGCTCCTGGCCAAAGTTCACCAAAACCTTGGACCGTGGTTTTGAGAAACTCAAGAGTTTCTGCATTGCCACAGGCCACTGCCTTGGCTCCCTTATACCACTTGATACCCTTGAACTCGCAGACAAACGGGTTATCTGCGCGCACAATGGCATCCTTCATGGCGGTCAGGATCTCCGATTCTGCCTTCAGCCAATTGACGTCCGATATCTTCCCCTCTGGGTGACTTTGGTCGATGATGGCTACCTGCAGCTCGGCCGGCGATCCTAGGCTGGCCAGAATGTCCTCTGGTTTCGCCTTCTTCGACTCGGAAGCTTTTGTGGAGTCGTCCGTTCTCTGTCGCTTGAACCTTGGCTCTCGACCAGTCGGTTCCACCGGTGCCTTCTGTACAGAGGGCGTTGGTGGTGCCTTGGCACTCGCCGTGTTCTGCGTCAGAGGTGTGGTCTTCCCCCTCTGCTTCCCGGACAACTTTTTCCCCTTTCTCCCTCGCGCGTTCGCAGACGATGACTTTGAGGGTTGGTCCACCTTCGTCTTCGTGCCAGCTGATGCTGACGCTGAAGTCGACGGTTTGGGGTCCTCAGTCACCGCCGCGTGTGCGCTTGGGGGGCTTTGTCTCCGTTGGTAGGAGCGACTCCGTTAAGCCGCTCGTACCTCCGCACGTTTTGCTCGTGCTTCTTCTTGAGGCTCCTTTCCCTCGCCGTCAGCGTATCGGGGGGTCTTTGGCTAATACCACGGAGGTATTTTGCCGATGCCCTGTATCCCGACAGCCGTTTGCGTAGGGTCTCAGCCTCCGTCTTCTCATCCGTCACAGGTAGTGGACCCGAGTCGACCTGGATGTTGGGAGCCGTGACTTGTGGCTCTGCCTTCTGCGGCTCCTCGTTGTGTCCGAGTCGAGAAGGCGGTAGCCAACTCTGCCTCCGACACTGAGGGACCAGTGAAGACGAAGCTTCCGTCTGTGGTTCCCGGTTCCAGATCCTCTATCGTCCCTTTCTGTCTGCGGATCTTTCTGTTGCTTGTGGCATTACACGATTTGGCAGCCAAGCACTCCACTGCCATCTCGGGTTTCCTGCAGTCACAGGATATCGACGCCGGGGGGCCTGCGCTCGCACCCCCAATCACCGCCGGTACTGGGTCTCCGACTCCCTGCACCTTAACTGTTTTCGCGTTATTGGACATTTCCCCATAACGGATGCGTTTTATCCCTACCGCCAGGGTGAACTACTTTTAGCTTCGGCGCTCCCCCATGACCTGCCCGGCTTGGGTGGCCCTTCTGGCAGCATTACGCTACCGCCGGTAAAGCTCTTGGGTTCCTTACGCTTACTAAGCCCCCTCATCGCGGCAAGATGGTAGTTCTCCGAGGGGGACAAATTCATTTTACTTATATCCAAATACTAATTGCTCCCGGCCATAAGCCCTTTGCGCAAATTTGGCGTAAACAAAGTGCAAATAAAAAGATATTTTTGAACGAAAAAGATTGTATATATTTAAAATATGGATATATTTAATAGTCTAATGTTGTAAAAATTAAACAAATGAGAAAATATTAATTCTCTCGGTATATAAGTAAGGATTTTCAGCATACTCTGAAGTGGGCGTTTCACGGCTCCATAGACTCACTCGGGCTGATAACGATCTGCACAGCTGCTGAAGTCGTGTGCCGAGGCCGAACACGCATTGTCGTACGGCCTGAACACGCTGTGCATTTCGTATGACCTGAACACTTTGTCCATTCGCACTTCTATAAAAGAGCAGAGCTTGGGTCTTGGGTCGGGTACAGTTCTAGGATGAACTCGATGCGTTTGATGAAGGAACTCAGCTTTCCAGCTGATCCGTCATATGCTGGCACTTGTCGAATTGACAATAGTGCTTGGTTTAAGTGAATTTCACTTAGGATTGCTGGTGGTTATGCCATTTTGATCTGTAGTTTATTTTAATTCACTTCGCGTGTATGTCACTCAATTAATTATTTGGTTGGTATTTTATTTCAATCGTTGCGGTTGGTGATTTAGTTAAATCGTTGTAGTTTTGGTTACACAGGTGTTGTTTGTTTAACGTTTGTGTTTAGCCTAGTGCTACGTTGCACCTAGGTTCTTTGGCGGATTCACTTGGTCTAACTAGCTTCGCTAATCTCCAGCAATCTAGTCGTTTAGATTGCTTCTAATAGATCAGTACCGGAACAATAACGTTAGTGTTGTGAATCCTACCGGCTGCGCCAATAATAATTCCCGAGACCCAAAGTAAGTTTTTAAAAGACATTTTATTAAACGAACTTATAGTAGAACATAGGAGGCGAATTCCCCAATTCGATATTTAGAAGTCTTAAACGGAACTGATCTTTGTTAAGCTGTTCAGAGTGAGGAGGGTGCTGGGGAGGCAACAGCTCTGTGGGCATTCCAGCCACACCACTGTTAGCAATCCAGCTACGCAAGCTGTTGCCCTCGCTCTCGCCCTCACGCTTATGAGCGGTTTTCACCACGCTTGCGCTCCCGCCCACGCTCACGCTCCCGCTCTCGCCTCCGACAGCCCTCGGCAGCTGGAGTACAAACGATCGAGCATTCAATTCGCTTTTCCACCCAACGCAAAACGGCCGGCTTTTGCTCGCGACATAGACATATACATATACAGAACAAACCCCCGAAATATATATTTGAAGAACCCGGACTCTAACGCCTTTTATCTTGGGACTCTCTGGTGGACACCCTGAGACGCCTCTACGCTCAAACATTGGTCCTTCGAGCCGGATATACTTCGCCTTCCCCAAGCATATCCAGCATTCGAGCACGGCATCGCCTTCACCACTACGATCCTAAGATAAGTACTACTTTCGTGTGCCACAAATCCCTTCCATTCGCGATTTGTGTTTCCAATTTCCGCAGAGTCCGAGTTCCGCGATATAGGTACATATATATATTCTTATATATGTACTTATTTCTTCTTACTGTGCCATCCGTTTTCCGTGTCGCTTCGTTCTTTTCGACGCCGCCATATTATCGGCGATTCAGGCCGTTCTCCGTTCCTCCAACTCCAACTACCAGTGCTACGGTAGTTTTTCAATTCCGTTTTGTTTAATTGTGACAACAATTAAACCAAAAAAAATAGTGCATTCCATACACACACATCTACATCCGTGTCTCTACAGGTGCATTCCAGCACGACCCACCCCAATAAAATATACTTTGGCACACTCCGAGTGCAACTACAATCACATCAAGTGTTTTATTTCCTTACATATAAACACATATATATTTATTTCCATACATTCATACATTTATTTCCATAGTTGGCCGCAATATATTGCCAACTATATCCATAACAATATTCCATACAAAAAAAATACCACTCCCCGTAGAAAAATACCGCACTCCATACTACATACATACTGCGCGAAAGTGCCAAATTTAATATAAAATTCGCGATTTTGTACAATCCGTGCACTCCAGCCACTTTTCACGATCGCTACCCCAACATTCTCCACTTTCCAAATAAATTACTCGCGACTAAAGCACGGCGCAATTATAATAATTATTTGGCAATTTCCACTGCCAATTGGCAAATTGTTGTTTCGATCTTTTGTTGTTGTTTTTTTTTGTTCCGTTTATTAGAGGTGGCGCAATCAAAAAATATCGGTATCGTAACCGAGTCGTGCGTTCGACCAAAAATAAATAAATAAAAGAAAAAATATAAAAAAAGACAATTTCCAAACAAACACACCGACACTACTAGAAATAAATTGAACGATCCACGATTTCTAATTTAACCCTTTTCGTCATCTTTTTTTGGATTTTTTTTGTTTTCCTTCGGTATTTCTCCCGATAGTTCTCCAGCGCCCACTCCGCAGTCATATTCTTGACTGTAGCTTCCGGTAACGTTTCCGGCGACTAGGTTTATTAGCACTTTGTCAATCCAAACCGAACTAAATAGCAAAATATCGCCCATTCCAATCAGCTATCGAGGATATAAATGCCATTCCGTCTGCCGTAAAATCCGCAAATAGCCCATTTCTGCTCATGATTGCGTCAAATAGGTAAACGGAGGAGCCCGCACTAACAATATTACAATACAAAATATTGCCAAAATTAGTGTGACCGTTCCTCTCATCGGCTCAGTGCAATACAAGTCACTCATTGTTTGAGAAATTTCACTTCACGGTGATCTCAAACAATCCGAGTCGACCCGACTATTGTTTTCCAACAAGCTCGAGGCCTTTTTCCTGACAGCCTTCCATAAGTGGGTTATATTTGTTTCACTCAGATCATTCTTCTGTCCCTCCAAGACTTCCAAGTCCGATTTTCTGTGCGTGAGTGAGTTCAGAATATGCCAACAGGTCACAAGGACGGCAACCAGCTTTTGCCTGTGACCTCTTCCAACCGGCTACGCACCTCGTCCGCCTCCGGAACTACGCCGACTCAGAAAATCAAAGCACCCCTCACCCCGAGAGCAGCCAGTAGCAGCCCTGCGGCAAGGACCAAATCGGTCCTGTTCCCGTCTCCTGTCACTCTGAAAGTTCCAGCTGTGACCAAACAAGATCCAAAGGGCTCCTTCGTCAGCAGCCCTGTCAGCTCTCGCCACTGTATCACAATGGCTCAATCCGCCACCTCAGTCGCTCGGACCAAATTGGTCGCCGCTATTGGCCGACTGATGCACCTGGCAGAGCGCATCAACGCCGCCCCATCCGCCTCCTTGTCCGAGGTCCGTCGAGGCCAAATCCTCAGCATGTGGACGGACGTCGAGGCCGAATATAAGGCCTGTTCCGCGGCGATGACGGACGAGGAGCCAGAAATCCAAGCGGACATCCGTGACACATACGGCGAATGCTATGGGGTATTTGAGCAGTGCCTCAGTGACCTCAATGCCCAACTGACCACATCCAGAGTTCTTCCTCCTTCACAGCCAGTCCAACAGGGTGGCTGTCGACTGCCTCCCGTCAACATTGAGGCATTCTCAGGGGACTACGTCCGCTGGCCTACATTCCGGGATCTGTTCACTGCGGTCGTGATCAACAATCCTAGATTGTCTCCGGTAGAGAAGCTGTACTATCTCACCGAGAAGACCCGGGGCGATCCGAAGGCCATCGTAGAGAAATCCCCCTCACTAATGACGGTTTCGAGTCCGCATGGTTGGCTCTCCGCAGCCGATATGAAAATAATCGGCTTCTGGTGACTAACCAAATCAACATCCTCCTCTTTTTTGCCCCGCGTAATATCCGAATGCAGTCGTGCCTTGAAGGATCTTCAAAGTACGATGCAAGGAGTCCTAAATGCGCTAGCGGTCTCCAACGTCTGCACGGACAACTGGGATAGTCTGCTTGTGACCATCTGCGCTTCCAAATTGCCGAAGTTGAGCCGGGCGTTGTGGGAAGCGTCCGTAACGGACAAAAAGGAGGTGCCGCCCTGGAAGGAAATCGACTCCTTCTTGACTCAGCGATACCTAACGCTAGAGGCTATCGAGTGCGACCCTTCCACTTCCCAAGGCGCTCCGAATCCGCCACCCGCCAAAGGCAGTCAGAATCCGCCATCCTCCCGAAGCCAGTCCAATCCGTTCCTTTCCCAAGCAATCCTGTTCCAAGGACAGCGCACTCGTTCCAAAGCAACATGAATCCGAGCAAGAGCACATGTGATCTCTGTTCCAAGGAGAATCACCCAATCCGACTATGTCCTCATTTCCTACAAATGACCGTTGATGCTGGCTCCAGCTGCATAAGGCAAAAGCAGCTCTGCTTAAATTGCTTCGCAAAAGGCCATTTGCTTCGAGAATGTCAAAGCTCCCACAATTGCAACACTTGTGGAGGACGACACCACACGCTTCTGCATCGTGGCGATCCAGCTACCAGCGAGTCACATTCCACATCCGTACCCAATTCCACATCCTTACTTAATTCCACAGCTTGGCCAGACGTAAGACGGCAAGCACCCGCCGCACAAAATTCAAATTCTTCCGAACCTTCGACGAATGTTCAAACGTATTTCGCTTCCGGCACAAGTTCTGTCCTTCTCGGCACGGCAATTATTAATATTTGCCACCTTGGGAAAACTTTCCGCGGCCGCGCTCTGATCGAGTCGGGCTCCGAGGCAACGTTCATTACGGAACGCCTTTTCAACACGATTCAATTGCCTTTCCAACGAATTCAGACACAGATCTCCAGCATCAATCAGACAGTATCCGCTCAGTCCGATAAGCTCTGTCAGTTTTCCATTCGCTCTCCAACGAGGCCTGGTTTACAATTAAACGCCAAAGCCTATGTTATCCCCGAAAGATTTGCCGAGTCTTCCATTGGCGGATCCTACATTCTTCGAGAGCTCACCAATCGATGTCCTGATTGGAGCCGATATCCTACCATCGGTAATGTCAAGCGGCTTACAGCCAAACATATGTGGCTCACTTCTCGGCCAAGAAACTTTTTTTGGTTGGGTGCTCACTGGTCCCGCGTCCAATACGGTGAGCCATCAAGTGGCATCCTTTTCTTGTCGAATTTCCAGAGTGGCTTCCAATGTCCCAAATGTGCCCGTCATCCGTCCAAAGCTCACTTCTACATACAGACATGGCTACTCGATCCCGTTTCGACCGCACCGTGGAGAGCAGACGTTCCCGGGGTATTAAGTCCTACCAATGCCGAGTCTGCTCTGAAATCTATCCTCTACGGAAATGCCGCCGCTTTCTCCGCCTGGATTCCGAAAGGAGGCTCCAAGCTGTCCTCCACTTCAGCTACTGTACCAATTGCCTGGCTCACCGACATTCCGCCCAGGATTGCCGAAGCGGTGATCGGTGTAAGCTGTGTAACCGGAGCCACCACACGTTACTCCACCTTTCCGAGTCTCGGCACCCATCTGGCTCCTCTGCGGCACCGTCGCCTTCATCTTCAGCGTACAGCGCCGATGTGCGCCCTCGTCTTCCTGTGAGCCGCCCCGTCATAGGAATCCCGGATTCATCAGCAACCTCCTTGCTTTTAAATCGGAGCATGTAGGGTCTTTGCAATCCTGCAAGGGGGGGGAGAATGTTCAGAGTGAGGAGGGTGCTGGGGGGGCAACAGCTCTGTGGGCATTCCAGCCACACCACTGTTAGCAATCCAGCTACGCAAGCTGTTGCCCTCGCTCTCGCCCTCACGCTTATGAGCGGTTTTCCCCCCGGTGAAGCGCGCTCGCGCGCATATTCACCACGCTTGCGCTCCCGCCCACGCTCACGCTCCCGCTCTCGCCTCCGACAGCCCTCGGCAGCTGGAGTACAACCGATCGAGCATTCAATTCGCTTTTCCACCCAACGCAAAACGGCCGGCTTTTGCTCGCGACATAGACATATACATATACAGAACAAACCCCCGAAATATATATTTGAAGAACCCGGACTCTAACGCCTTTTATCTTGGGACTCTCTGGTGGACACCCTGAGACGCCTCTACGCTCAAACAGAAGCTTATGAAGCTTTAAACTTATCTCCATAAGCTTTTGGCTTCGGCTGATGTATTGTCTTCGGGATTGAGTAATGATGGCTTCGGCTGAGAGAGTCAAAGCTTCAGTGGCGAGAGGCGTTGTTTTGAAGAGAGATGCTGATATCGATGAATTACCGCGGCTGCTGGCACCAGACTTGCCCTCCAATTGGTCCTTGTTAAATTATTTAAAGTGTACTCATTCCAATTGCAGGGCCTCGGCTATGAGTCCTGTATTGTTATTTTTCGTCACTACCTCCCCGAACTGGGAGTGGGTAATTTACGCGCCTGCTGCCTTCCTTAGATGTGGTAGCCGTTTCTTAGGCTCCCACTCCGGAATCGAACCCTGATTCCCCGTTACCCGTTGCAACCATGGTAGTCCTAGATACTACCATCAAAAGTTGATAGGGCAGACATTTGAAAGATCTGTCGTCGGTACAAGACCATACGATCTGCATGTTATCTAGAGTTCAACCAATGTACCAATGCACACGTCCCATAAGGTCCGTGTTTTAATTGCATGTATTAGCTCTAGAATTACCACAGTTATCCAAGTAACTGGTAACGATCTAAGGAACCATAACTGATATAATGAGCCTTTTGTGGTTTCACTTTTAATTCGTGTGTACTTAGACATGCATGGCTTAATCTTTGAGACAAGCATATAACTACTGGCAGGATCAACCAAAATAATGTTTTTGTTTCGTGCGCATATGCACACATATATAAATATTTGACAATATTTGAATAAAAAAAATAGTATAATAATACATAGTTTTTAACAACAGTTCATGAGAATTTGTTAAACGAATGCGGCCATTTTTATATGGCATTCACATTCGCCATTTTCTCTATATTTATAAATTTCTTTATTTCTTTATGTTGTTACACTTTGGCAATATAAAACGAGAGAATTAATATTTTCTCATTTGTTTAATTTGTACAACATTCGACTATTAAATATATCCATATTATAAATATATACAACATTTTTTCGTTCAAAAATATCTTTTTATTTGCACTTAATATATTATCACACGTGTATTTGCTTAAACCAATATAAATTGTGTTTGAGCTTTGTATTTTGACAACAAATTTAAAATTTATCCAATTTCGAATATGTTATTTGCGATATACATTAAATAAAACCAAACACATGAGTGTTCATGTAGAATGGATTTTGATCTATTGGCACATAAATCGCTTTGATTATATGCTGGTACATTGGTGAAATGGTACTCGTACAATTACAAATCATATAAGACCATTTCCGGACATTCACGATAATAATCCGAAAACAAAAATGATATTTAATAAAGAGAATTCACGCTTCAATATATCTTGGCCAGTTTCACTATATTATCTTAAGATCAATTTGTCGTAGCCAAGCATTTAATATTAAAATAACTTTTTATACAACAAATAAAAATAAAAAATATAAAAATATATTACACTACTATGAGTATGATGACAACTATAATAATACCATATACAACACTATACCAAATATTGCACACAATATGTGTTCGCAGCAGAACGCCATCTGAATATATTAGATCTCTACCTATTAAAATCACGACATTGAAGTCACACACTATTATTTTTAAATATCATTGTAAATTTCACCACTAATCTATCGATACGTTTTTATAAAAAGTTCGAGAAGTAAAACACATTACAAGCAGTCAAAAGGCTCTTTTCGTTTTTTTATGTTTATAAATTACAAAAGGGGCCGAAGTGGGGTGCAAACCAGCATCTTCTCAAAACACATACATTGATACAATATACAAATTTAAAGTGGCTATTATAATATATGGGAATGTTTCTCATATAGCTTCAGAATTATATGATTATGAAGCAAATATATGATATGATTATTTCATATGATATTTCGTATGATATTGGCAAACATACATTGATACAAGATACAAATTTAAAGTGGCTATTATAAAATATGGGAATGTTTCTCATATAGCTTCAGAATTATATGATTATGAAGCGGATTATTTCATATGATATTTCGTTTGATATTGCAAGATACAAATTTAAAGTGGTTATTTTAAAATACCAATATGATGGCTTATATGGATATGGGAATGTTTATTAATATATATATATGAAGAATACTGTTAAAATACTACTACGCATCTAAAAACACCCGATTTTCGGAAGCCGTGGCAAAAAACCTATATAGGAGTGGTGTCGTGCTTGGTTATATGTCATATATTAAAAAAAATTAAAATTTTTATTTTTCATATGATATGGGGAATATACTTTGCTGGCAATGTCTGTTACATTATATGGTTGGATATATATATTTTTATTAATATATATGAATAATATTGAAGTGTAAATCCGTTTCTTGTATTGTAATACGAGAACAAATGACTGTTAAGAGGCACTCGCAGTTAAAAACACCCGATTTCCGGAAGTCGTGGCAAAAAAACCATACATTTTTTTTTTTTTTTAACTGTGTTTCAACTTTATTTAAGATCTGTCTTTCGCAGACAATTATTAAATTTCATCTTTGGGTACTTGGAAATCTTATTTCAGGTTATCTTACAATTTTTTATGTATAATAATTTCGGTATGTCATGCTGATTAGGTCCAGCGGGTGGTCTCTTTGAAGTCTTCTGGTGGTTGTGCTGTTTTCCAGCAGGCCAATAGCTAGGTTGTTGTCGTGTTGGTGCAGGCGTGTGAGGTACCTGGTGCTTGTCTCGGCTATCACTTCCGTTACCCATGGTATCTTGAGGACGCTGTGGATTGTGGCGTTGCGGTGATACATGTGCGCATTACTGACTATGCGCAGGGCTTTATTTTGAAATATTTGTATAATCCGCCGGTTTCTTCGTCTGGCAGTTCCCCACAACTCAATGCCGTATGCCCATATTGGTTTAATGATTGCCTTGTAGACAAGCAGCTTCGACCGGGTGCTGAGTTTGCTTTTGCGGCCAATTAGCCTGTAGTGTTTCTTCAGTTTGTCATCCGCCTCCTGTCAAGAGTCATGCCAAGATATTTCCGCGTTTCTTCGTCCGGGATTTTGACCCCTTCCAGGAATACCTCTGGACAGTTACCCGGCCTTAACGCGAATGTGGTGGCTGTGGAATTATCGTTGTTGACCGCGATGTTCCAGCTCCTCTGCCAGTCGTTGACTAAATCCAGCTCAGCTTGCATTATTTGTGAGGCCTCCTCCGGTGTATCAGCAGTGGCAACGAACGCTGTGTCATCGGCGTAGGTGGCGACAAGTAGCTCGGGGCTCTCAATCACTGGCAGGTCTGCAGTGTATAAATTGTAAAGCAGTGGACCGAGCACACTGCCTTGGGGGACGCCAGCTCTGATGCTCTTCAGTGTTGAGCTCACATTTCCGCATTTCACCAGGAATTGCCTGTCAGCCAAGTATGAGGCAAGGATTTTAAGGATTTTTTCCTGATTTTAAAGAGTAGCCCGGTGTGCCAGACTCGATCAAATGCCTGTTTAACGTCAAGCATTACAGCACAGCAGTATTTTTTTGACTCAAATGCGTCCAGGATGCATTGGACGACTCTGTGGCATTGTTCCGGGGTTCCATGACCACGCCTGAAGCCATACTGGTGATCGGGGATCAGACCAGCCTCGTCCAATACTGGCAACAGTCTACGCAAGAATACTCTTTCGAGTATTTTGGAGAGCGTCGCCAGCAGACTGATCGGACGATAAGAGGCTTTCCAGGCTTTGGGCTTTACTACCTGGGCTCGTTTCCATTGCGCTGGAAAGTGCCCAATGTGTAGGCATCTATTGAAGAGCTTTGTAATGAGTTCGATGCAGGCTGGGGGTAGTAGCTTCAGTGCGATTGCATTGATACCATCATCGCCTGGCGCTTTATTGTTCCTCAGCGCCGAAATGCATTCCATAGTCTCCTCCTCCAGTACCGGGGGTATTTGTCTGCTGCCTTGTTGAGTATAAGTTGGTTCCTGATCCGTCTCGGATATTTCATCAGGTGTGCATCTAATACGAGGAGTGAAGACGCTCTCCAGATGTTGTGCAAACGCGTTGGCCCTGTCCACCTCCGACCTGCACCAGCTGCCGGTCGTGTTTTTCACTGGGGCTGCCCTTTTTGTTGGCCGTTTGATATTTTTGGTGACCTGCCACAAATTGTGTTGTGGGTCATTCGGTTCGAGCTCCTCCAGGAACTTGTCGAAGGCTTCCCTCCTCAGACTGATGAGCAACTCCTTTAGTGCCTTGGCGGTTCTGTTCAAGGATGCCTTGTCACGAGGGTTCCTGGTTAGGAACCAGACTCGCCTTAGTCTGCGTTTTTCGTGTAATAGTTCGGCGATCTGGGGGCTCCATAGGTGGATTTCCCTATCCAGGATCCTGGGTCGCTGGCGCTGACTCTTTCTCGGGGCCGCATATGCCGCTGCGTCATGAATGGCAGCCTCAACATCCTGGCCACTGTCCAAGTTTTGAATTAGGTTGGTGTTTTACTTAGCAGTATCGGTATTTTTATAAATTAGCCTCCCGTGCGCTGAATTCATCAATACTGGGGCGTTTATAAGCTGCATAACCGCGCTGTGGTCAGAGAAGAGGTCCTCGTCTGCCACAGTTTGTATTAACCCTGGGTCCACGCCACGGGAAATTGCAAAGTCCAGAACGTCTGGAACCTTCAGCGCATCTGTGGGCCAGTAAGTAGGCGCACCAGTAGAGTGGCAGTTTAGATTATTAAACTGGATCTATCTGTATAGCGCTCGTCCCTTGGGGTTGTTGGTTCTGGAGCCCCACCAGAAGTGCTTCGCGATGAAATCACCGCCGATGATAAATCTTCTACCAAATTGGCTTATCAGTTGGGCAAACTCCTCATCTCATGCATTGTGCCTTGGTGGACAGTAGGCAGCAGCGAGCGTAAGCTCTCCTAGCGCGATGTTGACTCTGACGGATGCACATTGCACCCAATCCTCCTGGATAAGTGGTAGCTCTGTGTACTCCAGGTTGCTTCTGACCAGGATGGCCGTTCCGCCTCGGGCTCTTCCGTTGGGATGGTTAGCGTTAATGAGGTCATATCCTTTTATAGAGAGATACGACCTTGACGAGAAGTGAGTTTCGGAGATGAGCAATATCTCGATTTGATTGGTCTTGCAGTAGTGCTCGACCTCTGGCCTGCTATTGCACAAGCCGTTCGCATTCCATATGGTAACTTTCAAGTCTATTTGCATAGCTTCGACATGACTGTAGCCAACATTTTGTCATTTGGCTAAACATTTTGTCGAGCATCCGCTCCATCATTGATTCCATACGCGCAACTACTGCTTCTAGGTGTTTTTCAGGACTTGGGACCGACTGGGGTACCTGATTATTCTCAATATTGTTGCAGCCTCTGGCGGCATTGGCGTAGCTGAAGTTGGGGCTGACAATTGGTGATGAATTGCCCGCTGGAGGTTGGGGTGCCTGATTCAGTTTTTGAGCTGGGTGGCCATCATCGGAATAGTCCATGCTGTCATCATCAAGGCCCTCAACATTGGACAGAGCCGCGAATCTGTTGTTGAAAAGCCCGGCCCTTGCTGCAGAGCTGGTGCTGGGCCCACCTAGTTGATTAGCGGGAGTCTGATCACGGGAAGGCTTCCTTTAAATCTCCCCTGGCTCGATTCCTGAGCTGGAGTCGTCAGAGTGCTGCTCTCTCGCATTTTTTCTCTCTATCTATCGCTCGTACTCGGCTCAGCAGCAGCCCGAGCTTCTATCGTTTACTTGCTCTCTCTCGCTTGCATTAGGGCACGGGCAATTCGGCCCTCCTGCCCTTTCTCAGTCTGGTATTGATCTTCATAACCTTTGTACCCATCGCATTACTTTATCGGTCATACTGACGCCTACTTCACATAACCAATACATAATAAATTGTACATTACCCATTGAAACGCTAGACTTTTTTCTTAAAATTAAACGAGTTTCAACGGCTATTAAAAACGCTTAATAGCCAAACATATGATAATAATACAATCAGTTTCAAGTATTTTATTTAATGATTTTATGTATATTTTCACCTTTTTGCACAATCATACATTTTAAGCGCCAAAATTTGATTTTTGATATACAAATTTTTGTTGTTATTAGTGGTGATAGTTGCGCTGATAGGCAGAAAAGCGCAAAAATGGGCAAAAGCAATATAATATATCCAATAGACACACTTGAATCAGAAACTGATGCAACTTTTTGCCACCACTAGGGCCCTATGCTTAACCTATGTAAAAACGAGAAGGATCGTGTGAGTCGCTGCTGGGGACGCGACTCTACTTATACCCGTACTCCGTCAGTAGATACATTTTTGAGCTTAAAATTTTGTAAAATTTTAGAATTAAAACAAAAAATTTACATTTTTTTGCTACATTTGTTATCTACATCTACATCTACAATGTATATTTTACATATAACATGTAGATTATAGATGAACCATTTATATTCTACATCTCCTCCTCTAGGGGTTGCTCTCGCACTGAACGCGGCAGAGTGTGCGAGCCAGAAAGAGTAGCGTTTCTTTTGCGGGTGGTGGCGGGGGAAGCAACTGAAAATTAATTTCTTTATTCTGGCTATAATTATGATCGGATCTGATTCAGATTCGGCAATCTGGTAGATATGGCCATTCTCTACGATACTGCGTTTTTAGTTTTATCGTATCTTTAAAATTGTGCCTGCCACAGATTTTCGTCTTTTGTGGTGGCGGTAGGGGGCGGGGCGAAATTTTGAAATACACTTGTAGCAGTGTGATGTCACATGAGTCTGGAAACCAAATTTGGTTGCCCTAACTCTTATAGTCTCTGAGATCTAGGCGCTCAACAAGACAGACAGACGGACGGACGGACAGACAGACGGACAGACGGACGGACAGACGGACATGACTATATCGACTCGTCTATTGATGCTGATCAAGAATATATATACTTTATGGGGTCGGAAAATGTTCCTTCTCTGCGTTGCACAGATCCACTTTTACCACAAATCTAATAAACCCCTTAACTCTTTTTTGAGTACGGGTATAAAAACTGCGTCTCCGGCAAGACGCAAAGAAGGTTGAAGCAGCCCCAATGTAAACGGCCTATAAGAGAGCGCAAACGAAATCGACAAGCGTAGATTGTCCGCAATCACGTCTTGACTCAACGAGTGGTCGAACGAGAAACCTATACTTACATGATGGACAGTTGATGTCCATCACATATTGTTTTGAGGAGATGCTGGTTTGCACCCCACTTCGGCCCCTTTTGTAATTTATAAACATAAAAAAACGAAAAGAGCCTTTTGACTGCTTGTAATGTGTTTTACTTCTCGAACTTTTTATAAAAACGTATCGATAGATTAGTGGTGAAATTTACAATGATATTTAAAAATAATAGTGTGTGACTTCAATGTCGTGATTTTAATAGGTAGAGATCTAATATATTCAGATGGCGTTCTGCTGCGAACACATATTGTGTGCAATATTTGGTATAGTGTTGTATATGGTATTATTATAGTTGTCATCATACTCATAGTAGTGTAATATATTTTTATATTTTTTATTTTTATTTGTTGTATAAAAAGTTATTTTAATATTAAATGCTTGGCTACGACAAATTGATCTTAAGATAATATAGTGAAACTGGCCAAGATATATTGAAGCGTGAATTCTCTTTATTAAATATCATTTTTGTTTTCGGATTATTATCGTGAATGTCCGGAAATGGTCTTATATGATTTGTAATTGTACGAGTACCATTTCACCAATGTACCAGCATATAATCAAAGCGATTTATGTGCCAATAGATCAAAATTCATTCTACATGAACACTCATGTGTTTGGTTTTATTTAATGTATATCGCAAATAACATATTCGAAATTGGATAAATTTTAAATTTGTTGTCAAAATACAAAGCTCAAACACAATTTATATTGGTTTAAGCAAATACACGTGTGATAATATATTAAGTGCAAATAAAAAGATATTTTTGAACGAAAAAATGTTGTATATATTTATAATATGGATATATTTAATAGTCGAATGTTGTACAAATTAAACAAATGAGAAAATATTAATTCTCTCGTTTTATATTGCCAAAGTGTAACAACATAAAGAAATAAAGAAATTTATAAATAAAGAGAAAATGGCGAATGTGAATGCCATATAAAAATGGCCGCATTCGTTTAACAAATTCTCATGAACTGTTGTTAAAAACTATGTATTATTATACTATTTTTTTTATTCAAATATTGTCAAATATTTACATATGTGTGCATATGCGCACGAAACAAAAACATTATTTTGGTTGATCCTGCCAGTAGTTATATGCTTGTCTCAAAGATTAAGCCATGCATGTCTAAGTACACACGAATTAAAAGTGAAACCACAAAAGGCTCATTATATCAGTTATGGTTCCTTAGATCGTTACCAGTTACTTGGATAACTGTGGTAATTCTAGAGCTAATACATGCAATTAAAACACGGACCTTATGGGACGTGTGCATTGGTACATTGGTTGAACTCTAGATAACATGCAGATCGTATGGTCTTGTACCGACGACAGATCTTTCAAATGTCTGCCCTATCAACTTTTGATGGTAGTATCTAGGACTACCATGGTTGCAACGGGTAACGGGGAATCAGGGTTCGATTCCGGAGAGGGAGCCTAAGAAACGGCTACCACATCTAAGGAAGGCAGCAGGCGCGTAAATTACCCACTCCCAGTTCGGGGAGGTAGTGACGAAAAATAACAATACAGGACTCATAGCCGAGGCCCTGCAATTGGAATGAGTACACTTTAAATAATTTAACAAGGACCAATTGGAGGGCAAGTCTGGTGCCAGCAGCCGCGGTAATTCATCGATATCAGCATCTCTCTTCAAAACAACGCCTCTCGCCACTGAAGCTTTGACTCTCTCAGCCGAAGCCATCATTACTCAATCCCGAAGACAATACATCAGCCGAAGCCAAAAGCTTATGGAGATAAGTTTAAAGCTTCATAAGCTTCTGTTTGAGCGTAGAGGCGTCTCAGGGTGTCCACCAGAGAGTCCCAAGATAAAAGGCGTTAGAGTCCGGGTTCTTCAAATATATATTTCGGGGGTTTGTTCTGTATATGTATATGTCTATGTCGCGAGCAAAAGCCGGCCGTTTTGCGTTGGGTGGAAAAGCGAATTGAATGCTCGATCGGTTGTACTCCAGCTGCCGAGGGCTGTCGGAGGCGAGAGCGGGAGCGTGAGCGTGGGCGGGAGCGCAAGCGTGGTGAATATGCGCGCGAGCGCGCTTCACCGGGGGGGAAAACCGCTCATAAGCGTGAGGGCGAGAGCGAGGGCAACAGCTTGCGTAGCTGGATTGCTAACAGTGGTGTGGCTGGAATGCCCACAGAGCTGTTGCCCCCCCCCAGCACCCTCCTCACTCTGAACATTCTCCCCCCCCCTTGCAGGATTGCAAAGACCCTACATGCTCCGATTTAAAAGCAAGGAGGTTGCTGATGAATCCGGGATTCCTATGACGGGGCGGCTCACAGGAAGACGAGGGCGCACATCGGCGCTGTACGCTGAAGATGAAGGCGACGGTGCCGCAGAGGAGCCAGATGGGTGCCGAGACTCGGAAAGGTGGAGTAACGTGTGGTGGCTCCGGTTACACAGCTTACACCGATCACCGCTTCGGCAATCCTGGGCGGAATGTCGGTGAGCCAGGCAATTGGTACAATAGTTGAAGTGGAGGACAGCTTGGAGCCTCCTTTCGGAATCCAGGCGGAGAAAGCGGCGGCATTTCCGTAGAGGATGGATTTCAGAGCAGACTCGGCATTGGTAGGACTTAATACCCCGTGAACGTCTGCTCTCCACGGTGCGGTCGAAACGGGGTCGAGAACCCATGTCTGTATGTGAATGGCTAGGGCGAAATGAAAAAGTCGAAGAAGCATTAGAAGTGAGCTTGGAACGGATGACGGGCACATTTGGGACATTAGAAGCTACTCTGGAAAGTTGACAAGAAAAGGATGCAACTTGATGGCTCGCCGTATTGGACACGGGACCAGTGAGCACCCAACCAAAAATGGTTTCTTGGCCGAGAAGAGAGCCACATATGTTGGGCTGTAAGCCGCTTGACATTACCGATGGTAGGATATCGGCTCCAATCAGGACATCGATTGGTGAGCTCTCGAAGAATGTAGGATCCGCCAATGGAAGACTCGGCAAATCTTTCAAGAAACTTGGCGAGATAGGATGCAACGGAAGGTTCTTTGCCAATTCGGGGATAACATAGGCTTTGGCGTTTAATTGTAAACCAGGCCTCGTTGGAGAGCGAATGGAAAACTGACAGAGCTTATCGGACTGAGCGGATACTGTCTGATTGATGCTGGAGATCTGTGTCTGAATTCGTTGGAAAGGCAATTGAATCGTGTTGAAAAGGCGTTCCGTAATGAACGTTGCCTCGGAGCCCGAGTCGATCAGAGCGCGGCCGCGGAAAGTTTTCCCAAGGTGGCAAATATTAATAATTGCCGTGCCGAGAAGGACAGAACTTGTGCCGGAAGCGAAATACGTTTGAACATTCGTCGAAGGTTCGGAAGAATTTGAATTTTGTGCGGCGGGTGCTTGCCGTCTTACGTCTGGCCAAGCTGTGGAATTAAGTAAGGATGTGGAATTGGGTACGGATGTGGAATGTGACTCGCTGGTAGCTGGATCGCCACGATGCAGAAGCGTGTGGTGTCGTCCTCCACAAGTGTTGCAATTGTGGGAGCTTTGACATTCTCGAAGCAAATGGCCTTTTGCGAAGCAATTTAAGCAGAGCTGCTTTTGCCTTATGCAGCTGGAGCCAGCATCAACGGTCATTTGTAGGAAATGAGGACATAGTCGGATTGGGTGATTCTCCTTGGAACAGAGATCACATGTGCTCTTGCTCGGATTCATGTTGCTTTGGAACGAGTGCGCTGTCCTTGGAACAGGATTGCCTTGGGAAAGGAACGGATTGGACTGGCTTCGGGAGGATGGCGGATTCTGACTGCCTTTGGCGGGTGGCGGATTCGGAGCGCCTTGGGAAGTGGAAGGGTCGCACTCGATAGCCTCTAGCGTTAGGTATCGCTGAGTCAAGAAGGAGTCGATTTCCTTCCAGGGCGGCACCTCCTTTTTGTCCGTTACGGACGCTTCCCACAACGCCCGGCTCAACTTCGGCAATTTGGAAGCGCAGATGGTCACAAGCAGACTATCCCAGTTGTCCGTGCAGACGTTGGAGACCGCTAGCGCATTTAGGACTCCTTGCATCGTACTTTGAAGATCCTTCAAGGCACGACTGCATTCGGATATTACGCGGGGCAAAAAGAGGAGGATGTTGATTTGGTTAGTCACCAGAAGCCGATTATTTTCATATCGGCTGCGGAGAGCCAACCATGCGGACTCGAAACCGTCATTAGTGAGGGGGGATTTCTCTACGATGGCCTTCGGATCGCCCCGGGTCTTCTCGGTGAGATAGTACAGCTTCTCTACCGGAGACAATCTAGGATTGTTGATCACGACCGCAGTGAACAGATCCCGGAATGTAGGCCAGCGGACGTAGTCCCCTGAGAATGCCTCAATGTTGACGGGAGGCAGTCGACAGCCACCCTGTTGGACTGGCTGTGAAGGAGGAAGAACTCTGGATGTGGTCAGTTGGGCATTGAGGTCACTGAGGCACTGCTCAAATACCCCATAGCATTCGCCGTATGTGTCACGGATGTCCGCTTGGATTTCTGGCTCCTCGTCCGTCATCGCCGCGGAACAGGCCTTATATTCGGCCTCGACGTCCGTCCACATGCTGAGGATTTGGCCTCGACGGACCTCGGACAAGGAGGCGGATGGGGCGGCGTTGATGCGCTCTGCCAGGTGCATCAGTCGGCCAATAGCGGCGACCAATTTGGTCCGAGCGACTGAGGTGGCGGATTGAGCCATTGTGATACAGTGGCGAGAGCTGACAGGGCTGCTGACGAAGGAGCCCTTTGGATCTTGTTTGGTCACAGCTGGAACTTTCAGAGTGACAGGAGACGGGAACAGGACCGATTTGGTCCTTGCCGCAGGGCTGCTACTGGCTGCTCTCGGGGTGAGGGGTGCTTTGATTTTCTGAGTCGGCGTAGTTCCGGAGGCGGACGAGGTGCGTAGCCGGTTGGAAGAGGTCACAGGCAAAAGCTGGTTGCCGTCCTTGTGACCTGTTGGCATATTCTGAACTCACTCACGCACAGAAAATCGGACTTGGAAGTCTTGGAGGGACAGAAGAATGATCTGAGTGAAACAAATATAACCCACTTATGGAAGGCTGTCAGGAAAAAGGCCTCGAGCTTGTTGGAAAACAATAGTCGGGTCGACTCGGATTGTTTGAGATCACCGTGAAGTGAAATTTCTCAAACAATGAGTGACTTGTATTGCACTGAGCCGAGGAGAGGACCGGTCACACTGATTTTGGCAATATTTTGCAAATATTGTTAGTGCGGGCTCCTCCGTTTACCTCTTTCACGGAGTCGTGATCAGAACGGGGTTATTTGCGGATGGACGGCGGACGGAATGTCATTTATATCCTCGATAGTTGATTGGAATGGGCGATAGTTTGCTCTTTATGTCAGTTTGGATTGACAAAGTGCAGATAAACCTAGTCGCCGTAATCGTTACCGGAAGCTACAGTCAAGAATATGAATGTGGATGGGCGCTGGAGAACTATCGGGTGAAATACCGAAGAAAAAAAAGAAAAAATCGGAAAAAGGATGACGAAACGGTTTAGATTAGAAATCGTGGATCGTTCAATTTATTTCTATAGTGTCGGTGTGTTTGTTTGGAAATTGTCTTTTTTTATATTTTTTCTTTTATTTATTTATTTTTGGTCGAACGCAAAACTTGGTTACGATACCGATATTTTTGGATTGCGCCACCTCTAATAAACGGAACAAAAAAAAACAAGAACAAAATATAGAAACAACAATTTGCCAATTGGCAGTGGAAATTGCCAAATAATTATTATAATTGCGCCGTGCTTTAGTCGCGAGTAATTTATTTGGAAAGTGGAGAATTTTGGAGTTGGGGTAGCGATCGTGAAAAGTGGCTGGAGTGCACGGATTGTACAAAATCGCAAATTTTATATTAAATTTGGCACTTTCGCGCACTCCACGGGGAGTGGTATTTTTTTGTATGGAATATTGTTATGGATATAGTTGGCAATATATTGCGGCCAACTATGGAAATAAATGTATGAATGAATATATATGTGTTTATATGTAAGGAAATAAAACACTTGATGTGATTGTAGTTGCACTCGGAGTGTGCCAAAGTATATTTTATTGGGGTGGGTCGTGCTGGAATGCACCTGTAGAGACACGGATGTAGATGGAATGTGTGTATGGAATGCACTATTTTTTTTGGTTTAATTGTTGTCACAATTAAACAAAACGGAATTGAAAAACTACCGTAGCACTGGTAGTTGGAGTTGGAGGAACGGAGAACGGCCTGAATCGCCGATAATATGGCGGCGTCGAAAAGAACGAAGCGACACGGAAAACGGATGGCACAGTAAGAAGAAATAAGTACATATATAAGAATATATATATGTACCTATATCGCGGAACTCGGACTCTGCGGAAATTGGAAACACAAATCGCGAATGGAAGGGATTTGTGGCACACGAAAGTAGTACTTATCTTAGGATCGTAGTGGTGAAGGCGATGCCGTGCTCGAATGCTGGATATGCTTGGGGAAGGCGAAGTATATCCGGCTCGAAGGACCAATGTTTGAGCGTAGAGGCGTCTCAGGGTGTCCACCAGAGAGTCCCAAGATAAAAGGCGTTAGAGTCCGGGTTCTTCAAATATATATTTCGGGGGTTTGTTCTGTCATATGTATATGTCTATGTCGCGAGCAAAAGCCGGCCGTTTTGCGTTGGGTGGAAAAGCGAATTGAATGCTCGATCGTTTGTACTCCAGCTGCCGAGGGCTGTCGGAGGCGAGAGCGGGAGCGTGAGCGTGGGCGGGAGCGCAAGCGTGGTGAATATGCGCGCGAGCGCGCTTCACCGGGGGGAAAACCGCTCATAAGCGTGAGGGCGAGAGCGAGGGCAACAGCTTGCGTAGCTGGATTGCTAACAGTGGTGTGGCTGGAATGCCCACAGAGCTGTTGCCTCCCCAGCACCCTCCTCACTCTGAACAGCTTCAAAGATCAGTTCCGTTTAAGACTTCTAAATATCGAATTGGGGAATTCGCCTCCTATGTTCTACTATAAGTTCGTTTAATAAAATGTCTTTTTAAAAACTTACTTTGGGTCTCGGGAATTATTATTGGCGCAGCCGGTAGGATTCACAACACTAACGTTATTGTTCCGGTACTGATCTATTAGAAGCAATCTAAACGACTAGATTGCTGGAGATTAGCGAAGCTAGTTAGACCAAGTGAATCCGCCAAAGAACCTAGGTGCAACGTAGCACTAGGCTAAACACAAACGTTAAACAAACAACACCTGTGTAACCAAAACTACAACGATTTAACTAAATCACCAACCGCAACGATTGAAATAAAATACCAACCAAATAATTAATTGAGTGACATACACGCGAAGTGAATTAAAATAAACTACAGATCAAAATGGCATAACCACCAGCAATCCTAAGTGAAATTCACTTAAACCAAGCACTATTGTCAATTCGACAAGTGCCAGCATATGACGGATCAGCTGGAAAGCTGAGTTCCTTCATCAAACGCATCGAGTTCATCCTAGAACTGTACCCGACCCAAGACCCAAGCTCTGCTCTTTTATAGAAGTGCGAATGGACAAAGTGTTCAGGTCATACGAAATGCACAGCGTGTTCAGGCCGTACGAAAATGCGTGTTCGGCCTCGGCACACGACGTCAGCAGCTGTGCAGATCGTTATCAGCCCGAGTGAGTCTATGGAGCCGTGAAACGCCCACTTCAGAGTATGCTGAAAATCCTTACTTATATACCGAGAGAATTAATATTTTCTCATTTGTTTAATTTTTACAACATTAGACTATTAAATATATCCATATTTTAAATATATACAATCTTTTTCGTTCAAAAATATCTTTTTATTTGCACTTATTATATTATAACACGTGTATTTGCTTAAACCAATATAAATTGTGTTTGAGCTTTGTATTTTGACAACAAATTTAAAATTTATCCAATTTGGAATACGTTATTTGCGATATACATTAAATAAAACCAAACACATGAGTGTTCATGTAGAATGGACTTTGATATATTGGCAATATTTGAATTTGCACATAAATCGTTTTGATTATATGCTGGTACATTGGTGAAATGGTACTCGTACAATTACAAATCATATAAGACAATTTCCGGACATTCACGATAACAATTCGAAACCAAAATGGTATTTAATAAAGAGAATTCACGCTTCAATATATCTTGGCCAGTTTCACTATATTATCTTAAGATCAATTTGTCGTAGCCAAGCATTTAAGATTAAAATAACTTTTTATACAACAAATATCACTTATTACACTACTATGAGTATGATACTATACCATATATTGCACACAATATATGATGGACAGCATGTTCTGCCACGGCTTCCGCAAATCGGGTATTTTTAACTGCGAGTGCAGTCATTGGTTCTCGTATTAAAATACAAGAAACGCATTTACACTTCAATATTATTCATATATATTAATAAAAATATATATATATCCAACCATATAATGTAACAGACATTGCCAGCAAAGTATATTCCCCATATCATATGAAAAATAAAAATTTTAATTTTTCTTCATATGACTGAACCAAGCACGACACCACTCCATGTATAGGTTTTTTGCCACGGCTTCCGAAAATCGGGTATTTTTAACTGCGAGTGCCTCTTAACAGTCATTTGTTCTCGTATTAAAATACAAGAAACGCATTTACACTTCAATATTATTCATATATATTAATAAAAATATATATATTCAACCATATAATGTAACAGACATTGCCAGCAAAGTATATTCCCCATATCATATGAAAATTAAAAATTTTAATTTTCTTCATATGACATATACCAAGCACGACACCACTCCTATATGGGTTTTTGGCCACGGCTTCCGAAAATCGGATGTTTTTAGCTGCGCAGTAGTATTTAAACAGTATTTTTCATATATATGTTAATAAACATTCCCATATCCATATAAGCCATCATATTGGTATTTTAAAATAACCACTTTAAATTTGTATCTTGCAATATCAAACGAAATATCATATGAAATAATCATATCATATATTTGCTTCATAATCATATAATTCTGAAGCTATATGAGAAACATTCCCATATTTTATAATAGCCACTTTAAATTTGTATCTTGTATCAATGTATGTTTGCCAATATCATACGAAATATCATATGAAATAATCATATCATATATTTGCTTCATAATCATATAATTCTGAAGCTATTTGAGAAATATTCCCATATTTTATAATAGCCACTTTAAATTTGTATCTTGTATCAATGTATGTTTGCCAATATCATATAAAATATTATATGAAATAATCATATCATATATTTGCTTCATAATCATATAATTCTGAAGCTATATGAGAACATTCCCATATTTTTATAATAGCCACTTTAAATTTTTTTATCCTTGTATCAATGTATGTTTGCCAATATCATATGAAATATCATATGAAATAATCATATCATATATTTGCTTCATAATCATATAATTCTGAAGCTATATGAGAAACATTCCCATATTTTATAATAGCCACTGTTGAGGAATTAATCGCTTAGTTTTAAGTCAATATTCATTCATTTAATAGTTGCCCTAATCATATGCTCGCGATTGTTTTGCCCGCTGTTCTTATTGCTTATGTCCAAAAACTTAACTGTAATGTTCTCACGCGTATAGCCAAAACCCGCCCCGCACACGAAGACATCCATGTGCACCGTCTTGGTATTGGAGTGTGGCATCGCGTGATTTTTTTTTTCCTTTCGGCCTCGACTTTATTTGTGGAGTTGAGTCAGTACCAAATTATACTGGAGAGTACCCGCACGAGTTATGATACTAGTGTATCTGTTGAGGTTTTCCTTGGAGATTGGTTGCCGATATTGGTTTTGCCGAATTAAAAAGACGCGGTTTGGTTGAGTTACAAAATTATTCTGAATCTATATTTCGTTTCTTGGTTTCGAACTTAATTACAAAATGCTGGCCTTGCTCTTTTGGCTGGCCGAAAATTGGGACGGATGTTTGGTTGCTGAGGTCTTGTATTTGTTTGTGTAAGTTGAGTCGGTGCAACTTTGTTGCATCGTCGACGTTGTTGATGTTAGGGCCTGTTATGCTAGCCGAAGTGGTTTCGGCGGGGCGATTGTGAGGGTAAGTGCTGAGGTGGTAACTCCTCCCCCCTCAGTCTGAGCTACCGACCATAACGGAGGAATGGTTGGTGCGAAGGTGGGCGATGGTGTGGACGTGGGGTTCGAAGTAGTTGTTGCGTAAATGGTTGTCTTCCTTGAAAGGTAAACGGTGCATATCACACCCACCAGTAGTACTCCGAGAGCTGCATACGTTGTTGTAGCGTGTATCGCCATTCCGGTTCGCATTCTTCCGATTTCCAGGTTGGTTTTGATGTCCTCCATCTTGAGCTCATGGACTCCCAATTCTTGGGTTGTTCTGTTTTTCTTCAAAAACATTATCTGTGGAATCTCGAGCTGCATGTGTCCCGCTTCTAGCTGCTCTACGGCCTCGTATTGGATGTTGTTGACTACTGTTCCGCACTCGTTGAAAATGATCATTGCTGATCCGCTGAATGTGTCTTCGGGTCCACAATCCGTTTGTATCCTCACCTTCTCGCCATTGAAAATTGCGATATATCCTTTCTCCGGTTGGAAAATTTCTCTTCGAAATCCTATATCTTTTGTCTCGCACTCAGTTGCTTCTCCCTTGATCAGACTTCTCAGGCAACCTTCATTGATTCTCTTTACGCTCTTGTCATTTTTACATGTATAAATTTCCCTTATTTGTTGACATTTGTCCTTATAATAATACATTTCGTTGTTGTTATAAGCTAAAAAATTAGGTGCTATTACAAATTCTGTCTTATTTATAGGTAATGGTAGTATTCTTTTCAGTGAATACATTTCTTTCTTAAAAATTGGTAGGCTTAATGAAAATATTATGTCGGTACCATTCATTATGGCTTTTAACTCTAAAAATTCGTACATGTGTTCTTCCGATAAAATCTGCACCCCTTGGTCTTCCAAATTCTGAGTAATTCTCCGTGATTCTTCTTTATTTAATATAAACTTGGGGATTATTCCTACCCTTGCTAATAATAGGCTTTCCGTTACCTCGTTGAGCTTCATTGATATCATGTCTATCGTGATTGAAATTCTATCGATGTACTCAATTCTATAAATTCTTTTGTCCTCTTCCACGAATGTTTTACTTATCCCATTTTTATAATTGCTAATAAAAGAGTTTACCCTAACCTGCTCTTCGTTAATATGCTGTGTTAAGTTTCTAAACATTATGATGAACCTATTGTCCATGTTCTGGCGTGTACCTATTTCTTCATTTAACCTTCTCTCTTCTTCCTGTACTCTTCTGATCTCCTGTTCTAATTTGTCCGCATCTTCTGCGTCTAGATTTCCTGTGATTGCCTTTACTACCGAACCTAATCCGTTAATCAGTCCCCTCCTACTTCTCTTCTTGGGGGATATCGTATCTATTCTTCCTTTTACCAGGTTTAACTTGTTTTGAAGTGCCCTAACTAGATCTTTTGTTTCGGTGTCCTCTTGTATAGTCCTAAGCGTTTGCTCTAAATGGTCAACACTCTTTACATATTCCTCTAATCGGACTATGTGTATGAAGGTTTTATGTGTTTGTACTATCCTGGTTGGTCCTAATGTGATTTGTGCGATAGGCTCATCCTCCTTAAACTCCCTGATTTCAAACTTTCCTTCCGTCTCCATCGCTGTAACCCATCTGAAATTATTATCGATCGTTAGTTCTGGTCACCTTCCTAATTTTTTCCTTGTGGATTTTCTGTGGTTTTGTTGTGTTTATTGTTAAGTTGTTGTCGGTTGCCACCTTATGTGTGGTGAACCTTGGTGTTAGCTTATCCCGCGCCTATTCTCCTTTCTAAAAATCGTGTCGTTGGTGCTTACTTCTATTGGGTCCTGTCTGTCTTCATTTGCCGCTTTTATTCTTTTAACCTTTTGTTGTTGTGCCCTTTCCGTCACCATTGGGTATATTTCCTCCTGGAATGCATTAATCTTTTGGAGATAATCGTGCTCATTACTGAATGTCACGTTTCCCATAAAATTGTCCGTTCTCCCTGTGAACAACTCGTGTGGCGTAAACTTTGTTGCCGAATGAATCGAGTTGTTGTATGTAATAAATGCTTCACTATATCTTCGTGTTTTACCTGTAACTTCTTTTCTTTTTTCTCCTCTACTATTATCCTGTAGATTTCTGTAATTGTTGAATGCAATCTTTCGACTGTTGCATTGCTCGAGGACTGTTGAAAGGATGTTGTGTGCAATTCTATCTCATATTGCTTACAAAAATCCTTGAACAGATTAGAAGAAAAATTCCACTCCTTGATCGCAAACTATTTTGTTAGGGATCCCGAAAAGAGCCATAAAGTCCCTCAATGATGTGACTACGTTTATGCTGTCCCTAGCTGGAATTGTGTATCCCCACGCATACCTGGAGAGTTTATCAATGATCGTTAAGACGTACTTCTTGTTTACAAAATATAAATCTATATGCACTATTTGCATCGGTTTGGCCGGGGTTTCCGTTATACTATACTTTATCTTTTGGGGCTTCCTATCGTATTTCATCTTCTGACATCTGTCGCAATTGTTAATTGTCTGTGCTATTATTGGCTTCATATGTGGGAAGTATACGCTTCTTTTGAGGTGGATTAACGTTTCTTCTATTCCCCTATGATTATTTCTTTCGTGATGTTCTTTGACTGCCTTTTCCTGCTGATCCCTTTCCACTATTTCTGGCAATATTAATGTGCATCTTATAG
This sequence comes from Drosophila ambigua, assembly GCA_018150905.1. Classification (NCBI taxonomy): domain Eukaryota; kingdom Metazoa; phylum Arthropoda; class Insecta; order Diptera; family Drosophilidae; genus Drosophila; species Drosophila ambigua. The sequence continues at coordinate 2,027,505 of JAECWS010000080.1, forward strand.
CCTTATAAATTCTGCTGTAGGCAAAATATTTACAATAAGCATTCTGTATAATTATAACCAGTTCCTCTGGTATAAAAATTGCCACCGTTCTATTGGGCTTCAGAATCTCTTTAACACAATCTCCTATTGTCTCTTCTTCGAAGTTATCTTCGGTCCATGTTATCCTGATCTTGTTCCTAAAGGGGACTTCCTTCTCTATTCTAGCTGGGGTTCCCTTTTTTACTACTATTTGAATAGTATAATCGTTTAGTGGTTTCTCTGATATAGGAAATCCGAGGTGTAAGTCCTCTTCTGCGGAATGCATGGTTTCCCCGTTAGTCGCTGCTCCCGACATGTTTTCCAGCATGTTGACCTCCGGCTGTATCCTACTCAAGGCGTCTGCCACTACGTTGAGGGATCCCTTCTTGTATAGGATTTCATAATCATATTCTAGCAATTGCAATTTCCACCTAACCAACTTTGAATCTGGCTCTTTTATACTCATTAGCCACGTCAACGGTCTGTGGTCCGTGACTATCTTAAATCTCTGTCCAAATAGATAGTGTCTGAAGTGCTTTATTGCCCAGATAATAGCAAGCATCTCCTTTTCTATCGTTGCGTAGTTTATTTCCGTGTCTGACAATGTTCTACTAGCATACGCCAACGGTCTGTCCGCTCCCAAGTGTCCTTGGGACAGGACAGCTCCTACGGCATAGTTGCTTGCATCTGTTGTAAGAATAAATGGTTTCGAGAAGTCAGGAAACTGCAAAATGGGGTCGTTACACAGCAGTGTTTTACATGTTTCGAATGTTTCTATGAATTCTGAATCAATTTGTACCTGTTTCTTCCCTTTAAGCTGTCTCGTTAGTGGTTTTGTTATAGCCGCGAAATCCTTTACGAATTTCCTGTAATATCCTAAGAGTCCCAAGAATGATTTTATTTGTTTCCTAGTCTTTGGGATTGGAAACCTTTTTATTGTTTCTATCTTCTTGGGATTCGGTTTAACTCCCTCTAGGGTTACTACGTGACCTAGGTATTCTACCTCCTTTCTCAAAAATTCTGTCTTGTCCAATTGTAGCTTGAAGTTAGCGTTGTCTAATTTTGCGAAGACTCTGTCTAAATCGTTCATGTGCTCTTGTAGGGATGCGGAATACACCATGATGTCATCCATATATACAAGGCAACATTTCCCCAACAGCTCCCCAAAAAGGTTATTCATCACTCTCTGGAACGTCTGGGGCTCTGGGGCATTACTTAGCCCAAACGGCATCCTCACATATTCGAAGTGACCTCCTTCCGCGGAAAATGCTGTCTTTGGTATATCCTTTTTTTCCACTTCGCTCGCCAAATCTAGTGTCGAAAAGTATTTGGTCCTTCCTAACCCGTCCAATACGTCGTTTATTATTGGCATGGGGTACCTGTCCTTAATCAGTTTTTCATTGAGTTTCCTATAATCAACTACCATTCTCCATTTTCTCTGTCCCGACGAATCCTTCTTTTTGGCCACCAGCCACACTGGAGCACTCCATGGGGAGTGACTGTGTCTAATGATCTTTTGTTCCAACAAGTTTTCTATTTGTCTTTTCACCTCTTGTCTTTCTGTGAATGCGTATCTATATGGCCTTGAGTACACTGGGATATCGTCCGTTGTCCTCACTTAATGTTTGACAACGTTTGTGAACGATAAATCCTCTCCCTCCATATAAAATGCCAATGGGTATTTTTTACATAGCCTTTTTAGTTCAGTGATTTCCTCTTCGTTTAAATGATCCGTTCTTATTTTATAAAACGGAATTCCTTTCCTCCCTATATTCTTTACGTTTTCTATGTTATTTATTTCTACATGGTCTCCAGCTTTGAGTTCTGAAACCACTAGTGGTTCCTCCAGAAACAGCTCCTGGTCCTCTTCCGAATAGTTGGTTATCTCTACCAGACTCGATCCTGCTGTTGCCTTATACAGGCCTTCTGATATTTCCATATTAGGTTTTACTTTCGTTTTATTAATTATGAACTCCCCCTCCTGTAGCTGTACCGGCACCTTTACGACCCTTTTTGTGCCCGCTTCTATTGTATATACCTCTGTTGCTCTGTATTGCGTCTGCCATATCTGTGTTTCTGTCGTCGCTGTACGCAACTGCCGCTTGTCTACGTCGATTACTGCTCCTATTTGTTGTGGTATGTCTATTCCTACCAGCCCATCGAAAAACTGATGAAATTTAAAGAGGAGCAATCTCATCTCCCCCACTCCTCCTAGTTCTCTGAACATGGCTAAGATTGTCTCCTTCTGTACTTCGTGGGATTGTATGATTGTTTTTATTTTTATTGGGTCCTTTAATCTTCTAGTGTGTTCTGCGGGTACTAATTCTGGTCTTATGAAAGAAAATGTGGATCCTGTGTCTATAAGCATTTTAATATTTTTATCTGCTGCAAGTCTAACCATTATATAGGGCAGGGTCGACTGATTCTTCTTTCCTCCTAGGTATCCTGTGCTTTGTTCGAGGCTGCCTGGCGAAAATTTCCGTCCTCTTCCTGAATATTGTGTAGCTGACCAACTGCAGGTTGTCCGCTAACTCTAGTCGAGGTGCTAGGTGTCAGCTGTGCTGCATACGACTGTCTGGAGTTATTGGAGTTATATGACTGCCCTGTGTTATTTGTCAATCCAGACATCCTAGATTGTCCGCTTCTCCCTGCGTCTTGTGGTGCCTGGATCGCTAATTGCTCCTGACGATTGTTCTGGCCCCAGCGCCTTCCATTGTTCTGTTGGTCATAACCCCATCTAGGGTTCCTATTCTTCTGATTCCGATATGGACCCCTAGTGTACCCTGCTTGTTCGTTCTGCATAAAGGGAGCTCCCCTGAAGGGGTTTCCTCCCATTGGGTAGACGAACCCAAAACCTGGCCATCCGCTCCCATTTACCATTGGGAACGGCATGCCGAACGATGATTGACCGTTGACTCCCCATTGGTGCTGTGGCCAACTTGGCGTTTCTCGGTGCACTCCTGGCGTCTGAACTTCTTTCCTGTCGTGCTCTTGCGCTAAAGGTTCTTTAGTTTCCTTAGCCTGGTTCTCTGTTGTCGGGTACTTTTTTACCTCCTGTTCCGGCTCGTCTAGAGTATAGACATTCTTCTCCCTACAGGCTACTTCGTATGCCTTTGAAATGTCGTCTACGTGGATATTCCTAATTGTTAGCCCTATCGGCCCTTTTATAGCCGAGAGGAAAGCGTTTAGTGCTATGTCCTCGTACCATTTGGTCTTTTCTTTCCTTAGAAACGAGTTCGGCTCTTTCGCCTTACCCAAGCTGACGAGGGCCTTTCTTAACTCTAGCACCTTTTGATACAGTGGCTCTAAATCCAGTTTTTTCTCCTTTATGTGTGTAAGTTCCATGATTAGATCCTGCTCTGATCTTTTATCTCTAAAATGGGCCACCAATGCCTTCTTAATGTTGTCCCAATTCAAATCGACCTCATTCAACTCCAATGCCCTATCTGCCGCTCCTATTACCTTGCTTCTTATAGCCCTAAGGGCTATCACTCCTACCGATGACCTTTCTTCTCCTTTTATGAGGCCTAATATCTGTTCTACTGCTGATATAAACCCATCTAACTTCTCTACGCTTCCTTCATACTTTGGTATGATCTCCACCAGCTCTATGACCCGAACCGCTTCGAGCAAGTTTGTGTTGCTGGGTTGGCTCATTTCTACTTGTCCCTGGTTCTCGTCTGTAGCTACTGAAGCTTCCGTGTCTACCGGAATAACCCTTTGGTTACTGCTTTCTTTTGACATATATTCTATTTCGAATTCTCTTTTCTTATTCTACGTCTTTCTAGTGTTTGTGTGTATGATGTTGCGTGTGTAATTATATATAGTGTACTTATATCTTAGTAGGTATATGTGTATGTGTGTGCGTGTGTGCTTAAGCGTTTAAATTAAATTTAGTGTGTCCTTGTGTGTCCTTGTGCCCGTGAAATGGAGTCTGTAATTGATTAAAGTGAGTATTTTTTTTCAATATTATTTTCTACTAGCATGGTGTGCCGTGAAATGGTTTATTCTTCATTTATATTTATTCGATCGCCTCATGTGCGTCTTTTTTATTTACTTAGTGGCTTTACCTACACGCTGAAGCTAGTCACAGTACTGTGCGTTACAGTATCTGTAACCAAATGCGGACAGTTGTGTCTCCCTGGTAGCGTTTCCTTGTTCCATCCCCCTGTCACCCCTATGCTGTGAGTGACTTGGAACTTGTAATTGACTCTTCACTTTTCCTCCTTGTCACCCCTACACTAGGCGTCCGCACTGTGCGTTACAGTACTTTGCCCTACGCATGTGAGTGACTTGGAACTTGTAATCGACTCTTCACTTTTTCTCCTTGTCACCCCTACACTAGGCATCCGCACTGTGCGTTACAGTACTTTGCCCTACGCATGTGAGTGACTCGGATTTCATCTCTTTTAATTATACCGCCTCCCTCGCGGAGTCTTGCCCCTCACCATTTTCGGTGTTTTATTCTTTGTATTTTTGTACAGTTTCTCTTTTCGTGCCAGCCTCGTCTCTATGTTGTGTGTGTATCATCTTCGACCGTTCGATGCTTGACTCGACCCACTGTCGAACCGCCGCCGATCGAACCGCACTCGGTCGAACCGCCGCCGATCGAACCACAGTCGGTCGAACCGCCGCCGATCGAACCGCGGTCGGTCGAACCGCAGCCGCTCGAACCGCACTTGGTCGACCCGCAACCGGTCGAACCGCAACGCCCGATCCGCCGCCGCTCGAACCTCGCACGATCGAACCGCTCCCTCTCGAGCCGCTGTCCACCGCTCAACATTTTTTCACGACACTCTTGCACTCTTTTCCCCTCACTCCTCTCTGACAATTTATTTGAATTATTATGTTCGTTTTGGTCCGACTAGCTCGAATATCCATTGCCCTGGCCAATGTGCCATACTATCTCTCTTTTACTGATTGCCCATTTCACTGCTCACCATTGTATTCTTTCACTTTTCTTTCTCCCTTAGAGGGTTTATTACATTTTATTTCTTCTCCATTTCACGTCACTCTACTCACACGTACATATTTCTCGATATCTTTCCTTACAGGGTTATTAGCGTCGCTATTTTCCAATACATCTCTTGCGTGATTCTCTCTCGCTGTCTCGGTCCTCTAGGGTCCTAGTTCCTCCAGATTTCCGTCCTTTAACGAGAGTGTCCGACTGCGCCAGTTATGATACTAGTGCATCTGTTGAGGTTTTCCTTGGGAGATTGGTTGCCGATAGTGGTTTTGCGGAATTAAAGACACCCGGTTTGGTTGAGTTACAAAATTATTCTGAATCTATATTTCGTTTCTTGGTTTCGAACTTAATTACAAAATGCTGGCCTTGCTCTTTTGGCTGGCCGAAAATTGGAACGGATGTTTGGTTGCTGAGGTCTTGTATTTGTTTTTTTTAATGTTTCGCAAAATTCCGATGCCTTCTGCTTCAGAAACATCACCCGGTTTTCAGCAGCGGTAGTCGCACTGCCGTTTGAACCATCCAAGATGAAAAATAAAGAGTACCGCGCGCAAGAGACGGAAACGAGCACCGCAAACAATACTTCTATGCTTATATACAAGAGCGGCTGGTGTATATTGTATATGTGGTCGATGACACCTGAAGCCGCCGGCAAACGACTATAACGAACAACCGGCAATATATAGCAATATTTGAATGTTAAATTATGGTTTGTGATTGCACGAATATATTAATTGATGCACAATCACGTCGGGGTCACCAAATATTTGGCTATTAAGCGTTTTTAATAGCCGTTGAATCTCGTTTAATTTTAAGAAAAAGTCTAGCGTTTCAATGGGTAATGTACAATTTATTATGTATTGGTAATGTAAGGTAGGCGTCAGTATGACCGATAAAGCGATACGAAGGTTATGAAGATCAATACCAGACTGAGAAAGGGCAGGCGGGCCAAATTGCCCGTGCCCTAATGCAAGCGAGAGAGAGCAAATAAACGATAGAAGCTCGGGCTGCTGCTGAGCCGAGTACGAGCGATAGATAGAGAGAAAGAATGCGAGAGAGCAGAATAGATGAAGAGAACGATAGTGAAAGAAACTTGGAAGCGAGATGCATATATGCGTATGTATATATGCGACGACAGAAAAGTTCGAGAGATTGCAAAGGCATGCAAGTGCTGGGCCAGATTATGGCCTTTGCGAAGGCATGTTAGGGCAGACGGGCCGAATTGCCCGTGCCCTGCGCGATGCTACGAATAGAGATCGATAGAACGAAAGAGTGATATAGCGATATAGTAAAGTAAAGGAGAAAGGCACGAGTCGAAGAGACGAAAGAACGGTTGCATAGGCGATTAGATTGAGTAATTATAAGTGGTTACAATATTTATATGCAGGTGGCAATGCAAATAGCAAACAAAGGTAAAATTACGTTAGTTGCGCCACTGGCTATTATTTGAGCAATTTGTTGGGGATTTTCCGGCTGGGAAACCAGACACATATCTTGCTCTCAAAACTAGACCCTGAATGCAAGGAAGCTTGGGCTACGTCCAGTGAATCGTGCAAGGAAAATGTGACCATAAATGACCTGTTTGCCTTTCTCTTCGCCCGGTTTGATGCGCTTGAGTCCTGTCAAGATCTAACAGTAGTTCCTGATTCTCCCAAACGTCGTGCAGTTTCTCATCATGTGGACGTGCCAACTACATCTGTTCGTGGTTGCGTATATTGTCACGGGCCACACAGTCTGTATGTGTGCACTCAACTTAAAGCTATGAGCGTCGTGGATCGTCGCACGTTTGCAATGGAGGGTAATTTGTGCTTCAACTGCCTAAGTCGATCTCATCAAGTAAAGGATTGTAATTCCACAAATACGTGCCGTCTGTGAAAGTCGAGGCACCACACTCTTGTCCATCCAGAAGAGATTCGCACCACCCCGAGTGTTGCTGTCAATACATCCGCTGACCCAAACTTGCGCTCGCCCATGCATGCTGCTGAGGCTGATCCTGCCGTGGTCAGCCATCATACATTGGAGAGAGGAGTATTGGCCACTAGTCAAGCTATATTGCCAACAATTTTAGCCACTATAGTCGACTCCTGGGGCAATGAGACAACCTGCAGGATATTGATGGATACTGGTTCGACGATAACGATGGTCTCCGAGTCGTTTATTCAACGGATAGGGTTGTCCCGCACGCATGCTCGTATACCAGTTGTTGGCCTAGGTGCAAGCCCGGCTGGGGTTACTCGAGGTCGCGCCACGTTCACGCTGCTCTCGCGCACAAGCACAACATCAGTGGTGGTAACAGGTCTGATTATGAGTACTTTAACATCCTCGATTCCAGCACAGAGGATTGAGTCGAACACCCCGATGTGGGGAGAGATTTTTGATCTACCCTTAGCAGACCCTACATTTGGGACACCAGGTGAAATCGACCTGATTTTAGGAGCTGATCAACTTTGGAACATAAACACTGGAGAACGCAAAGAGTTTGGTTTCGCATATCCTATTGCACTTCGTACTAAATTTGATGATTGATGATCACACCCACGCACTAGCTCATCATGCTCACGAGGGTCTGGATACTTTAGTCCGATCGTTCATGGACATGGACCAAGTTCAACCAAGTAGCGCTACCATTGACGCTAGTGATCCCGCTAAACAACACTTCGTTCAAACGCATTCCCGAAGAGACGATGGACGATGGTACGTCGTCCAATATCCATTTAAGGATTCCGCTCCGCCGATGGAGTCCACATTGCCGCAAGCCATACGCCGATGGAAATTTCGAAAGTTTCCGGCACTCAAACAACAATATGTCGACTTTATGGAGGATTACTTACAACGAGGACACATGGAGTTGATTCCTCCTACTACCTTAGCCGAGGATCTCGCCAGTCACAATTATTTAGCACACCACGCAGTATTTAAAGCAGACAGCACCACTACGAGATGCCGAGTTGTGTTCGATGGCCCTGGGGAGGACTGCAAGGGACATTCCCTCAATTCACGACTACACATTGGACCCAAAGGGATTTACTTGGAGTCTGTTTACGGTTCCGACAGCATCGTTTTGTGTTCTGTACGGACATTGAGAAAATGTTTAGAGGCATCCTAGTTTCAGAAGAACACACGCATTACCAACGTATTGTCTGGCGAAAGGAGGAGACTGCTACACTTGATCATTACCGACTGCTGACCGTGACTTATGGTTTAGCTTCCTCACCGTTTCTGGCTGTTAGAGTTCTCAAGCAAATCGCTCAAGATTATGCCGAGTTGTATCCGAATGCAGCTGCTGGTGTTGGTAAGGGACGCGTAAGTGGATGATATTCGTACGGGATGCGATAATATCAACGAACTCATTGCACTCAAGGATGAATGGATTTTGTTTTGAGTAATGGCCATTACTACAATCGCTGCCAAAGGACATTTGTGAGTATCCCCTTGAAGCTCTAGAAGAAGAGAGCCCAGCTCAATATGTGAAGGTTCTTGGAATACGTTGGGACCCGGCTGCTGACAATCTTTCCTTCAAGCTGACCATTCCCGACGCCACAGCTGCTCTGACAAAACGGATTTTGCTGTCGGAGCTTGCCAAGATCTATGATCCCCTGGGTTTACTTGCCCCCAGTACTGTATTTCTAAAGCTTCTCTTTCAAGATAGTTGGCTGAGCTCGGTCGAATGGAACGAGCCACTACCGCCGCAGTTATGCTGAAGTTGGCAACAGTTTGTAGCAGAAGTTCATTTATTGGAAACGTGTCGCATATCTCGCTACATATCCTCACCACTTCAAGCAACGGAGCTGCATGGATTTGCCGATGCGTCTTCTCATGCATACGCCGCTGCTATTTACAGTCGCGTGAAACTCAATAAGGACTATGTTGTCAGAATGATCGCCGCAAAAACCCGTGTTGCGCCCATCAAACCTGTATCCATTCCGCGGCTCGAATTGAATACAGCCCATCTTCTTTCAAAATTGATGTCTCTGTTCCTATTTCCAGTACCTCATGTTGGTCTGACTCAGAGGTTGTGCTGCATTGGCTGTCATCACCCCCTCGGACTTGGAACACTTATGTTTGCTATCGGACTGTTGCTGGAAACACATTCGCACTGGGGACAATCCCGCGGACTGTGCTTCACGCGGACTTTTACCGAGGGATCTTGTAGACCATCAACTGTGGTGGAATGGACCACCGTGGCTTTCACAATCACGGCTCACTTGGCCACCTGCTAAGGCGTTTTCACTGTCGACTGAGGAGGCTGCGCACATGGAAGTTACGGTCAAGCCTCAAGTTAATCTACACATTTCCGATGAAGGAAATGATCTTCAATGACCTTCTGCAGGCTTCCTCCTGGTCACATCTCTTGCGGACAATAAGCTACTGCTTTCGTTTTGTACACCGTCTTCGCTGCAAGGAACGCCTGTCATTGTTCAGATGGAGTTTTTCCAAGTGGAGTAGCAGCTAAGCACTAGACGACCACTTTCTCAAAAACCCAAACTGATTCGCTACACTCCATTTATTGACGACCAAGGAACAATGCGCGTAGGAGGACGCATTGAAAATTCAAGGGCAACTTACGATGCAAAACACCCCATACTTTTTCCAAAGGAATCACCAGTCGCTGTTTTATTAGATAACCACAAGCACGTTACATCGCTACACGCTGGAGTTGAATTTATGTTCCACACTTTGAGACAGAAGTATTGGATTCTCGGTGCCCGCAACATAGTCCGGAAAATCGTATTCAACTGCAAGATTTGTTTCCTCCAGCGTAAAGGTACGAGCACACAACTCATGGCTGATCTTCCCGCTTTTCGGGTTCACCCCACCCGCTGTTTTCTCCATTCTGGATTGGATTACGCTGGACCAGTTATTATCAAGACATCGGTAGGTCGGACACCGAAGTTTGGCAAAGCTTGGTTTGCTATCTTTGTTTGTCTGTCCACCAAAGCAATTCATATCGAACTCGTCAGTGATTTGACGACTTCCGCATTTATCGCAGCTTTCAAACGATTCTGGTCTGGACGTGGCCCTATATCCGATTTATACTCAGACAATGGCACAAAATTCCACGGAGATAGACGGGAATTAACGGAAATGCAACGGATGGCTGTTATCTCAAAGTCAAGATGAGGACATTGCAAGTTTTCTGACGAGTCAGGAAATCAACTGGCACTTCATTCCGCAGTCTGCCCCGCATTTTGGAGGTATTTGGGAGACTGGCGTACGATCAATTAAGCTTCACCTTCGCCGAGTAATTGGTAGCAGTGCATTAACTTTCGAAGAATATTCGAAGAATGGTCCACCGTTTTAACCCAGATTGAGGGTCTACTAAACTCTCGCCCACTGTGCGCTCCCAGCGATCACAGCCTGGATCCCCTTACCCCCGCTCATTTTCTTACAGGTCAACCTCATATGTCGGTGCCAGAGCCATCGTTCTTGGACGTGAACATTAATAGACTGCAGTGTTGGAGACAACTGCAAGCCAAGGTTCAAGGGTTCTGGAAACGTTGGAATCTTGAATACCTTTCTTCCTTGCAGTCGCGCACCAAATGGCAGCAGGCACCAACAACATAACAGTGGATACGCTTGTGGTACTGAAGGAGCCGAATCAACCTCCTAGCAAGTGGCTGCTTGGCCGCATCACCGAAGTTCATCCTGGTCAAGACGAGAGAGTTCGAGTGGTCACCGTAAAAACAGCCCGAGGAGTGTACAAGAGACCTATCACCAAAATTGCTGTGCTTCCCTTTAACTGAACAGTCGTTCAGGGGGGCCTGTATGTTGAGGAATTAATCGCTTATTTTTAAGTCAATATTCATTCATATAATAGTTGCTGTTGATCTACAAAGCGGAAGGAACAAAGGAATGAAGTTTCTAGTAGATCTAACAGGAATCGTAAAGTTTATGCGGCTCAACAAGTCAGGGCTATCTACGTCACCCTTGATCAGGTTGTGCATAAAAAAACACCAAGCATTTTTCTACGAGCAAAAAGTAAAAAGTTTTTCTGGACTGAATCTATACGGTCCTGGTGTACTTTGTACTGGGGGCACCATACAATAAAATCTGACGAGCAAGCTAGATATAGAGAATTTTCGTTATATAGTAGGGGTCGTCAAATTCCGTTGACCACCTTTTTATAAACCTAAGCACGCCCATGGCCTTATTTACCATGATAGAAAAAGCTCTAGGGGCTAGAGGGATGAAATGCCATTACTGCATTTCGAGCTATTTAGATGTAACATATTTGCACAACACCATGACTGAAAGTTATTGAGATCGGATTGCAAACGAGAGTGAAATGAAATGTCCTTATACTGGACACAAAGTTTAACATCATCCGCATACATGAGTACTCGGGAATTCGTTGATACTGAAGGCAGATCATTAATAAAGAGTGTGAATAGTAGGGGGCCTAGATGGCTGCCCTGTGGTACTCCAGAAGTAACCTTAACAGGTGAAGAGAAGGAGTTTTTGAAGAGGAGTTTTTGAAGAGGACTCTATGAGACCTTCAAAAGATTAGGCGGAAACCCTAAAAGGTCAAGTTTGTGCTAAAAGGGAATGGTTTACAGAATCGAATGCTTTACTGAAATCAGTGTAAATGACATCCGTCTGCAAGTTACCTTGAGAGCCTTTAATGATAAAGGAGGTGAACTCTATTAAATTTGTGGTAGTTGATCGTCGCTTTATAAATCCATGCTAGGACGGAGATATAAGAGATTTGCGGAGATGTTGTAAATGCGAATGCGAACATTTTAGGAATATCAGATAACCTAGATATACCTCTATAAATATTTGCATTAGACTTGCTTCCTTTCTTATGGAGCGGAATAATAAAAGATTCCTTCCAGATGGGGGGGAAGCATGAAGAGTTAATGGATAGGGTGAATAGTTTAAGCAAGGGTCCACACAGAGCGTCGGCACAGTACCTAAGTACACAGCCGGGAACTCCGTCGGGACCTGGTGAAAACACCGGCTTAACTAGTCGAAGATCATGAAGCAGTGAGCTTTCATTTAACAAGGGGCTGAAGATGCCATTCGTCCTTGGTAAACTGTATGGATACGGCTGACCAGAGTAGCTTTCATGAGAATAGGTTGTTTGGAAAAATTTGGCAAAAAGATCGGCAATTGCCTGATCATTGTTTGCTGACATATTGAGAAAAGATAACGAGGATGGATGTGCGGACGTTCTACGCTTACTATTTACGAAGCTGTAAAACTGTTTAGGGTCCTGTGAGAATCGTATCCTGCATCGAGATAGGTAGTTTTTATAGCATTGAGCGTTAAGAACGGAGAAATTTGACCGAGCTATTACATAGTGAGAAAGAGAAGAGGGAGAACCAACTTCTCGAAATTTTTTATAAAGTCTTGATTTTAAATTTTTTAGACTGGATAACTCTTTGGTAAACCAAGGAGGCTTTCCAGATCTAACCGGACAAGAAAGTGGGACACAAGAATCAAAAAATGTGTCAAGTACATTGTTTCATAACGTCAGTGCACAAATACAGAGCGGATCCATCCAAATCACAAAGGAGGTTATTAAGCTTCGTAAACTCGGCTTTACGAAAGCAGCGGACACGTTCAGATAGCCTACCCATTCGATTCAATACAGTTGGGCCATATCGACTGACACTTCGAATGTAGGATGGTAGGAGTCTTCAGGTATAGTGGGCGGAAGGGCTCGGGTTAACAACGCTATGGTCGGATCCGAGACAAAGCACAGATCAAGCAATCGACCCAAAGAATTTTTCACATGGTTGACTTGAGAAAGGGATAGGTCTAGCAAGCCGTCGATAAAGTCATGTCGTGACATGGGCACAAGGTTATTAGACTCGTTTACCGAAGACGAAACAGTACCTGGCAAATTGAAATCACAAAGAACTATCATATGGTCTTTATCTGATAGCGAGGAAGAAACAGTTTTTAAAGCGGACAGGTGATGCTCGTATATTAAGTTATCCGAGGACGGTGGAATATACGAGCAAGTGATGAAGATGGAAAAGCCTGGGAGAATCAGTTTTACGCACAGGAATTCCAGGTCTTGTTGAACCTGGACCATGAAATGTTCCGACGTGAAGTTTGAGTCCACTGCAATGAGAACCCCACCTCCACGTCGAGACGAACGGTCAATTCTAAAAATTGTGTACCGACTTGCCAAAACTTCGGAACTACGAATGTCCGGCTTTAACCAAGTCTCAGTAAACACAAAAACATGGAGCAAAAATGCGAGACTCTCAAGAAAAAGAGTGCTGAGCTTACTACGCAAGCCTCTAGCATTCTGGTAGGTAACTAAAAGAGAGGAAGTTAGTTTTTTAGATGGGTAGAAGTTGAGGTGAAAGATGAGGGTAAAGATGGAGCACTGGTCTGAATACTAGGATGAGTTATGGGGGGCCTATTCTTTTTCTTAGCATTAAACTCTTTAACCACCAAATGCTCCGGCCAAAACTTGGCGGAACAAATGGTGTTAAATTAAGTCGGGGAGACGCTTATCTTAAAGAAAGATATCTCCCTGGCGTAAAAAAAGTTAAAATTTTCCACCTTTAAGCCAACGGCTTTTATTTTGCTTTGTATAAAAGCGGTTCCATCATTGGATGTGTGGTCAGGGGCTAGCCGCGAGACAAAAACTTGTCGCTTTGGTGGGACTCCAACCAGTGGTTTTGGCACCACAGGCCTAGTACCTGTGATGTCAGTATCCGGTGGTCCTGGATATCTAGTAGCTGGTGGGAGCGAAACTGATGGGATAATTAAGGAGTTGGGTGCGGACTCGACAGACACGGACGCTACAGAGATGTCTACCTGCATACTCTCCGAGGTGACGCATTCGGCTCCCGAATCTGCATCACCAGCAGCGATCGTTGCCCTTGGAGTAGCAAACGTAATCAACTGCTGAACTAAGGGAGTGGTCGAAGTAAGTTTTTCAGAAGCCGGCGGACATGATGCAGTCGGCACTTGCAAGTCCCGCGGAGTAGACTTCTTCCGCCTCGGAGACTCAGCGAGCAGCTGTAAACTGCTGAACTGAGTGTCCATGGCCAAAAGCCGATCATTTTGCTGTTTAATGCCTACGATCAGCTCTTTGAAGCCACTCCGCGTCTGCCTCATGAACGAACGCATGTCGTTTTCCACAGCACGGCATTCCTCACAACTATAATGCAGGCCGTTGTTTTGGGAAATGGCGTCTCCTACACGGCCCGAGATCCCTACACATTTTGCGTGCACTACGCTTTCGCAAAGCCAGCAGGGGATTTTGGGCTGGTCATGGGTGATCTGCTTCTTGCAGGTTTTTTTGGCACAGACGACAGAAATTTCCATATTTTTTATTTTATTTTTTTGTACTTCGGGAAAAAAAAAATTCAAAACAAATAGCAATCAGACCACTGTGCAGAGCAAATGCTTAGAGCAATGCTTAAAGCGAAATCGGTAAAAAATGAGAGATGAGAGTGGTTGCAGCAACAGCTTATAAGTGAGAGCGTTACTACACAAAAAGTTACAAGAGCGAGATCGAAAGAGCAGTTATTGAGAGTTAGGTGATTGAGAGAGTGATAGACGGCAATAACTACGACAAAAGAGCGGCTACATGTAATGAGAGGGCGTACTTACGAAAAGCAACAACACAAACACACGAATAACCGACGCACAAAATGAATTAAATAGGTTATGTTTTTACACAATTATCAGGCATGCACCCGCGGTAAAAGTTGATTTTAGTGTAAGTTAGTTGGAGAGTTCAATTATAGATAAAAAACACCACCTGCTTAAGTTAAACAAAAGGAAAATGTGGAGCGCAAAACAAAAACACGTCTGGTCACTACGAAAGAGAACGAACGAATACTGCTTCCAGCTACCCCCTGGTCTAGTCCTGTCCGGACTGCCCTACTACCCCCCCACACAGCCCCTATATGATACACACAAAAGAAATTTATCACCCAACACAGGCATCTCAAAAGCAACTTTAATACTCAACCAATATATTATCTTATCCTTTGAACTTTTGCGCTACTTATTCCTCCATCACATTTCACTATACTTCTGCCATAAAACTATAACAAAATTGCATTTTTTTTGTTGATGTTTGTACAAAGAAAGAAATTAATATGGGACTACCCCCTGAATTTAAGCATATTAATTAGGGGAGGAAAAGAAACTAACAAGGATTTTCTTAGTAGCAGCGAGCGAAAAGAAATCAGTTCAGCACTAAGTCACTTTGTCTATATGGCAAATGTGAGATGCAGTGTATGGAGCGTCAAAATTCTAGTATGAGAAATTAACGATTTAAGTCCTTCTTAATGATTACTAGATGATGTTTCCAAAGAGTCGTGTTGCTTGATAGTGCAGCACTAAGTGGGTGGTAAACTCCATCTACATCCATCCAGACCTTCGGCAGGGGTGCTGGGACCATTCGGCTCTGGTGCTGAGACGTTCGGGTCGTTGGTCTGAGACGTTCGGCATTTTTTCGACATGTTCGATTCATGAAGAGATGCGAAAGCAAGTCGAGAATTGCAAATGTATGTGTGGTACACAGACACGACAAAATATCAATTCTTATTTTCCGAAAGCGTTTTGAGTTTGTTTTGAGTTTCGTTTGTCATCTCGAAAACAAAAGGACATTAGGATAGAATGTAAGAGACGAAAAAACAGCTGTATTCGCTTGCCGCTGCGCCGGCATTATTCAGTACCGAAAAGACAGCGAACCGAACAAAAAATACAAACAAATACAGTCCACTAAAATCAAGTTACTCAAAAGGGAGTATTCCAGAACATTCTTTGGTCCTTCGAGCCGGATTCTTGTACAGTTTTTGGTGTGCTTCGGTATTCATTTGATAATTGTTAACAATGGAGCAATTAAGGGCATTGGTAAAGACCCGTGGCAGACTCAAGGCCATTATCACACGCGCTTTGGCTTGGGTTGAACGGTCTGAATCAACATCAGCTACAGATGTCACATCACGGATAGAGCTGCTAAAAACTGCTTGGAAGGAGTTCTCACAACTTGGGGATTCCATAGCCCTTCTCGAACAAGTGGATGGGTATGTGGATCCAGAGGAAGACAACATTATCTACGAGGAGAAATATCTAAAGGCATATGCTATGCTTTTGGAGAGGAAGGAGTTTCTACAAGCAACTATAACTACAACAAACATCGGGAACGGCAGCAATGGCCTTCATCTACAAAACGAAGCAGTACTTAGTCTGCTACAACAACAACAACAGCTATTCGAGCAGTTCGAGCAAACCAGAACACAACCAACATGTCCGTGCATGCTTATGGTGACGGCGAAGTTAGAGGTACGGCGAATTCGAATTCTGCAGTTGGTGCGGCGCCATCAGTGCAAAGTGAATTGCCTAAAATTCAAATCAAGCGGTTCGCTGGCAACTACACAGAGTGGCCAGCCTTTCAGGATATCTACGAAGGTACAATTCATAGCAAACAGCATTTGACGATCACACAGAAGTTCCATCATTTAAAAACACTACTGATCGATGAAGCTGCCAACTTGGTACGTCATTTGGCAATTACTGACACTGCTTACAGCACTGCATGGGAGCGTCTAAAAGAAAGGTACAATCGGCCGCGGCATATTGTAAATACGATTTTGCAACAATTTATGAGCTTGCCAACAACTACTAAAATTGATGCGGCGGTTTTGCGTAAGGTATCCGACGGCGCAAACGAGATTGTTCGTGGTCTGGATGCTGTTAACCAAACGGGACGCGACTGTTGGATCATCTATCTGGCACTGGAGAAACTTGACGCTGACACGAGGCGCAGGTGGATTGAACGCAGTATGGACAAAGACTCACCCACTCTCGACGACTTCTTCAAGTTCTTGGATGATCGTTGCGAGGAATTGGAACTGAGCAAAGGGGAGCTTGTGACCGTCGGCAAAGCAGCTACGCAAGGAGACAAGCCAAAACGCTTAGCACATTCGATGGTGGCGGTTGAAGGCAGCAACAGCACCAAATGCCATTCGACAGAACACATTCTGTATGGCTGTTCTCAGTTTTTGGACATGACAGTTTTGCAACGACGATCTTTTGTTAAAGATAAGTCTTTATATTACAACTGTATGAAACCTGGTCATTTGAGCAGCAAGTGTAAATCCAAATACACATGCAAACACTGCAAAGGTCATCACCACACCTTACTCCATTCACAAGGTACTACATCGAGCACTATTGGGAGCTTTGCTCAAACTGAGGAGGAGTATGGGAGCAATTCAAATGCTCAACACAACAATGCGGTGACTTCAAGCCACGTTGCCCAAGTAGAAGGTGCATCTTCGGTTGTATGTGCGCAAGGCACTGCAACATCTACACTAACGAATGGATTGAGTAGAAGCACATTACCCACGGCCATGGTTTATGAATACATAACCTGTCAGCTCTTATTGGATACAGGCTCAGAACTCTCCTATGTATCGGAACGCTGCATTCACGCTCTTGGCTTGACCCGTTCACATTCACGCATTATGGTTTCGGGAATATCGTCAGTAAAAGCTGACACCACAAGGGGCTGCAGCAAAGTCCACATCAAGTCCCGGATTTCTGATGATCATCTGCATGTATACGCCCATGTACTTGGCAGTATTTCGTCATCACTGGGAAGGCAAAACATCGACGCATCGGCACTCAAGGTGTTCAATGATCTACAATTGGCTGACACAAACTTCTGCACTAACGCACCGATCGACATTTTATTGGGTAGCGAACACGTATGGTCTACACTTACATGAAGGAAGATGTATGACAGCAAGGGCAATCTTATCGCCATTTCATCGGTTTTCGGATGGGTTATCACGTCACTCATGACACCCCAAACACGCAATTACACTTACCATAACCTTCGATATAGAATCGTCGCTCCAGAAGTTTTGGGAGCTGGAGAGCGTCGACTGTACTACTAAACTGGAACCCGAAGATGAACAGGTCGAGAAACACTTTCTCGCCACACACACTCAAGATGAAAAGGGGAAGTACATCGTGGAGCTTCCATTCAACACTGCACATCCTGAATTTGGAGACACTCTACAAGGAGCTCTCAACCGTTTCAAGTCGGTAGAACGGCGCTTACAACACAATGAGCCGCTACGAATCCAATACATAAGGTTCATGCTAGAATATCAATAGTTGGGACACATGCGAGAACTACCGTAAACGAAATCACTGCTGGGCAGCATTTCTACATGCCACACCAACCTGTGTTGGGTCAAAAACTCCGTGTAGTTTTTGATGGTTCATTTCGCGACGCCAATGGAAAGGCCTTGAACGACACTCTTTTAATAGGACCCAGCATACAACGCGATGCTGTGTGCCTCCGCTTCAGAATGTACAAATTCGTATTCTCAGCTGACATTGTGAAAATGTTCCGCCAAATATGGGTTAGCAGCAAGCATCGAGACTTTCAGATCATCTTCTCTCCAGAAGATCCATCGGAATAAATCAAGCACTTCCAACTTTGTACTGTCACATACGGAATCTCATGTGCACCATTACTAGCAGTTCGTGTATTGGAACAACTGGCTTCGGATCACCGGCACGAATTCCCGAATGCTGCGAAAATCCTATTGGAGGATTTCTACGTTGACGACGTTCTTACTGGAGCAAACAGTGAGGATGAACTGCTACAAAATCGAAACGAACTCATACAACTAATGTCTTGCGCCAACTTAGAGCTCGGAAAATGGGTATCGAATACCAACTCCAAAACAGAGGACTCCAATTCCTCTACCCAACTATCTCAATCGTCGCCAGTAAAGGTTCTGGGACTCTACTGGAACCCTGGAAAAGACACTTTAACGTACAAAGTGGGTCTATCTGCAAATCCCAGCTGCACAAAACGACAAGTCTTGTCCGACGTATCACGGATATTCGACCCGCTTGGACTCATGGCACCCGTCGTGGTTCAATTCAAGATCCTCTTTCAACGCCTATGGCTACTCAATCTGGACTGGGATGATCCACTCCCAAACAAACTGGCAGACGATTAGCTGAAGTGGCGAGCAGATCTCGACACTTTGCAGCAGTTTCAGTTGCAACGCTTGGTTTTCAACGACGCAGACAACATCGAGTTGCACGGATTCTCCGATGCTTCAATCAAGGCATACGCTGCTGTAGTGTACAGCAGAGTAATACACGACGATGGCTCTATTTCCGTATCGATAATAGCTGCAAAGACGAGGGTGGCCCACTCAAGCAACAATCTTTGCCACGCCTGGAACTTTGCGGAGCGCTTCTACTGAGCCAACTTATACGCTCAATTAAGTCTGCATTACGACAAAGAAACGCCACTGTTTTTGCATGGTGCGATTCTACAATTGTTCTATCATGGCTATCATATGCACCAACTCAGCTGAAGAAATTTGTTGGGAACCGCACTTCGGAAATTCTGGACTCCATCCTACGCCATGCTTGGCGTCACGTGGACTCCAAAACAAACCCAGCTGACTGTGCATCCAGAGGCCTCATGCTGCCGACCTTATGGACTTTCAGTTATGGTGGTCTGGTCCCATGTGGCTACGGGACTGGGATCAATTCATGGTAAAGTTGAACAACTCAAAGTATTACTTATATCTTTCAGGAAATGGCATACAAAATGAAGTCAAAGCCAATTGCTTGTCCACATTGGCCGAATTACAATTGGTTAACCCGCTGGAGGAACTAGTAGCCCGAGTTTCTTCCTGGCTGAAGCTCGTCCACGTTGTTGGCTATGTTGTTCGCTTCATTGAACGCACCAAGCATCCATCTCGGGACAGAAGCTCCACATCTCTTACATTTGAGGAGCTACAAACGGCACGCATTATGTGTTTCCGACAAACACAAACATGCTTCAAAGACGACTACCAACTTCTACTTGCCAAGAAACCATTACGGAGCCGATCTCAACTGGTGAAACTTTCACCAATCATTGACAAGGACAATGTACCCAGGATTGGCGGACGATTGCATCACTCGCAATTGCCCACTGAAGCAAAACACACAGTTTTGCTGCCAAAACACCATCGCGTCACGAAACTCATCTTGGAACACGAGCACCGAGTCAACCTGCACCCAGGTGTATCTGAACTATATTCGGATATTCGGCGCACGTAATCTCATACGCAAAATTACACACGACTGCTTGGCTTGCTTTCGACAAAGACAGCACACATCACAGCAACGAATGGCTGATCTACCCAGCATTCGTATAGCGCAGGCACTGCCATTTGTCAACACCGGTTGCGACTATGCTGGGCCAATCCTTCTCAAGGATGACAAGGGTCGCAAACCACGCATCAGTAAGGGCTACATATGCCTATTTGTTTGCCTAGTTACGTCGGCAATACACTTGGAACTTGCCACTGATCTCTCCACTGAAACGTTCCTGGCTGCGCTGCGGCGCTTCATATCTCTACGTGGCAGGTGCAGCAAAATCTACAGCGACAACGCAAATTTCATCGGTGCAAAACGCTCACTCGTGACTCGAAAACAAAAGGACATTAGGATAGAATGTAAGAGACGAAAAAACAGCTGTATTCGCTTGCCGCTGCGCCGGCATTATTCAGTACCGAAAAGACAGCGAACCGAACAAGAAATACAAATAAATACAGTCCACTAAAATCAAATTACTCAAAAGGGAGTATTCCAGAACTATAGTGTGCATTTTTTCCATATAAGGACATTGTAATCTATTAGCATATACCAAATTTATCATAAAATATGGCTTATAGTTTATTCAAATTATTATGCTTGCATTTTAACATAGAATAAATGTCATTAATTTGATAAAGTGTTGATAAATTAAAATTAATACAGTGCGTTAATTTTTCGAAATTATATAATGGCATAATTATCATTGATTTTTGTGTTTATTATATGCATTTGTATGATTAACAATGCGAAAGATTCAGGATACCTTCGGGACCCGTCTTGAAACACGGACCAAGGAGTCTAACATATGTGCAAGTTATTGGGAGATAAACCTAATAGCGTAATTAACTTGACTAATAATGGGATTAGTTTTTTAACTATTTATAGATAATTAAAACAATCCCGGGGCGTTCTATATAGTTATGTATAATAATATTTATATTATTTATGCCTCTAACTGGAACGTACCTTGAGCATATATGCTCATGACCCGAAAGATGGTGAACTATACTTGATCAGGTTGAAGTCAGGGGAAATCCTGATGGAAGACCGAAACAGTTCTGACGTGCAAATCGATTGTCAGAATTGAGTATAGGGGCGAAAGACCAATCGAACCATCTAGTAGCTGGTTCCTTCCGAAGATTCCCTCAGGATAGCTGGTGCCTTTTAATGTTATATAAAATAATCTTATCTGGTAAAGCAAATGATTAGAGGCCGTCGAAACGATCTTAACCTATTCTCAAACTTTAAATGGGTAAGAACCTTAACTTTCTTGATATGAAGTTTAAGGTTATGAAAATTGAAAATGTATGGTGGGGACACGAAAACTTCTCAACAGGCCGTACCAATATCCGCAGCTGGTCTCCAAGGTCTCTCTAGTCGATAGAATAATGTAGGTAAGGGAAGTCAGCAAATTAGATCCGTAACTTCGGGGTAAGGATTGGCTCTGAAGATTGAGATAGTCGGGCTTGATTGGGAAACAATAACATGGTTTATGTGCTCGTTCTGGGTAAATAGAGTTTCTATCATTTATGGTAGTTACTTGTTCCCCGGATAGTTTAGTAACGTAGCCAATTGTGGAACTTTCTTGCTAAAATTTTTAAGAATACTAGTTGGGTTAAACCAATTAGTTCTTATTAATTATAACGATTATCAATTAACAATATTTTCAGATCTGGCACGGACTTGGGGAATCCGACTGTCTAATTAAAACAAAGCATTGTGATGGCCCTAGTGGGTGTTGACACAATGTGATTTCTGCCCAGTGCTCTGAATGTCAAAGTGAAGAAATTCAAGTAAGCGCGGGTCAACGGCGGGAGTAACTATGACTCTCTTAAGGGAAGATATGGATCTGAGTAATAAGCGTAGAAGGGGATTTATTCCGTTATTCGTAAGTGGTTAAAATCAGATCAAGTTAATTCAAAACCTCCTCGTGGTATCTTCCGTCAACACAATAGTGTTCGAATTTATTCGGATTTATAGTGGCTAACTTGTTTCAGCGAAACAGTCCCTGGGGTTACCATCCCCTTGGATAGTTCATTTGATTGGTACTAATGTTGTAAATATTGAGCCTCGGATATTATTGATAAATTCGTTGACGACCCAAATCCCTACGGTTTCTAGCCTAGGGGCCCAATCCGAACATAGCGCAGAGGTTAACCACACACGGGGTTACCAATGCACGATATGTGGATAGTCATGCCGTACGAAAGGCGGACTTGGCGTTCACATGTCTAGTCGGCACAAAGACGAGTTTGATATACTTCGTCTTCGTACTGACAAAAAGGCACAATGGAATGCGGAAGAGCTAAGTATGATGGCGAGAAACGAGATTGAACTCGTAGCAAATGGCGAAAGATTTCTAAAAAGGAAGCTAGCGGAAGTTTTTACTCACCGTAGCGTCGACGCAATAAAGAAAAGTCGACAGAGGGAAAAATATAAGACCACAATAGAGCAGCTATTAGGGACAGCTGCTCATTTCCCAGAAGCATTCGAATCTGAAACCATACAGCGCCGCCCTAGTATAAGCGAGCGAGATCTCCCAGTACCACCATCAGAAACACTCGGAAACACTCCAGCCGAACTGTCGAACAGGGAAATCCTGGCAGCACTACAATGGTACCCCCGCGTAATGTGCAACGACCAATGCAGCGTTGATGTACTACAATCCATCGTAGATGGTGCGCAGACTTCGGCCAAGGAAACTACTCTTCAGCGCTTGTCTACCTTCTCTTTGGAAATATTCCCTCAACAGAATGACCGCCCCATTCATGCAAGGCCTCTTCGGAGACCACGCATCAGGAGACAAGGTAGGCGACAGCAGTACGCCCAAACACATCGTAACTAGGAGAAGCACAAAGGTCGATGCATAAAAGCCATTTTGGATGGAACTGAGGAAAGAGTAACTATGCCTAACCAGAACATCATGGTTTCCTATTGGAGACAAGTCATGACACAACCAAGCCCAAAATACAGTGGTACAAACACCCAGTTCCGGATGGAACAACCACTTGAAAGGGTTTGGTCTCCGATCACACTGAGTGACCTACTGTTACACAAGGTGTCATTGGCGAAATCTCAAAGGCCAGATGGAATCTCCTAGTACTGTCAGGAATATTCCATCTGGGATAATGCTATGCATAATGAACCTGATTCTATGGTGTGGAAAGTTACCTATACCCATCCGACAGGCTCGAACCACCTTCATTCCGAAGCAGGTACGAGCATCTCGACCGCAAGACTTTCGTCCAATTACGGTACCATCTGTCATATGTCATACCAACAGACGGTTGCGCCGATAATACGACGATAGTCGACTTAATATTAAGGGACCACCATAAACGTTGTAAATCATGGTATATCGCTACACTGGATATTAGCAGCATTTGACTCGGTGTCTCATGCAGCGGTTATTAATACTTTAACCGCTTACGGTGCCCCTAAAGCCTTTGTCGACTACGTACAAAATTCGTACGAAGTCTGTGGCACAACGCTCAACGGAGATGGATGGAGATCAGAGGAATTCATCCCTGCAAGAGGTGTTAAGCAGGGTGACCCGCTATCTCCCATAATATTCAACATGATCATTGATCGGTTGCTTAGGTCCTTCCCCAATGAGATTGGTACCACAGTCGGAAATGCCATAACAAACGCGGCAGCATTCGCAGATGATCTAGTCCTATTTGCGGAAACTCCAATGGGGCTTCAGAAATTGTTGGACACGACTGTTGACTTTTTGTCTTCAGTCGGGCTTACCCTAAACTCGGAAAAATGTTTTACAATTGGAATAAAGGAGCAACCAAAACAGAAGTGTACTGTGGTGATACCTCAGAGCTTCTGCATCGGTTCGTGCCCGTGTCCAGCACTGAACCGCTCAGAAGAGTGGAAGTATTTAGGCATACATTTCACTGCGGAAGGGAGGACCAGGTACAGTCCAGCCGAAGACCTCGGTCCAAAGCTGTTGAGATTGACAAGGTCCCCCCCCTAAAACCTCAACAGAAATTGTTCGCCCACAACTCTATCACAAGCTAACCCTTGGGAGTGTGATGATAGGTGTTCTCAGAAAGTGTGATATACTGGTACGTTCGTTCATAAGAAAATGGTTAGGACTTCCTATGGACGTGTCAACTGCTTTCTTCCATGCTCCTCACACGTGTGGGGGTCTCGAGGTGCCTTCAGTTCGTTATTTAGCTCCAATACTACGTATGAAAATATTGAGCGGTATTAAGTGGCCACTAAGGCGGCTAGCTCATTCTCGGAAGACGACCTGAATAAAGCCCGGAGCAGAACTCTGGCTGGCGAAATTGAGTTGACATCGAGGACAGCGATCGAAACGTACTGGGCGGACAAGTTGTATATGTCTGTTGATGGTAGCGGCCTACGTGAGGCGCGACTCTTTCGTCCGCAACACGGGTGGGTGTTTCAGCCCACGCGTTTGCTAACAGGTAAAGATTACAGAAACGGAATCAAACTGCGAATAAACGCCCTACCTTCAAGGTCTCGAACCACGAGGGGAAGGCATGACCTGGCTCGACAATGTCGTGCGGGATGTGATGCTCCCGAGACAAACAACCACATCCTGCAGAATTGCTACCGTACGCATGGGAAGCGGGTAGCAAGACATAACTGTGTGGTCAACAACCTTAAGAGGATTCTTGAGGAAAAGGGCCATACAGTACACGTCGAGCCGAATTTGCAGGGCGAATCCGCGGTAAGTAAACCTGACTTGGTGGCAATCCGACAAAATCACGCTTTCGTGATTGATGCGCAGATAGTAACAGATGGACTGTCCCTCGACCAAGCGCACCTGCGCAAGGTTGAGAGATATAAAAGACCTGACGTTATTACTGCAGTGAGGCGAGATTTCAATGTGTCTGGCGCTGTCGAGATCCTTTCCGCGACATTAAACTGGCGGGGGATCTGGAGTAATCAATCTGTCAGAGGACTGATTACAAACAGTCTCCTAGCAACTGGCGACAGCAATGTCAGTAGTGCCAGAGTAGTGATAGGCGGATTATACTGCTTTAGGCAGTTCATGTATCTCGCATGTTACACTAGAGACTGGACTTAGCTGAAACCCTATGTTGGTAAGAAGACGCTTGCTACCTAGGCATAATGTAAAATTAGGTATAAACATCACAGTTGTAAAACTTGAGGTGGGTTTTAGTACGTAGGCGTGATGAAGGACTTGTTGAAGGTAAACCACGAATCGTGCATGCTATTACGGTTTGGCCCTTAATAGTATCTATGAAGATTTCCCATCCTCAGCTGTCAAAAAAAAAAAAATAAAATAAAAATAGCCAAATGACGCGCATGAATGGATTAACGAGATTCCTACTGTTCCTATCTACTCAGTTGCTCTCTGACTGCTACTGGAAGCGGACGTGTTTTTTAAGCGCCCGCTTTACCGTCGTCTTTCAAATCGTCAAAAAGTTATTTTCCCGTTTGGAAAGTGTTCATATATTGTCGCGAGTGTTCATCGCTTTTGTGCAATTAGCTCGACAACAGGTGCGTATAGCTCGAAAACAGGTTCGAGTTCGAAGCTTCCGTTCGAAGCTTTGGCTCGAAGCTTACCCTCTGTAGAGGGAGAGGGAGCCAGAGTATGGAGGTTGACACCGAGGCCGACGCCAGCGACGCTAGCTTGGCTAGTGTTGGGCCGAGCTCGTCGACGAGTGTTCCCGCCCGTAGACGTGGTCGGCCGAAGTCAAAGGCGGCAAAAACGGGAGCGAAGAAGATCGGACTGGGGATTGAGGTGACGGGAGAGTTGCCGATCCCAGCAGTCAGGTCGCCGTCACCGTCGCTCCCCCTTTGTGGAGGCGGAAGCCACTGCAGAACCCGCTGCCGCTGTCGCTGCCGCTGCCATCGCTGCTACCACCGCCAACAACGCTGCCGCCACCACTGCTGCCACTACCACTGTCGCCGCCACCGCAGCCGCCACCGCTACCACATGCCAGGCAACTGGCATTGTTGCGGCTCGATTTTCGGCTGTTGCTGTGGAGTTATCATCTATTAGGATGAGCGTGAGCGAGGCAGTCCTCAATGGAGGCATGAGCCCGGAGGCCGCCATGGCAGTATTCGTGGCTACCAACAGATACGACGAGCTGGTTATGGCTCTGGCTGGGGACAAGGTGCGCCTGGAGGAGAGGGCACGTAGGCCAGCCGGTCGAAATATGTGCTCGGAGTCTTCGTGGATTTCAAGAGAGCCTTTGACAACGTCGAGTGGGATGCTGCACTACGTCCTCTCCTCGAGCTGGGCTGCCGTGAATCAGGCTTAAGGCGAAGCTTCTTCTCCGGCCGGAGTGCGAGCATCGTCAGCAGGCATGGAGTAGCCACTGTTCCGGTGACAAGAGGTTGCCCACAGGAGTCCATAAGTGGTCCATTCATATGGAACATCTTGATGGACGTGTTGCTCCAGCGCTTGGAGCCACTTGGAGCGCTCAGCGCGTATGCCGACGACCTGCTCCTCCTCATCGAGGGAAACGCCCGTTCAGAGCTCGAGCGAAAAGGAGAGGAACTAATGTCCATCGTAGGCGCTTGGGGAGTTGAAGTCGGCGTTGCCGTTTCAACTAGCAAGACGGCGATCATGCTGCTCAAGGGCATACTTCGACGGCCGCCCTTGGTTAGTTTGCTGGAGCAAGCCTTCCATATAAGCGCGAGTATCGGTACCTTGGCATCACAGTCGGTGAGCGGTTGAGTTTTCTCTCGCACATCGCGGGCTTGCGTGATAGGCTGTGTTCAGAGTGAGGATGGCGCTGGCGGGGCAACCGCTTTGTGGGCATTCCAGCCACACATCGCTGTTAGCGTTCCAGCTACACAAGCGGTCGCCCTCGTACTTAAGCGCATTTTTCCCCCCGGGGACGCGCTCTCGCGCGCATATTCACCACGCTTGCGCTCCCGCCCACGCTCACGCTCCCGCTCTCGCCTCCGACAGCCCTCGGCAGCTTGAGTACCACCGATCTACATTTAATTCGCTATTCCACCCTAAGCAAAACGGCCGGCTTTTGCACGCTATACATACTTATACTAAAACGATACTACAAATAAAACCCCGAACCATATACTTGGAAGAAATTGGATTGCTTGTCATATTTATCTGTGGGAATCATCTGTGGGACTTCGCTTCGCCTCTACGCTCAATCATTGGACCTTCGAGCCGGATACTACTTCGCCTTCCCCAACTATATCCAGCCTTCGAGCACGGCATCGCCTTCACCACACCAGGATCCCAAGATCCTACATCATTCCGCTTCACAAAAAGGGTTCAAGATCTCACATTGAGAACTACCGAGGTATTGCTAAGCTTTCCGCCATTCCAAAGCTGCTTGAGTTCCGTATTACCAGGCAATTGCAACACCTATGTAGTAGTCTGATATCTCCATCGCAACATGGTTTTTTTAAACGTCGATCTACATTGACAAACCTTCTCGAGTTCTCTTCTGCAATTAACCGAGGATTTCAAAGCTCACTGCAAACAGACGTAATTTTCACGGATTTTAGCAAGGCTTTCGACTCTGTGAACCATTCTTTGCTCATTCACAAGCTTTCTTTAATTGGTTTCCCCACTAATCTTCTAAACTGGATTTCGTCTTATCTTTCTAACCGCACACAACGTATTTTGTTTACTAATGTGTTGTCGAATGTCGTAAATGTTACATCAGGAGTGCCACAAGGTAGTCATTTAGGTCCACTTCTGTTTATTTTATTTGTGAATGACCTTCCTCAAGTTGTAACATACTCCTCTACACTAATATACGCTGACGATGTTAAAATCTATCTCTCCTACTCTGATTGGTACCTGCACAAACGCCTTCAACTCGACCTAGACGAGTTGCAAAGTTGGTGCTCAACAAATCTCCTCTTTCTGAACCTGTCTAAGTGCAAAGTTATGACTTTTTACCGTCGCGCACCACACTTTGTCTCGTACGCTGTAGGAATTCATCCCCTTGAACGAATTTCGAGTTCAAATGACCTTAGAGTTCTTTTCGATCATAGACTGTGTTTTAATAGCCATATAGCTGCAACTGTAAACAAAGCTAAGGGTGTTCTAGCGTTTATAAAGCGTTGGTCCAAGGAGTTTGATGACCCGTATGTTACCAAAACATTGTATGTCTCCTTGGTTCGTCCGATTCTGGAATATTGTTCTTGTGTGTGGAGTCCACAGTACAAGGAGCAACAGTCCATTCTCGAGTCGGTCCAAAAACAATTTTTAATTTTTGCCTTACGCAATTTAAACTGGGACTCGGACAGAATCTTGCCACCGTATCAATCGAGGCTTCAACTTATTGACCTCCCTTCATTGCGCCATCGCATAATCTGTAACGGCGTTATGTTCGTACACAAGCTCCTATTAGGGCTTGTTGACTCAGAAGCTCTTCTTGGCCAGCTTGACTTTTCTGTTCCCCTAAGACCTACCCGCACCTTTCATCCGTTTCGTTTACCTTTCTGTAGGTCTAATTACGCTCAACACGATCCTTTTCGTATCTTATGCTCTAATCATAATAATCTTTTTCCTACCCTATCCCCTGAATTATCCCTTAATAATTATATTATAGTAAGATATACCTGTTCTTACAATACTCTAATTTTTAATTATTTCCTATATCCCCTTTTGTTCTTCTCCTTTAATTTGAATCTTAATTTATGTTAGCAGAAAGTTGCTAATCTTCAATAAATAATAATAAGTACGATTTTCGTGTGCCACAAGTCCCTTCCATTCGCGATTTGTGTTCCCAAATTCCGAAAAGTCCGAGTTCCGCGACATAAGAATATATATATGTACTTATTCCTTCATTCTGTGCCATCCGTTATCCGTGTCTCTTCTTTTTTCGACACCGCCGGCGATTCCGGCCGTTCTCCCGTCATTCACCTCCAACTACCAGTGATACGGTAGTTTTTTTCGATTACTTGTGTCTGTCCATGATTTGCGGACAAATTAAATAAATAAAAATTAAACCAAAAAAAAGTCCATTCCGAGCATATGTATGTACGCACATTCCAGCCCATAAGAGCGGCTTGCGTACATACACACACATCTACATCCGTGTCTCTACAGGTGCATTCCAGCACGACCCACCCCAATAAAATATACTTTGGAACACTCCGAGTGCAACTACAATCACATCAAGTGTTTTATTTCCATACATTCATACTAGAGGTGGAGAAACATCGATGAAAACATCGATGCATCGATGTTTTTAAATTTTGTGGAAACATCGATGTTTTATGGCGACTATCGATGTTTTTAAAGTGAAGGAAGCGCAGAAGATATGTGTAAAAATATATTTATAAATTGAATTATTAACTGTATTTAGATGTTTTCATGTATTAAACTGGAGGTTTTGGCAACATCAGTGGATGTGTGGCAACATCGTGCGAGTCCGAAAGGTCTTTCAACAAGTCTGGACAGATGGCACCAGTCGGCACCAAGTTGATGTCGTAGATAAACTTATTATTTTTATCTCATTGAATATGTTTTTTCCTTTTTAATTTTATTTTGTTATTAAACGAACCAAATCTTTTCAATTAAATCAATTTAATTTTTTTTAATTTAATTTAAACCAAAAAAAAATTTGTTTCTTCTTATTTAAAACATCGATGTTTCATCGATGTTTTTTTTAAAACATCGAAAAACATCGATGTTCACGAACATCGATGTTTCTCCACCTCTAATTCATACATTTATTCCCATAGTTATTGCCAACTATATACAAAACAGAATTCCATGCAAAAAAAAATACCACTCCCCGTAGAAAAATACCGCACTCCATACTACACATATACTCCGCGCAAGTGCCATATTTAATATAAAATTCGCGATTTCGGGCAATTCGTGCATTCCAACGACTTTTATCGATCGCTACCACAACTCCAACATTCTCCACTTTCCAAATAAATTACTCGCGACCAAGGCATGGCGCACTAATAGTAATTATTTGGCAATTTCCACTGCCAATTAGCAAATTGGTGTTTCGGACATTAGAGGTTGCCCAATCCAAGATCAAACTATAGGCACCAACACGAGTGGAACAATTAATAAATAAATCTCATTGATTGATTGATTTAATTTATCGTTTTAATTTAATTGGCTGATTGATGGAGTGATTTATTTTTCCACAATCTGAAAATTTATTTTTTGATAAGAAAATCAATAATTATTTTTTGTGCGGTGTCCGTGTCACTTCCGTCCACCGTCCATCCGTCTTCCATCCGCCAATAACCCGGTTCTGCTCACGATTGCGTCAAAGTGGTAAACGGAGGATCATCGCACTAACAATATTTCCCAAAATATTGCCACCACCAGTGTGACCGTTCCTCTCCTCAGCTCGGCTCAATATAAGGTCACTCATTGTTTGGGACCTCCCACATACCGGTGATCTCAAACAATCCGAGTCGATCTGATTATTGCTTTCCTGCTAGCTTGAGGTTGTTGAAATAATTTGCAGTAAACAAAACGTGAGTCGAATATTTAATCCGTGTATATCTTGTGCATCCTTTGGTTTCAGCCTTCCATTAGTATATACATATACACTCCTGCCCAAAATTATACGACACCCCGAAAAGTTTAGTTTCGACCCTCGTAGGAGAATGGGAAAGCATAATAAAACAAAATCAAGTATGCTGAATGGAAGCTTAATGAATTCTGCTTTAACTCTGATTTTGTTATCTCTTATTGCATCTCGCGTTTTCAAGTAGCAGTAAAAAAAAGCACAAAAGTTCGATTTTTGTTATGTTTGAAAGTGTAACAAAGCTATACGACACATTTCAATTATTGCGACTGGAGAGAAAGATTTGGTTTCAATTAATTTTTTTTATATTTCTGGTAACAATTAATTGAATTTCTAATAAAATGCCGCGTGGACGTTTGTTATCCGACGAGGAAAAGGGAAGAATAAAAGCCTACAACGATGCTGGCTTTAATGTTAGTGAAATATCGAGAAAGATCGGTCGAACACATTGTGTTATCACCAAATTTTTGAACAATCCGGATGAATATGGTGTGAAGCATAGCTCTGGAAGAAAACCTAAGCTGTCTGACCGCGATAAACTTCGCATAATACTTAAAGCTAGCAATTCATTTGCTTCGTGCTCCACACTTGCCGCATGTTGTAGTAGGCCTGTGTCACGGATGACTGTTTGGCGGACGCTGCAATCATCGCAGTGCATTGTCAGAGGAGTCTTAAAAAGGCTCCGTTCCTAAAGACGCGCCACAAAACAGCACGACTTTGTGCTTTTTTTTACTGCTATTTGAAAACGCGAGATGCAATAAGAGATAACAAAATCAGAGTTAAAGCAGAATTCATTAAGCTTCCATTCTGCATTCTTGACTTTGTTTTATTATGCTTTCCCATTCTCCTACGAGGGTCGAAACTAAACTTTTCGGGGTGTCGTATAATTTTGGGCAGGAGTATTAAACAGAATGTAAGGTTTCCTTTTATGTTTGTATTTATTCGTATTTTGTATTTTATTAGCACTGCGCTTGTCGTCAATAATATAAAAATATAATCCTTTCTCAATACGTCCACACAGCTCGAAAGTCAGAAGAAGAAGAAAGCGATATTATACAAGTGTGACCGTATATCGATATTAAGAAAAAGACAAATAATTATTCATTAAGAATTAATGTTTTTGTTACTAATATCGATAACATTGAATACTATATTCAATTTGATATTTTAACACTCCTCCTCAAAAATATTATATTCTTTATCACTGGTTACATATTTACGTTAAAACAAGGCAGGCTATTATGGGAGTTAACATATAGTCCAGCATTTGCTGCGAGGATTAGGGAAAACCCATAAAAACCTAATCAAACCATTTCAAATTAAAATTACGTTAAACAATTATATCAGTTCAAAAATTAAGCAATAAAAAAAAAATATTTGTGTAGTCTCTCCATGAGATCAATTAAGTGTTTCATCTTCAGTTCATTAGACCCATTTGATTTCTCAGTTCAATGAATCGTGGTGCTGGCATTGTCTTCGTCAATAAGTCTGCGATTTGTTTATCTGTTGGAATATAAACAAGATTTATCAAATTCTTCTCAACTTGTTCCCTTGTAAAATGATATTTTATATCTATATGTTTGGAGCGTTTATGACATGAGGGGTTATTGGCAATATTATGCAACCTTGGTTGTCTTCATATAACTTAATTGGATTTGTTAATTCAATTTTTAAACTTGCTAACAAGGATTTTAGCCAAATAGCCTCTCGAACTGCTTCAAACAAAGCCATATATTCTGCTTCTGTTGATGAAGCAGCTACAGAACTCTGTTTTCTTGTGTTCCAACAAATTACGTTAGATTCAAACATTTTGAATAGGTATCCAGTTGTGCTTCTTCTATCTAATTCACTCCCACCCCAGTCTGAATCTACATCTATATATATAAAAGAAAGTCGTGTCTGTTACAACACTTATAACTCGAGAACGGCTGGACCGATTGCCATGGTTTTTGATTTGTTGGATTTGTTTCCGTCCCGAATAGCAGAATACATCTTAAAAACTCGATATGCACAATGAATAGATGCATTTCAATTGATTTTGATTTTTTTTATTACAAATATCGAGTTTTCATTGATTTTCTTTCTCCATGTCAAACATTTGTTGTCCAATCCTGTCAAATAGTCAATACCTAAGATTTATTCTACAGTATTCTACATAAAATCATTGGAAAGGAACGGAATTTAGGGAATAAAAAATCAGTTTGGTGGTTTTATGCGAGTGCACATTTTAATAACAATGCCGCGTCCTAGAAGATCTAATCTTTCCCAGCGAAGCCGTAATGCAATTAGGCAACGGAATATCGTGAGTCAATTATATGATGGAGAACGAGAAATTGCATGAGAACAGCGACGTGTTAGTATGGAGCAAAGAAGGGCCTTAATTCGTGCTTCTCAAAGACAAGAGCAAAGAGAGGCAGCCCTTGAAACGGCTAGGTTAGAAAGTCGAGCTTATCGTACAGATGAACAGAGGAACAATATGATTCATGGACCGTGTGGCACTATCAACCGACAATCACCGTGCATGGTCCACGGCAAGTGTTCCAAGCGGTATCCACGAAAATTGACGGCAGAGACCATTACAGGCAACGATGGTTATCCATTGTATCGGCGTCGATCAACCGATGATAATGGTAGAACTATCAAAACTAAAGTGAAATGAAACGATTTCGTAGTTGACAACAGTTGGATTGTTCCATATTCGCCACTTCTTTCCAAAACATTCAAAGCACATTGTAATGTTGAGTATTGCAATTCGGTCAAGTCAATTAAATACATTTGCAAATATGTCACGAAAGGGAGCGACATGGCGGTTTTTGGTATCCAAACATCCAATACCAACGATGAAATCACGCGCTATCAAGTTGGTAGATATGTGAACTGCAATGAAGCAATTTGGCGTATATTTTCATTCCCTATTCACGAACGTCATCCCACTGTTTTACATTTGGTGGCGCATCTAGAGAACGGTCAGAGAGTATATTTCACAGCGTCGAATGCTGCTCAACGTGCCGAAACACCTCCAGCGACAACACTGACCAGTTTCTATGCGATTTGTCAAAGCGATCCGTTCGCACGAACTTTGCTTTACTCAGAAATGCCACGTTATTACACTTGGAACGCTACATCGATGAAATTTCAACGTCGGAAGCAAGGCGATGCAGTTCTTGGTCATCCAGATATGCGTTCTACAGATGCTCTTGGGCGTATTTACACAGTTCATCCGAAGAATGATGAATGTTTCTATTTTCGGCTGTTGCTGGTACATGTTCGAGGGCCAACATCATTTGAATCACTACGAACTGTTAATGGTATTGTGTGCCCCACATTTCGTGCAGCATGTCAAGAGCTAAATTTGCTTGAAAACGATACTCATTGGGACACGACAATCGCTGAAGCAATTATTTCTGCATCTCCAAGTCAGATACGCACATTATTTGCTATCATCATTTCAACATGCTTCCCATCGAACCCACGTGACCTGTGGAACAAATACAAAGATAACATGTCAGAAGATATTTTACATCGAATTCGCGTCAGCTCAAGAAATTCCGATCTTGAGGTGAATGAGGAGATCCATAACCAGACTTTGCTCTTGATCGAAGATATGTGTTACCTCATGTGCGGCAGTTTGTTAGTTAGGTTAGAAATGCCAGCGCCAGATCGCGGAATGAATGACGCATTTAATAGAGAATTGGAACGTGAACGTGAATATGTTGAATCCTACGCTAAGGGAAGTCTATGATACACTGATTAATGCAATTGATGATGGAAATGGCGGCTTATTTTTTTTGGATGCCCCCGGTTTAACTGGGATGACATTCATCATGTCATTGATTTTGGCCACTGTACGTGCGAGATCCGAAATTGCGGTAGCAATTGCTTATTCTGGAATAGCGGCCACATTGTTAGACGGATGCCGTACGGCTCACTCAGCGTTAAAATTGCCATTAAACCTTCAAACTACTGAAAAACCGACATGTAACATTTCGAAACACTCCGCAATGGCCAAAGTTTTAGTAGCATCAAAAATCATCATATGGGACGAATGCACAATGGCGCACAAACGCGCATTGGAAGCACTAGACCGAACATTAAAAGATCTGCGAAATGACTCGAGATGTTTTGGTGGTGCATTTTATTGTCTGGCGATTTCCGACAAACACTACCAGTCATTCCAAGATCTACTGCTGCCGACGAAATAAACGCTTGCCTCAAAGCATCAAATCTGTGGCGATATGTAAAGAAACTTCAACTGTCTGTGAATATTAGATTTACATTGTTGAACGATCTATCTGCTGATGCTTTCTCGAAGCAATTGCTGACTATCGGTAATGGCCGTGTTCCTGTTGACAAATCGAGCGGATTGATTTCATTTCCTCCAAATTTTTGCAATTTCGTATCATCAAAAGACGAGCTTATCAACAAAGTATTCCCGGATATAATTGCTAACCACAAAAATACTAAATGGTTAAGTGAGCGAGCAATTTTGGCCGCTAAAAATAAAGATGTAGATGACCTCAATATTATAATTCAAAATCAAATCGTAGGTACTCCTATATAAATATATTATTTTGTATCATTGTTTTACGTTCATCAAAGCCTAAATTAGTTCAGCTAAAAAGTAACACGACATTCATTGACTGTTAGGCGGTACGAAGTTTGCCGGGTCAGCTAGTATCCTATAAAATAATTATTTATTTGTACTGCTTTCTGAAAAGTTAATTTCAAATCAATTGTTCCTTTAAGGTACCTTAAAACTCTTTTTAAGCATTGCCAAAGTTCACTATTATTCTTTTCACAATAGCGACTTAAAAGATTTACAGAAGTACTTAGGTCTGGTCTTGTACATAACATTGCATACATTAAACATCCTATTAAATTTCGACAAGGAGCATCACACTTGTCATCTGAGTTTAACGCTATATGATTTAATTTACTTGGAAGAGGACAGTTTACTGGATTGCATTTATCCATATTAAATTTTAAGATTATATTTTGTATATATGCAACTTGACTTAAACTTATTTGACTATCATGTCTATCGACTTTGATTCCTAAGAAAAATTGTATTTCCTTTAAGTCAGTCATTCTAAATTGATTCATCAAATATGTTTTAAAATCATTCATAGTTTTTAAACTTTTAGTTGATATTACTAAATCATCTACATATAAAAGAACATATATATTGGTAGTTATATCACATTTATCAAGAAGGTAAATACAACGATCTACAGATGAATTTACAAAACCTATTTCCTTTAATGCATTCTCAAACATATCAAACCAACACCTTGCAGCTTGTTTCAGACCATATATTGCTTTATGTAGTTTACAGATTTGATTTTCTTTAGCTATTAGACCTTCAGATATTTTCATGTATATCTTCTCTTTTAAAATACCATTCAAAAATGCTGTTTTTACATCCATGTGATGTACTTCAAGGTCATATTGATTAGAAAAAGACATAATTATTCTAAAACTTGTGATTCTTGCTACAGGAGCAAAAGTCTCATTATAATCGATTAAATATTCTTGCGTAGAACCTCGGGCTACTAGTCTTGCTTTATATTTTATTGGCTCACCGAATTCATTCTGCTTAAAAAATGTAAAAACCCATTTACAATCCACAATATTTTTCTTTTCAGGCTTTTGAACAATTGACCATGTTTTGTTTATTAAATGTGAGCTTAGTTCTTCTTTAACAGCTTCTTCCCAGTGTTCTCTATCTTTATTATATTTTATCTCCTCAAATTTATTGGGAGTTGAATATAATAAAGTCTGTGCATTCATTACACAATTATTTATTAAATCTTGATAAGACACTTTTGGTTTCTCTTTTAACCTTTCACTTTTTCTAATATTTATCTGCGAGTCCAACATTACGTTATCATTACCTTCATTTGGTAAAATATCACCAGACACTTCTGGATCGGCATTCTCTAATATTGCTTCCACTCCACTAGGTTATTCTTCTGACTTATCAGAATTTTCTTCCAAAGTTTCCAAACTGAAACTTTCACCATCTTCATCATTAAGATGGCATTTTCAACAACAGCTCTAGATTTACACATGTTTGTTTCGTCAACAATAACATCTCTTGCTATTACAAATTTTTCAGTTTCCACATTCCATACTCTATAACCATTTGATTCATAACCAACAAGTATACCTTTCCATGATTTTCATCGAATTTTATTTTCCTTATTTTAATATGGACATATACTGTTGAACCAAATACCTTTAAGTATTTCAAGCACGGCTTTCTGTTGTGCCACATTTCGTATGGTGTCTTCATGCATTCTCTCAATGCATTACTTGGGCTCCTATTTATTAGATAGGTAGCTGTCTGAAGCTCTGCCCCTATAACCAGAGAACGAGCTTTCTCTGTAATTGTTCTTATCATCCTTTCGGATACACCATTTTACTGAGGTGTATGTGGAACTGTCAAGTGGTAGCTGATGCCTTTTTCTATGGAAAATTCTCGCATTTCATTTGATAAATATTCTCGCCCATTATCTATGTATAAATTTACTACATTCTAATTAAAATGTACCTCAGCCTTTAAAATAAAATCTTTAAAAACAGCAAACACATCAGACTTGTAAGTTAATAAGTACGTAACACAGTAATGTGTATACTGGTCAATAAAAACAACGTAGTAATTCTTTCTATCTACTGTTGTTGGTGAAATTGGACCACACACGTCCGAATGAATAACAAACAGTGGCCTATTTATGTGATCTTTATTTTTAAATTTTTCAAACTGGAGTCTTGCTTGATTTCCTTTTATACAACTCTCACATAGCTCTTCACTGGGTTGAATATTGTTTAAAATATAAGAATCCTCAAATACATTTTTATGTTTTATTTCTAGAAATTTGCCTTTGCTTATATGCCCCAACCTCTCATGCCATAAGCTATAATTTATTTTATTAGATGCAAATGCTTGCTTAGGTATTGTAAACCTAACAGACGTAATATTATCAAAATAATGTGCATTCATAATATTAATTTCTTCATTACTTACAAGTACACCTCCTGGGTGGAATACAACAGTAAAGCCAGCATCTTGCATCTTCTTAACAGATATTAAATTTTGTGTGACTTCAGGACAAAATAATACATTTTGTAGGGTTATTGGGGTTATTGTATCAGTAATTACGTGCGAGATCCGAAATTGCGGTAGCAATTGCTTATTCTGGAATAGCGGCCACATTGTTAGACGGATGCCGTACGGCTCACTCAGCGTTAAAATTGCCATTAAACCTTCAAACTACTGAAAAACCGACATGTAACATTTCGAAACACTCCGCAATGGCCAAAGTTTTAGTAGCATCAAAAATCATCATATGGGACGAATGCACAATGGCGCACAAACGCGCATTGGAAGCACTAGACCGAACATTAAAAGATCTGCGAAATGACTCGAGATGTTTTGGTGGTGCATTTTATTGTCTGGCGATTTCCGACAAACACTACCAGTCATTCCAAGATCTACTGCTGCCGACGAAATAAACGCTTGCCTCAAAGCATCAAATCTGTGGCGATATGTAAAGAAACTTCAACTGTCTGTGAATATTAGATTTACATTGTTGAACGATCTATCTGCTGATGCTTTCTCGAAGCAATTGCTGACTATCGGTAATGGCCGTGTTCCTGTTGACAAATCGAGCGGATTGATTTCATTTCCTCCAAATTTTTGCAATTTCGTATCATCAAAAGACGAGCTTATCAACAAAGTATTCCCGGATATAATTGCTAACCACAAAAATACTAAATGGTTAAGTGAGCGAGCAATTTTGGCCGCTAAAAATAAAGATGTAGATGACCTCAATATTATAATTCAAAATCAAATCGTAGGTACTCCTATATAAATATATTATTTTGTATCATTGTTTTACGTTCATCAAAGCCTAAATTAGTTCAGCTAAAAAAGTAACACGACATTCATTGACTGTTAGGCGGTACGAAGTTTGCCGGGTCAGCTAGTATCCTATAAAATAATTATTTATTTGTACTGCTTTCTGAAAAGTTAATTTCAAATCAATTGTTCCTTTAAGGTACCTTAAAACTCTTTTTAAGCATTGCCAAAGTTCACTATTATTCTTTTCACAATAGCGACTTAAAAGATTTACAGAAGTACTTAGGTCTGGTCTTGTACATAACATTACATACATTAAACATCCTATTAAATTTCGACAAGGAGCATCACACTTGTCATCTGAGTTTAACGCTATATGATTTAATTTACTTGGAAGAGGACAGTTTACTGGATTGCATTTATCCATATTCAATTTTAAGATTATATTTTGTATATATGCAACTTGACTTAAACTTATTTGACTATCATGTCTATCGACTTTGATTCCTAAGAAAAATTGTATTTCCTTTAAATCAGTCATTCTAAATTGATTCATCAAATATGTTTTAAAATCATTCATAGTTTTTAAACTTTTAGTTGATATTACTAAATCATCTACATATAAAAGAACATATATATTGGTAGTTATATCACCTTTATCAAGAAGGTAAATACAACGATCTACAGATGAATTTACAAAACGTATTTCCTTTAATGCATTCTCAAACATATCAAACCAACACCTTGCAGCTTGTTTGAGACCATATATTGCTTTATGTATTTTACAGATTTGATTTTCTTTAGCTATTAGACCTTCAGGTATTTTCATGTATATCTCTTCTTTTAAAATACCATTCAAAAATACTGTTTTTACATCCATGTGATGTACTTCAAGGTCATATTGATTAGAAAAAGACATAATTAATCTAAAACTTATGATTCTTGCTACAGTAGCAAAGGCTCATTATAATCGATTAAATATTCTTGCGTAAAACCTCGGGCTACTAGTCTAGCTTTATATTTTATTGGCTCACCGAATTCATTCTGCTTAATTGTAAAAACCGATTTACAATCCACAATATTTTTGTTTTCAGGCTTTTGAACAATTGACCATGTTTTGTTTATTAAATGTGAGCTTAGTTCTTCTTTAACAGCTTCTTCCCAGTGTTCTCTATCTTTATTATATTTTATCTCCTCAAATTTATTGGGAGTTGAATATAATAAAGTCTGTGCATTCATTACACAATTATTTATTAAATCTTGATAAGACACTTTTGGTTTCTCTTTTAACCTTTCACTTTTTCTAATATTTATCTGCGAGTCCATTTGGTAAAATATCACCAGACACTTCTGGATCGGCATTCTCTAATATTGCTTCCACTCCACTAGGTTGTTCTTCTGACTTATCAGAATTTTCTTCCAAAGCTTTCAAACTGAAACTTTCACCATCTTCATCATTAAGATGCAAGGCATTTTCAACAACAGCTCTAGACTTACACATGTTTGTTTCGTCAACAATAACATCTCTTGCTATTACAAATTTTTCAGTTTCCACATTCCATACTCTATAACCATTTGATTCATAACCAACAAGTATACATTTCCATGATTTTTCATCGAATTTTCTTTTCCTTATTTTAATATGGACATATACTGTTGAACCAAACACCTTTAAGTATTTCAAGCACGGCTTTCTGTTGTGCCACATTTCGTATGGTGTCTTCATGCATTCTCTCAATGCATTACTTGGGCTCCTATTTATTAGATAGGTAGCTGTCTGAAGCTCTGCCCCTATAACCAGAGAACGAGCTTTCTCTGTAATTGTTCTTATCATCCTTTCGGATACACCATTTTACTGAGGTGTATGTGGAACTGTCAAGTGGTAGCTGATGCCTTTTTCTATGGAAAATTCTCGCATTTCATTTGATAAATATTCTCGCCCATTATCTATGTATAAATTTACTACATTCTAATTAAAATGTACCTCAGCCTTTAAAATAAAATCTTTAAAAACAGCAAACACATCAGACTTGTAAGTTAATAAGTACGTAACACAGTAATGTGTATACTGGTCAATAAAAACAACGTAGTAATTCTTTCTATCTACTGTTGTTGGTGAAATTGGACCACACACGTCCGAATGAATAACAAACAGTGGCCTATTTATGTGATCTTTATTTTTAAATTTTTCAAACTGGAGTCTTGCTTGATTTCCTTTTATACAACTCTCACATAGCTCTTCACTGGGTTGAATATTGTTTAAAATATAAGAATCCTCAAATACATTTTTATGTTTTATTTCTAGAAATTTGCCTTTGCTTATATGCCCCAACCTCTCATGCCATAAGCTATAATTTATTTTATTAGATGCAAATGCTTGCTTAGGTATTGTAAACCTAACAGACGTAATATTATCAAAATAATGTGCATTCATAATATTAATTTCTTCATTACTTAACAAGTACACCTCCTGGGTGGAATACAACAGTAAAGCCAGCATCTTGCATCTTCTTAACAGATATTAAATTTTGTGTGACTTCAGGACAAAATAATACATTTTGTAGGGTTATTGGGGTTATTGTATCAGTAATTAGGTTTATAGGTTCCATCTTTGTAGCAAGAATATATTCGTTTGATTTTGCTACAGCAATTTTAATTGGCGATTCAAGTGAATTGACGTTTGATAAAAGACTTTCATTATTAATTATATGATCTGATGCACCCGAATCTAATAAAAATGAAATTTCGTTATTGCTATTGTTATTATGACGCTTTAACATGAATGCGAACCCGGAATTGCGAACTGGTTCATTTTGGCCTTGTGCCATTTGCGCTTGTCTTTCTTGATTGTTTTCCATTTCTTTCTTGTATTTAAAGCAATCCTTTTTGATATGTCCAGTCTTGCCACAATGGTAAGATTTTAATTTATTAAATTTGTTTTTAGACTTAAACTGAATTTTATTTTGGAAATTTGTTTTATTTTGAAAATTATTAAATTTATTAACTTTATTCACTGCATGTAATACTTTAAGACTTGTGTCTTTTGAGGACTGTTTTAGTTTTATTTCGTGATCTAAAAGTCTATTTTTAACGAATGCTAAAGTCAAATTATTTTCTGCTAATGTTTCAATGGCAGTAATGACGCCATCCTAAGAAGAAGGTAGAGACAGCAGTAAATGGCTCACCTTGTCCATTTCGTCCAGCTTTGTGCGATCAACTCTGTTATAAGGTCATCAAAAACTGTAAAATGGTTTACTAATACCATTTCGCCTTTTTATTTTAATGACAGCAATTGTTTTCTGAGAGACAATTGGCTGGCTAAACTTTTTCTCTCATAAATTTTATCTAAATTTGCAAATATTTCTTTAGCACTACATTCACTTGTGGCAAAACTCAAAAAGGAATCACTTAAATATTCAATTATTGCATTCTTGGCTGATATTTCAAGCTTTTTCCATACATCGGATGCACCATCACAAACTTCATCAATCACTTTTATGGTATCGTTTTCGCTCAATAATGCCCTTATGCGAAATTTCCTAATTGCGTACTTTTCCCCGTCGAATGGTTTAATATTTCTTTTTGCCTTTTCCATTCTGTTATTAACAAAAAAAAAAAAAATTTGAAATATTGTACTTATCTGAAATGGTAGGCTGGGCCCATAACCTGTTGAAATAATTTGCAGTAAACAAAACGTGAGTCGAATATTTAATCCGTGTATATCTTGTGCATCCTTTGGTTTCAGCCTTCCATTAGTATATACATATATTAAACAGAATGTAAGGTTTCCTTTTATGTTTGTATTTATTCGTATTTTGTATTTTATTAGCACTGCGCTTGTCGTCAATAATATAAAAATATAATCCTTTCTCAATACGTCCACACAGCTCAGAAGTCAGAAGAAGAAGAGAGCGATATTATACAAGTGTGACCGTATATCGATATTAAGAAAAAGACAAATAATTATTCATTAAGAATATAATGTTTTTGTTACTAATATCGATAACATTGAATATACTATATGTTTAGGCAACGCAAAGTTTCTACCGGGGAACTATTTTATATTATAGCAGCGCAGATGTCGTTGCACCTATGTTTTGGGAGTATGCCTTATGCATCTCTTTCGTAGTTGTTTTGTGAGCTACAGCGATCGGCAAACGTCTACGGTCTGCTCGTAACGCTCTTATACGGCGCTCTCGTACGCTATTGTCGCGTCGCAAGGTACAGTTAGGACTAGCA
Organism: Drosophila ambigua; assembly: GCA_018150905.1. Lineage (NCBI taxonomy): Eukaryota > Metazoa > Arthropoda > Insecta > Diptera > Drosophilidae > Drosophila > Drosophila ambigua. The sequence goes on from JAECWS010000080.1 coordinate 2,070,199, forward strand.
TATAAGTACTACATAAGTTCAAGAACCACATCGACGGCAATGAACAGCAAGCCGATGATACAGTCTGTAAGCGACAGCCCAGGAAAACAGAACGCACCCTCTGTGCCAAAAATTGTATTTTAACTTAACCTCTAATAAATCATTACGCAATCATTAAATCCGCGTGTAAAACCTTTCTCTGGGACCACCGGATCCGCCCCCCTAAGGAACGTCCACTGCCGCCACAGGTGTAATACCACTTTGTGTGCCGCATCATTATCTCAGCAGATTGGGGCTCCGTCAAGGCGCAGCCGTAAACCAACACTATATTCAATTTGATATTTTAACAGAGGTCTTTTTCTCTGCCAGCCGTCCGTAACTGGGTTATCATTTCGAAACGATTTGGTTGCCTGACGGTTTTTTCGGGTTACTTCGACTCAGACCAGTCTCCTGTCTCTCCAAGACTTCCAAGTCCGATTTTCTGTGCGTGTGTGAGTTCGGAATATGCCAACAGGTCACAAGGACGGCAACCAGCTTTTGCCTGTGACCTCTTCCAACCGGCTACGCACCTCGTCCGCCTCTGGAACTACGCCGACTCAGAAAATCAAGGCACCCCTCACTCTGAGAGCAGCCAGTAGCAGCCCTGCGGCAAGGACCAAATCGGTTCTGTTCCCGTTTCCTGTCACTCTTAAGGTTCCAGCTGTGACCAAACAAGATCCGAAGGGCTCCTTCGTCAGCAGCCCCGTCAGCTCTCGTCACTGTATCACAATGGCTCAATCCGCCACCTCAGTCGCTCGGACCAAATTGGTCGCCGCTATTGGCCGACTGATGCACCTGGCAGAGCGCATCACCGCCACCCCATCCGCCTCTTTGTCCGAGGTCCGTCGAGGCCAAATCCTCAGAATGTGGACGGACGTCGAGGCTGAATATAAGGTATGCTCCGCGGCGATGACGGACGAGGAGCCAGAAATCCAAGCGGACATCCGTGACACATACGGCGAATGCTATGGGGTATTTGAGCAGTGCCTCAGTGACCTCAATGCCCAACTGGCCATATCCACAGTTCTTCTTCCTTCACAGCTAGTCCGACAGGGCGGCTGTCGACTGCCTCCCGTCAACATTGAGGCATTCTCAGGGGACTACGTCGACTGGCCCACATTCCGGGATCTGTTCACTGCGGTCGTGATCAACAATCCTAGATTTTCTCCGGTAGAGAGGCTGTACTACCCCACCGAGAAGACCCGGGGCGATCCAAAGGCCATCGTAGAGAAATCCCCCCTCACTAATGACGGTTTCGAGTCCGCATGGTTGGCTCTCCGCAGCCGATACGAAAATAATCGGCTTCTGGTGACCAACCAAATCAACATCCTCCTCTTTTTGCCCCGCGTAACATCCTAATGAAGTCGTGCCTTGAAGGATCTTCAAAGTACGATGCAGGGAGTTCTAAATGCGCTAGCGGTCTCCAATGTCTGCACGGACAACTGGAATAGTCTGCTTGTCACCATTTGCGCTTCCAAATTGCCGAAGTTGAGCCGGGCGTTGTGGGAAGGTGCCGCCCTGGACGGAAATCGACTCATTCCTCACTCAGCGCTATCTGACTCTCGAGGCTATTGAGAGCGACCCTTCCACCTCACGAGAGGCTACGAATCCGGCTCCCTCCAAGAGCGTCCAAAATCCACCCACCTCTCGAAACCACTCCAATCCATTCCGATCGCAAGGCAGTCCGACGCCAAACAAGGTTCACTCTTTCAATACTCAAGTGAGTCCGAAGAAGCGAACGTGTGACCTCTGTTCCAAAGAGAATCACACGATTCGAGTTCGTCCCCGCTTTCTCAACATGCCCGTCGATGCACGTTCCAGCTGCATTAAGAAAAAGCAGCTGTGCCTAAATTGCTTCGCAAGAGGTCATCTGCTTCGCGACTGCTCCAGCAGCCACAATTGCTCCACTTGTGGGGCCAGGCATCACACGCTCCTGCATCGCGCCGCTCCTTCATCCAGCGTAGCGGCTTCGACTTCCGCCTAATCCCCCAGCTCATCCGAACCTCAGCCCAACGTACAGAGCTATTTCGCCTCCAGCACAAGTACCGTTCTTCAAGGCACGGCACTCATTAATATTTGTCATCTGGCGACCGATTTCCGCGCCCGCGCACTGATTGACTCAGGCTCCGAGGCAAAGTTCATCACTGAACGGCTCTTACACATTATTAAGCCACCGTTCGAAGCCATACAGGCTCAAGTCGCAGGTTTAAACCAAACCGTAGCGGCTAAGGCGCAAAGGCGCTGTCACTTCATGATCGGGTCCGCCTCCAGGCCTGGCCTCAAAATCGAGACCATGGCATATGTTCTGCCTCAATTAGCAGGTAACCTTCCCTCATATCCGATACCGCAGCACTTCTTGGACAAGCTTACAAATCTCCCGCTGGCAGACCCCTCCTTCCACCGAAGCTCGCAGATTGATGTGCTTTTATGCGCTGACATCCTTCCTTCTATCCTGTTGAGCGGCTTCCGGTCTGACATTTGCGGCTCGCTGCTAGGACAAGAGACCATCTTCCGATGGGTCCTATCCGGTCCGGTATCAGCTGACTCGACTCGGACGGTTTCCGCCTTCACCACGAAGCTCTCGTTAGATTCGGACGTCCGACTCGAGAAGCTTCTCACCAAATTCTGTGTGGTGGAGGACCTTCCGGGGAGACCGACGGGTTTTTTTTTTTTTTTTTTTATTCATACGTTTATTTCTTCTAATCTTTTTTCTTGCTTTAATACTATAGTCTTACTAGTGGGTATAATTAAGTGCGGGCCGTGTTTGGGAGTGGGCGTCCAACGCGCGCGGTACTGCCGCAAAGCATTGCTTCGCACGCTTGAAGGCTCCTACTCCGTCTCCTGCATACGCCTTCTCTCCAAATCTCTCAGAGTTCGCATAACTCTAGAGGCAAACTCTGCGGCCGCTTCCCATGCACTTGGCTCGGCCAGAATGATCGGCACCAAGGTCCCGGTAGAGATCCTGTCGCCTACTACTGCCTCCAGGCGGAGACGCTCGCGGTCAAACCTGTGGCATTCGAAGAGGACGTGCTGTGCGTCCTCCACTATGCCGCTGCCGCACGCTGGGCATCAGTCCTCCGTCTCATGGCCAAAGCGCTTGAGGTAGCTGCGAAATCAGCCGTGTCCACTAAGCGCCTGGGTGAGATAAAAATCTACCTGGCCGTGCTTCCTCTCGATCCAGTCTTGCAGCTTCGGGATGACATCTTTTCTCTCCCTTATCAGCTCCCTGAGTGGGACTTGCCCGGCGAAGACCAGCGCTGCTTCGTCCGACACAGTCCGGAACGAGCACGCGATGCTTAAGGCACACAGCCTGTACGTCGCCTCCACGCCTCGCATATACGTTTTCACCTGAGCGGCTTTCGCCCACGCGGGCGCAGCGTACAGGATCTGCGACGTGTCAAGACTCGTCAGGAGCTTCCGCGTTGCATGCTTTGGGCCTCTGGTGTTGAGAAGCGTTCGCGAGAGAGCTCCTGCGGTTCCGCTGGCCTTCCTCTGCACGTACTCCAAGTGCTCCTTGAAGGAGAGGCGAGTGTCGATGAGCACACCGAGGTACTTGATTGACCTCTGCGAGCGTATCGTGGTGCCACCGACCTGCACACTTGCTGTTTCTACAGCTTTCCGGCTCGATATGAGCACCGCCTCAGTCTTCTGCGCTGCCAGGTTCAATCCGGCGACCGTAACCACCACCATGGCGACGTCGTCCGCAAATCCCACCATGCTGTTGTTGGCTGGCATCGGTAGTCTCAGGACTCCGTCGTACATGGCGTTCCAGAGCAGGGGTCCCAAAACGGAGCCCTGAGGGACTCCGGCTGAGACTTTGTATGCCCTGGAACTCAGACTGGTCTCGTACGTCAGCACCCTGTCGCTGAAGTAGCTACGTGCTATCCTCTGCAGGTATCCAGGGATGCTGAAACGCTGTAGGGCCTCTAGCGTGTGGCTCCAATCGGCCGAGTTGAATGCGTTCCTTATGTCCAGTGTCACCACGAGACAGTAGGATTTGGACCATCCTCTCCATCTGGAACCAGCGCTGGCTTCCTCTGCCGTTTTAACCACCTTGGAGATGGCGTCCAGCATCAACTTCCCCTTCCTGAACCCATATTGCTCCGGGAAGAGGCCGCCTGCTGCCTCGATGGCTGCACTCAGCCTCGTGGCGATCACCTTCTCGAACACCTTCCCTATCGTGTCCAGGAGGCAGATGGGCCTGTAGGAGGACGCCTCGCCCGGCGGCTTCCCCGGCTTGGACAGCAAAAAGAGCCGTTGCCTCTTCCACCTTGATGGGAACGTACCCTCGTGGAGGCATCTGTTGAACAGACCCGTGACCTCGCTTGGGATCAGCGAGTGCCAGCTTCGTCGCTCGGTTAGGGATCGCATCCGGCCCCGGTGCCTTCTTGGGGTTCAGGTCTCTGCCTGCCTGCAGCACCTCTTCCTCCGTGACCTCGTAGATGTCGTCCAGGCTGTGCTCGGGGCTCGGGGATGTTGTTATGGGCCGCCCCTGCGGGAACAAGGTCCTAACGGTCCCCTCCAACACTACTGGGTCCATTGGGGCTCTGCTTCCGGCGTTGATGCTCTTGACCACCATCTTGTAGGCGCCTCCCCAGGGGTCCTCCTCGGCGGCGTCGCACAGCTTGAGGAAGCATTCTCTCTTGCTGTCTCTAATGGCGGTCTTCAACTCCTTCCGCGCGACTTTGTATGCCTCGCAACAGGTTACTAGTCGCGGAGTTCCCCTGGCTCGTTGGAGCTGTCTTCTCGCGCTGTGGCAGATTTTGCGGAGCTCGGCGATGCCCTCGTTCCACCAGAAGACTGGGGCATGGTGCTTCCCAAACGCACTTCGCTGGAGCATGCTCAGGTAGCAGGCCGCTTCCACTGCCTCCCCCAACTGGGTCGCCCACTCGTTGGCTCCGTCAGACTCTGATGCCGTGTAGGTCCGGAGGGCGCTTGCAAAGGCCTGTGTCCTCAGCGTGGCCTGCCGATACGCCTTCCTTTGCTGAGTAGGGGCTGCCCTTACCCGATCCGGTCCGCCAAACACGCACTCGATGGCCTCGTGGTCGCTAGCGGTGTAGGTGTCGCTGATTCTCCAACTGGAGTTTCTCTTGGTTAGGGAGGACCTCCACTCCTGGGCCCAGGCATTGATCTCCGATCAGCTCGTCGATGATTCGGCTGAAGGTCTCCAGCGGGAGGCTGGGCGCCAGCAGCAGCTTACCCACTTACCGCCTACTTTGCTTCGGACGAAACCATCGGCCGACTTTATGTCGCAGATCTGGGGCGTCTCCACTCCGCATGTCCACAACGCAGCTCTGTCCGAGCGGTCTGTGGCCCAGTCCCTGCAGCTGGGAACCCTATAGGGCTCGCTGAGGAGGTTGAGCTGGATCAACCGCATGTCTTGCTGCGTTGACCGACCCCGCTGAACGCTGCCGGGCAGCTTTTGCTGCCGGCCTGGTGCCTGGCATTCTCTTTCATTGCCTCCGCGCTCTCTGAGCTTCCTTTTGCCACCTCCAGCAAAAGGTTGCCGTTGATGGTGCGGCGTACCCTGGAAACGCAGCTTCCCAGGTCCGACAGCTGGTTATCCTCCCTCCTGATCACCATGGCCAGCACCTCGCTGTACGTCTTGCCGCCCGCATTCACTACGACCGAGTCAGGGCGTGCGCGGTGCGCTGTCCTCGCCTTCTTGGCCACTACCCTTCACCCGCTTTCAAGGTTTCCGAGGCTCTCTTGTTGGCTGGGGGCATTGTGCGTCGCCTTCTCCTCGTGTGGCTTTATCTGGGCCTTCTTCTGTTTCATCTTGGGTGCGCCTTTGTGACCTGCTGGGCGCATAAGCGTGGGAGCCTGCCCCCCAGCGGGGCCATCCGACACAACAGGCTGGCTTAGCCTTCGCCACGGCTCGGTTTGCGATGCGGCACCCGTCTTCCAGACGGTCGTTGTCTGCTGCTCCTTGTCCGCGCTCTGAATGCTCTGTGAGCATTTCGAGCACCGGAGCACACCCTGGATGGCCAAATGCAGCACCTTTATGCGCACGAACAGGGTTCTGGTCGCCTCGTTTATATGGCGGGTGCTCTTGTCCAGCATCCGAGACGTAATCTCCTCCAGAAGTCTACCCAGCTCCGCTAAGTTCTGCTGATCGGTAGCTTCCTGCGATGCCTTACTCTTTTTTGGCGGCGTCGATCTCTGCGAGCTCCCCGGGCTTCCGGGGTCCCTCGTCCACTTAGGGGTCCTGGTCCTAGGGTCCTAGGGTCCGGGTCCGTTCCCAGTCTCGCTGCTGAAGTTGACGTGGATGCTGGCGAACGGATGAACGAGCTGCCCGCGAACGGGTTCTAGGACACTCCAGGTGCGCGGCACAGGCCCAGTTCCTTACAAACGAGCAGCGGCTGCAGCGGAATTTGCCGCTCAAAGAGCAGTACGACGCCGTTATCCAGGAATATTTAGAGCTAGGCCTCATGACAGCGGTTACACCCAGTCATGACTCCGGCCATTACTACCTTCCACATCACGCCGTGTTTAAGCCCGACAGCACCACAACAAAACTGCGCGTGGTCTTCACACCTCCAGCCCGTCTTCCAACGGGAAAACCCTCAACGACACATTGCATTCGGGGCCAGTCTTCAGTCTGACTTGACTATGCAAATCCTGAGGTGGCGAGTCTTCCGCTATGTCTTCAATGCCGACATCAGCAAGATGTACCGCCAGATCCTAGTGTCTTCCCAACACACGCCCTATCAGCGAATACTCTTTCGCGACCGTAATGGGGACGTGTGTGACTACGAGCTTGCCACAGTCACCTTCGGAGCCAATTGCGCACCGTACCTCGCTCTTCGCGTCATGAAGTAACTCGCAGAAGAGGTGCGTTCACAGTTGCCAATGGCAAGTGACATCCTGGAGAACTACATGTACGTGGACGACGTTCTGGCTGGTGCTCACACTCAGTCACAGGCAGTCTCCGCCATTTCAGAATTACGCAAAGCACTCGACTCCGCAGGGTTTCCACTCCGAAAGTGGACAGCGAACCACAAGGGCGTACTACCCGACATTCCGGTCGACCACCTACTTCGAGCTGACTTCCTAGAGCTTGACGAAAGTAGCATCGCTAAGACATTGGGGATCCGATGGCAAGCCAATGCCGATGAATTCTTCTTTGCTCCTCCCGAAGTACTTCAGCGGGAGTCCTGCACGAAGCGCAATGTGCTATCGCAGATTGCGCAGCTATTCGATCCAGCGGGATGGCTTGCCCCCATTGTCATCCAAGCCAAAATGTTCATGCAGGAAATTTGGCTAAGAGAGTTTGGGTGGGATGACGTCCTCCCTAGCGATCTATCTCACACCTGGGAGAAGTTCCTGAATAGTTTTCCGGCCATCCAGGATATCCGCATTCCGCGGTGGTTGCACGTTTGTCCAATGGACAAGGTGCAAATACATGGCTTCTGCGACGCGTCTCAACGTGCCTATGGGGCAGCGATTTACGTCCTAGTTGATCGACCGCAGGGCATTGTCTGTGCCCTTCTCACAGCTAAAACCCGCGTGGCCCCGTGAAAACGCTTTCCTTGCCTCGACTCGAACTGTGCGGAGCCGTTCTTCTGACAGAGCTTTCCGAGGCCATCCTTCGACAACTGCCACTGGACACCAGCCAAGTATCCTTCTGGACCGATTCCACGATGGTGTTGGCCTGGCTGAACAGACCTGCATGCGATTGGACCACTTTCGTGGGCAATCGAGCAGCCAAAATCACTCGATGTTGGCCCAGCGAGCGATGGAGCCACGTCCGATCCGAGGACAATCCGGCCGACCTGGCCAGTCGAAGGCTAGGACCCACTGACCTGGTCGGAAGTGATATGTGGTGGCATGGCCCTGCTTGGTTGCGTGGTCCAAAATCGGTGTGGCCATGTCCGAGGGACTCAACCCTTGAGACTGACCTGGAGAAGCGAGTCGTCAAGGTGCACCATGCCACCAGCAGCGCCTCCGACATCCTCAGCCGTTTCTCCAACCTCGGGCGCGCTCTGCGCGTGATCGCCTACGTTCGGCGGTTCACTCAGCGAGTTAAAGGGCAGACGACGCATGTCTCCAAGGAGCTGAACGGAAATGAGATCGCTGCCGCTCTGCAGGCGGTCACACTGACAACCCAACGCTTCCATTATGCTAGGGAGCATCGGTGCCTGCTAAACAAACAGCCACTCCCTACTACGAGTTCTCTTCTGAATCTTAATCCACTCCTTGACCAGAACGGAGTCATGCGGGCATGTGGCCGAGTCCAAGCCTCGGCGTCCATGTCCTACAACGAACGGCATCCAATCCTGTTGCCACCCGCATGTCTCCTGGTTCGCCTGCTGGTTCGATTCACCCATCATATATCGCTACATGATGGGAACCAGCTGGTCGTGCGCCTTATCCGGGCAACATACTGGATCCCTCGACTAAGTCACGTTGTCAGGGCAGTGATTCATTCTTGTAAGGTTTGCGTCCTCCAGCGTAAACGACTCCAAACCAAACTAATGGGCGACCTTCCTGCATCACGAGTCACATTCTCCAGACCGTTCACATACACCGGAGTCGACTTCGCCGGCCCCTTCGACGTTTAAAGCTTCACAGGTTGCGCATGTCGCAGCTCAAAGGGGTATGTGTGCGTGTTCGTCTGCTTTTCCACGAAAGCCATCCACTTAGAGGCCACGTCCGACTTATCCACCAACACCTGCCTAGCCGCCTTCACTCGTTTCGTAGCGAGACGAGGGTGTCCTCATGAAGTTCAATCCGACAACGGCAGGAATTTTGTCGGCGCGTCCCGCTCTTTGGCTGTGGATCTTCTCGCACTCGGACTTCTGCGGAGTACAGCCAGCAGGGGCTATCGTGGCGGTTTATCCCTCCCGGAGCCCCACATATGGGGGGCTTGTGGGAAGCAGGTGTGAAGACCTTCAAGGCTCTGTTCCAACGGTCGATGTGTACGTCCAAATACACATTAGAGGAGTTCGCGACCTTACTTTCGAAAATTGAGGCATGTCTTAACTCGCGACCAATTTCTCCTATGTCTGAGGATCCAACGGATCCGTTGGCCTTGAGCCCAGGCCAATTTCTGATTGGTGGTCCTACTATCCGTGGCAGAGCCAGAAATATAAGCGAGCGCCTCCTCCATCTTAAACCGCTGGCAACATCTCAAGGCTCTCAACCAGCAATTCTGTTCGCGCTGGAAGACAGAGTACCTGCGAGAGTTGCACTAGCGCAACAAATGGCAGCATCCGACAAGAGACCTCGAGGTTGGAGACCTCGTGGTGATCAAGGAGGAGAACATCCCCGCTCATGAATGGCGTCTCGGCCGTGTGCAGAACGCGTATCCTGGAGCCGATGATAAGGTCCGTGTGTTAGACCTACTCACGGCCCGCGGCCTTATCAAGAGACCGATCACGAAGGTGGATCTGCTCTCTATGGAATCGGATGTCCTTTCCACCTACTCTCGCGGAGGCTCCGATTCATAAGCCTCCGTCCTTTTGTTCTGTTTAAATCCAGCGTAGCTATCCGTACCCGTATCCGTATGCCAACCCATGCCAGCTCTTTACTAATGCTCCGGTGATTCCTTTCTTTCATCCTAGTTTTTTCCAGAAGGCAGATATGGCCCTTCAAACTTCATCACGTTCCCGATCCAGCCGCAGGTCGGATCGCTCACGGGCACGAGGAAAGACTTCCTTCCAATGTCGAGTGTGTCCCGGAGTTCACCCACTAAGGAACTGCCGGAAGTTTATCCGGTTGAGCGTCGAGAAGAGGCTCCGAGCCGTCCTCCTGCATAGATATTGCTCGAACTGCCTGGCTCACGAGCACTCGGGCAAGGACTGCCGCAGTGGAGACCTATGTAAGGTGTGCTTCCGGAACCACCACAATCTGCTCCACCTGCCCGGGTCTCGGCGCCCTGCTGGCTCCTCTTCGGACTTCACCTCCGTCAACTTCACCTCCGTCTTCCCGCGCCGCCCTAAGCCCTCGTCTTCCGGTCAGCCGCCCTGTCGTCGGAAATCCAGTCCCGACAGCAAACTCCTTGCTCCAGCACCGGAGCATCAACGTCCTCCCGACTTAAATGGTGGTCCTCGCAGGCACTAAGGTGATGAGTGCGCTGATCGACCCCTGCACGCCGGTCAGCTGCATCGACGCCAAGGTGGCTAGGGAGCTGAAGTTGCCCACCACCTGCATCGGGGACGAGAAGGTGTGCACCGCCATGATCCGGACGAAGACAGGAGAGTTTAAAGTGGAGGCCGTCTTCAAAATCGAGTTCAGAGTGAGGACGGCGCTGGCGGGGCAACCGCTTTGTGGGCATACCAGCCACACATCGCTGTTAGCGTTCCAGCTACACAAGCGGTCGCCCTCGTACTTAAGAGCATTTTTCACCCCGTCGACGCGCTCTCGCGCGCATATTCACCACGCTTGCGCTCCCGCCCACGCTCACGCTCCCGCTCTCGCCTCCGGCAGCTTGAGTGCCACCGATCTACATTTAATTCGCTATTTCACCCTAAGCAAAACGGCCGGCTTTTGCACGCGACTCTATACAAACTAAGCCTACGAATAAGCCTATGTATTGTGAAGAACTTGGAACTCGCTTTATCGTCTTTATCTCTTTGGGAATCCATCTGTGGAACTTCGCACGCCTCTACGCTCAAACATTATCAAATATATGTAAAAAAAAACGAGAAGGAACGTGTGAGTCGCTTCTGGGGACGTGACTCTACTTATACCCGTACTCAGTATATACATTTTCGAGCACGATTTTTAGAATTTAAAAAAAAATTTTACATTTTACATAGTTTTGCTACATATGTTATCTACATCTACATTACCATGTATATTATACATCTAACATGTAGATTATACATGTACCATTTAGATTCTACATCTCCTTCGCTAGGGGTTGCTCGCGCGCTGAACGCGGCAGAGTGTGCGAGCGAGAAAGAGAATGAGTAGCGTATCACTTACCGGAAGGGGGCGGGGGAAGCAACTGAAAATTAATTTCGTCATTCTGGCTATAATTATAATCCGATTTGATTCAAATTCGGCAATCTGGTAGATATGGGCACTTTCTACGATACTGCGTTTTTAGTTTTATCGTATCTTAAAAAATGTGCCAGCCACAGATTTTCGGTCTTTGTGACGGCGGAAGGGAGCGGGACGAAATTTTGAAATACACTTGTAGCAGTGTGATATCACATGAGTGTGGAAACCAAATTTGGTTGCCCTACCTCTTATAGTCTCTGAGATCTAGGCGCTCAACAATATGGACAGACAGACAGACGGACAGACAGACATGGCTATATCGACTCGGCTATTGATGCTGATCAAGAATATATATACTTTATGGGGTCGGAAAATTTTCCTTCTCTGCGTTACACACATCCACTTTTACCACAAATCTAATATACCCCTTAACTCTCTTTTTAAGTACGGGTATAAAAAATGAATATGCTGACAGAAAACACTTAAAGATGTATGATTGAAAATATTTTTTTAATATTATATAACTTATAAATGTGTATCTTTGGAAAATATGATATGATTATTTCATATGATATTTCGTATGATATTGGCAAACATACATTGATACAAGATACAAATTTAAAGTGGCTATTGTAAAATAAGGGAATGTTTCTCATATAGCTTCAGAATTATATGATTATGAAGCAAATATATGATATGATTATTTCATATGATATTTCGTATGATATTGGCAAACATACATTGATACAAGATACAAATTTAAAGTGTTATTTTAAAATACCAATATGATGGCTTATATGGATATGGGAATATTTCTCATATAGCTTCAGAATTATATGATTATGAAGCAAATATATGATATGATTATTTCATATGATATTTCGTATGATATTGGCAAACATACATTGATGAAAGATACAAATTTAAAGTGGCTAGTTGCGAATGAGTAGACTGTATTAATCTTTATGTATTTTTATTTTATTCATATGTAATATTAGTGGTTTAAATGTTATTTGCACAGCGGGTTATATACAACGCGGGGGCGACAATAGCGGGGCGATGCGGAATACGCGTGCGGGTACTCTCAAGTATAATTTGGTACTGACTCAACTCCACAAACAAAGTCGAGCCCAAAAGGGAATTAGAAGATCACGCGATGCGACACTCCAATACCAAGACGGTGCACATCGATTTCTTCGTGTGCAGCTGCGCGTTTTGGCTATACGCGTGAGAACGTTACAGTTAAGTTTTTGGACATAAGCAATAAGCAATAGGCAAAACAGTCGCGAGCATATGATTAGGGCAACTATTATATGAATGAATATTGACTTAAAACTAAGCGATTAATTCCTCAACAGTGGCTATTATAAAATATGGGAATGTTTCTCATATAGCTTCAGAATTATATGATTATGAAGCAAATATATGATATGATTATTTCATATGATATTTCGTATGATATTGGCAAACATACATTGATACAAGATACAAATTTAAAGTGGCTATTGTAAAATAAGGGAATGTTTCTCATATAGCTTCAGAATTATATGATTATGAGCAAATATATGATATGATTATTTCATATGATATTTCGTATGATATTGGCAAACATACATTGATACAAGATACAAATTTAAAGTGTTATTTTAAAATACCAATATGATGGCTTATATGGATATGGGAATATTTCTCATATAGCTTCAGAATTATATGATTATGAAGCAAATATATGATATGATTATTTCATATGATATTTCGTATGATATTGGCAAACATACATTGATGAAAGATACAAATTTAAAGTGGCTAGTTGCGAATGAGTAGACTGTATTAATCTTTATGTATTTTTATTTTATTCATATGTAATATTAGTGGTTTAAATGTTATTTGCACAGCGGGTTATATACAAAGCGGGGGCGACAATAGCGGGGCGATGCGGAATACGCGTGCGGGTACTCTCAAGTATAATTTGGTACTGACTCAACTCCACAAACAAAGTCGAGCCCAAAAGGGAATTAGAAGATCACGCGATGCGACACTCCAATACCAAGACGGTGCACATCGATTTCTTCGTGTGCAGCTGCGCGTTTTGGCTATACGCGTGAGAACGTTACAGTTAAGTTTTTGGACATAAGCAATAAGCAATAGGCAAAACAATCGCGAGCATATGATTAGGGCAACTATTATATGAATGAATATTGACTTAAAACTAAGCGATTAATTCCTCAACATACAGGCCCCCCTGAACGACTGTTCAGTTAAAGGGAAGCACAGCAATTTTGGTGATAGGTCTCTTGTACACTCCTCGGGCTGTTTTTACGGTGACCACTCAAACTCTCTCGTCTTGACCAGGATGAACTTCGGTGATGCGGCCAAGCAGCCACTTGCTAGGAGGTTGATTCGGCTCCTTCAGTACCACAAGCGTATCCATTGTTATGTTGTTGGTGCCTGATGCCATTTGGTGCGCGGCTGCAAGGAAGAAAGGTATTCAAGATTCCAACGTTTCCAGAACCCTTGAACCTTGGCTTGCAGTTGTCTCCAACGTCCAAGAACGATGGCTCTGGCACCGACATATGAGGTTGACCTGTAAGAAAATGAGCGGGGGTAAGGGGATCCAGGCTGTGATCGCTGGGAGCGCACAGTGGGCGAGAGTTTAGTAGACCCTCAATCTGGGTTAAAACGGTGGAATATTCTTCGAAAGTTAATGCACTGCTACCAATTACTCGGCGAAGGTGAAGCTTAATTGATCGTACGCCAGTCTCCCAAATACCTCCAAAATGCGGGGCAGACTGCGGAATGAAGTGCCAGTTGATTTCCTGACTCGTCAGAAAACTTGCAATGTCCTCATCTTGACTTTGAGATAACAGCCATCCGTTGCATTTCCGTTAATTCCCGTCTATCTCCGTTGAATTTTGTGCCATTGTCTGAGTATAAATCGGATATAGGGCCACGTCCAGCTGCGATAAATGCGGAAGTCGTCAAATCACTGACGAGTTCGATATGAATTGCTTTGGTGGACAGACAAACAAAGATAGCAAACCAAGCTTTGCCAAACTTCGGTGTCCGACCTACCGATGTCTTGATAATAACTGGTCCAGCGTAATCCAATCCAGAATGGAGAAAACAGCGGGTGGGCTGAACCCGGAAAGCGGGAAGATCAGCCATGAGTTGTGTGCTCGTACCTTTACGCTGGAGGAAACAAATCTTGCAGTTGAATACGATTTTCCGGACTATGTTGCGGGCACCGAGAATCCAATACTTCTGTCTCAAAGTGTGGAACATAAATTCAACTCCAGCGTGTAGCGATGTAACGTGCTTGTGTTATCTAATAAAACAGCGACTGGTGATTCCTTTGGAAGAAGTATGGGATGTTTTGCATCGTAAGTTGCCATTGAATTGTCAATGCGTCCTCCTACGCGCATTGTTCCTTGGTCGTCAATAAATGGAGTGTAGCGAATCAGTTTGGATTTTTGAGAAAGTGGTCGTCCAGTGCTTATCTGCTTGTACTCCACTTGGAAGAACTCCATCTGAACGTATTTGATTATCCTAGAGCGTGCATATTGAAACTCCTATGATGATAAAAACGATGACAGGCGTTCCTTGGAGCGAAGACGGTGTACAAAACGAAAGCAGTAGCTTATTGTCCGCAAGAGATGTGACCAGGAGGAAGCCTTGTTAATCATACATTGAAGATCATTTCCTTCATCGGAAATGTGTAGATTAACTTGAGGCTTGACCTTAACTTCCATGTGCCCAGCCTCCTCAGTCGACAGTGCAAACTTTGCCTTAGCAGGTGGCCAAGTGAGCCGTGATTGTGAAAGCCACGGTGGTCCATTCCACCACAGTTGATGGTCTACAAGTCCGTTGTTGCTGTTGGACAGCAACAGTCCGATAGCAAACATAAGTGTTCCAAGTCCGAGGGGGTGATGACAGCCAATGCAGCACAACCTCTGAGTCAGACCAACATGAGGTACTGGAAATAGGAACAGAGACATCAATTTTGAAAGAAGATGGGCTGTATTCAATTCGAGCCGCGGAATGGATACAGGTTTGATGGGCGCAACACGGGTTTTTGCGGCGATCATTCTGACAACATAGTCCTTATTGAGTTTCACGCGACTGTAAATAGCAGCGGCGTATGCATGAGAAGACGCATCGGCAAATCCATGCAGCTCCGCTGCTTGAAGTGGTGAGGATATGTAGCGAAATATGCGACACGTTTCCAATAAATGAACTTCTGCTACAAACTGTTGCCAACGTGAACATAACTGCGCCGGTAGTGGTTCGTTTCATTCGACCGAGCTCAGCCAACTATCTTGAAAGAGAAGCTTTAGAAATACAGTACTGGGGGCAAGTAAACCCAGGGGATCATAGATCTTGGCAAGCTCCGACAGCAAAATCTGTTTTGTCAGAGCAGCTGTGGCGTCGGGAATGGTCAGCTTGAAGGAAAGATTGTCAGCAGTCGGGTCCCAACGTATTCCAAGAACCTTCACATATTGAGCTGGGCTCTTTTCTTCTAGAGCTTCAAGGGGGTACTCACAAATGTCCTTTGGCAGCGATTGTAGTAATGGCCATCCTTCATCCTTGAGTGCAATGAGTTCGTTGATATTATCGCATCCCGTACGAATATCATCCACTTACGCGTCCCTTACCAACAGCAGCTGCATTCGGATACAACTCGGCATAATCTTGAGCGATTTGCTTGAGAACTCTAACAGCCAGAAACGGTGAGGAAGCTAAACCATAAGTCACGGTCAGCAGTCGGTAATGATCAAGTGTAGCAGTCTCCTCCTTTCGCCAGACAATACGTTGGTACTGCGTGTGTTCTTCTGAAACTAGGATGCCTCTAAACATTTTTCTCAATGTCCGTACAGAACACATAACGATGCTGTCGGAACCGTAAACAGACTCCAAGTAAATCCCTTTGGTCCAATGTGTAGTCGTGAATTGAGTGAATGTCCCTTGCAGTCCTCCCCAGGGCCATCGAACACAACTCGGAATCTCGTAGTGGTGCTGTCTGCTTTAAATACTGCGTGGTGTGCTAAATAATTGTGACTGGCGAGATCCTCGGCTAAGGTAGTAGGAGGAATCAACTCCATGTGTCCTCGTTGTAAGTAATCCTCCATAAAGTCGACATATTGTTGTTTGAGTGCCGGAAACTTTCGAAATTTCCATCGGCGTATGGCTTGCGGCAATGTGGACTCCATCGGCGGAGCGGAATCCTTAAATGGATATTGGACGACGTACCATCGTCCATCGTCTCTGCGGGAATGCGTTTGAACGAAGTGTTGTTTTTAGCGGGATCACTAGCGTCAATGGTAGCGCTACTTGGTTGAACTTGGTCCATGTCCATGAACGATCGGACTAAAGTATCCAGACCCTCGTGAGCATGATGAGCTAGTGCGTGGGTGTGATCATCAATCATCAAATTTAGTACGAAGTGCAATAGGATATGCGAAACCAAACTCTTTGCGTTCTCCAGTGTTTATGTTCCAAAGTTGATCAGCTCCTAAAATCAGGTCGATTTCACCTGGTGTCCCAAATGTAGGGTCTGCTAAGGGTAGATCAAAAATCTTTCCCCACTTTCGACTCAATCCTCTGTGCTGGAATCGAGCATGTTAAAGTACTCATAGTCAGACCTGTTACCACCACTGATGTTGTGCTTGTGCGCGAGAGCAGCGTGAACGTGGCGCGATCTGGAGTAACCCCCAGCTGGGCTTGCACCTAGGCCAACAACTGATATACGAGCATGCGTGCGCGACAACCCTATCCGTTGAATAAACGACTCGGAGACCATCGTTATCGTCAAACCAGTATCCATCAATATCCTGCAGGTTGTCTCATTGCCCCAGGAGTCGACTATAGTGGCTAAAATTGTTGGCAATATAGCTTGACTAGTGGCCAATACTCCTCTCTCCAATGTATGATGGCTGACCACGGCAGGATCAGCCTCAGCAGCATGCATGGGCGAGCGCAAGTTTGGGTCAGCGGATGTATTGACAGCAACACTCGGGGTGGTGCGAATCTCTTCTGGATGGACAAGAGTGTGGTGCCTCGACTTGCACAGACGGCACGTATTTGTGGAATTACAATCCTTTACTTGATGAGATCGACTTAGGCAGTTGAAGCACAAATTACCCTCCATTGCAAACGTGCGACGATCCACGACGTTCATAGCTTTAAATTGAGTGCACACATACAGACTGTGTGGCGCCTGACAATATAACCGCAACTACGAACAGATGTAGTTGGCACGTCCACATGATGAGAAACTGCACGACGTTTGGGAGAATCATGAACTACTGTTAGATCTTGACAGGACTCAAGCGCATCAAACCGGGCGAAGAGAAAGGCGAACAGGACATTTTCGGTCACATTTTCCTTGCACGATTCACTGGACGTAGCCCAAGCTTCCTTGCATTCAGGGTCTAGTTTTAAGAGCAAGATATGGATAGCCATACATCGCGGCTGTCGCATTTCAGCCGTGTACACCACGTATACTCTCGTCCGCGGTGTCGACTATGTTACGCAACTCGATTATGTTTGAACTTTTGCAGTTGGCAGCGAAAGAAAGTTTTGAATGAACGACCGCGCAATCAGTGTTTTTTTATTATAACAATTTTTTAGCCTTTCCCATGCGTCCTGGTAAGCCTCTGTTAATCATACATTGAAGATCATTTCCTTCATCGGAAATGTGTAGATTAACTTGAGGCTTGACCTTAACTTCCATGTGCCGTCAGCCTCCCTCAGTCGACAGTGCAAACTTTGCCTTAGCAGGTGGCCAAGTGAGCCGTGATTGTGAAAGCCACGGTGGTCCATTCCACCACAGTTGATGGTCTACAAGATCCCTCGTTGTAAGTCCGCGTGAAGCACAGTCCGCGGGATTGTCCCCAGTTGCGAATGTGTTTCCAGCAACAGTCCGATAGCAAACATAAGTGTTCCAAGTCCCCGGGGGGGTGATGACAGCCAATGCAGCACAACCTCTGAGTCAGACCAACATGAGGTACTGGAAATAGGAACAGAGACATCAATTTTGAAAGAAGATGGGCTGTATTCAATTCGAGCCGCGGAATGGATACAGGTTTGATGGGCGCAACACGGGTTTTTGCGGCGATCATTCTGACAACATAGTCCTTATTGAGTTTCACGCGACTGTAAATAGCAGCGGCGTATGCATAAGAAGACGCATCGGCAAATCCATGCAGCTCCGCTGCTTGAAGTGGTGAGGATATGTAGCGAAATATGCGACACGTTTCCAATAAATGAACTTCTGCTACAAACTGTTGCCAACGTGAACATAACTGCGCCGGTAGTGGTTCGTTTCATTCGACCGAGCTCAGCCAACTATCTTGAAAGAGAAGCTTTAGAAATACAGTACTGGGGGCAACTAGAACCCACGGGATCATAGATCTTGGCAAGCTGCCCGACAGCAAAATCCGTTTTGTCAGAGCAGCTGTGGCGTCGGGAATGGTCAGCTTGAAGGAAAGATTGTCAGCAGTCGGGTCCCAACGTATTCCAAGAACCTTCACATATTGAGCTGGGCTCTTTTCTTCTAGAGCTTCAAGGGGGTACTCACAAATGTCCTTTGGCAGCGATTGTAGTAATGGCCATCCTTCATCCTTGAGTGCAATGAGTTCGTTGATATTATCGCATCCCGTACGAATATCATCCACTTACGCGTCCCTTACCAACAGCAGCTGCATTCGGATACAACTCGGCATAATCTTGAGCGATTTGCTTGAGAACTCTAACAGCCAGAAACGGTGAGGAAGCTAAACCATAAGTCACGGTCAGCAGTCGGTAATGATCAAGTGTAGCAGTCTCCTCCTTTCGCCAGACAATACGTTGGTACTGCGTGTGTTCTTCTGAAACTAGGATGCCTCTAAACATTTTCTCAATGTCCGTACAGAACACATAACGATGCTGTCGGAACCGTAAACAGACTCCAAGTAAATCCCTTTGGTCCAATGTGTAGTCGTGAATTGAGTGAATGTCCCTTGCAGTCCTCCCCAGGGCCATCGAACACAACTCGGAATCTCGTAGTGGTGCTGTCTGCTTTAAATACTGCGTGGTGTGCTAAATAATTGTGACTGGCGAGATCCTCGGCTAAGGTAGTAGGAGGAATCAACTCCATGTGTCCTCGTTGTAAGTAATCCTCCATAAAGTCGACATATTGTTGTTTGAGTGCCGGAAACTTTCGAAATTTCCATCGGCGTATGGCTTGCGGCAATGTGGACTCCATCGGCGGAGCGGAATCCTTAAATGGATATTGGACGACGTACCATCGTCCATCGTCTCTGCGGGAATGCGTTTGAACGAAGTGTTGTTTAGCGGGATCACTAGCGTCAATGGTAGCGCTACTTGGTTGAACTTGGTCCATGTCCATGAACGATCGGACTAAAGTATCCAGACCCTCGTGAGCATGATGAGCTAGTGCGTGGGTGTGATCATCAATCATCAAATTTAGTACGAAGTGCAATAGGATATGCGAAACCAAACTCTTTGCGTTCTCCAGTGTTTATGTTCCAAAGTTGATCAGCTCCTAAAATCAGGTCGATTTCACCTGGTGTCCCAAATGTAGGGTCTGCTAAGGGTAGATCAAAAATCTTTCCCCACATCGGGGTGTTCGACTCAATCCTCTGTGCTGGAATCGAGCATGTTAAAGTACTCATAGTCAGACCTGTTACCACCACTGATGTTGTGCTTGTGCGCGAGAGCAGCGTGAACGTGGCGCGATCTGGAGTAACCCCAGCTGGGCTTGCACCTAGGCCAACAACTGATATACGAGCATGCGTGCGCGACAACCCTATCCGTTGAATAAACGACTCGGAGACCATCGTTATCGTCAAACCAGTATCCATCAATATCCTGCAGGTTGTCTCATTGCCCCAGGAGTCGACTATAGTGGCTAAAATTGTTGGCAATATAGCTTGACTAGTGGCCAATACTCCTCTCTCCAATGTATGATGGCTGACCACGGCAGGATCAGCCTCAGCAGCATGCATGGGCGAGCGCAAGTTTGGTTCAGCGGATGTATTGACAGCAACACTCGGGGTGGTGCGAATCTCTTCTGGATGGACAAGAGTGTGGTGCCTCGACTTGCACAGACGGCACGTATTTGTGGAATTACAATCCTTTACTTGATGAGATCGACTTAGGCAGTTGAAGCACAAATTACCCTCCATTGCAAACGTGCGACGATCCACGACGTTCATAGCTTTAAATTGAGTGCACATATACAGACTGTGTGGCCCGTGACAATATACGCAACTACGAACAGATGTAGTTGGCACGTCCACATGATGAGAAACTGCACGACGTTTGGGAGAATCATGAACTACTGTTAGATCTTGACAGGACTCAAGCGCATCAAACCGGGCGAAGAGAAAGGCGAACAGGTCATTTTCGGTCACATTTTCCTTGCACGATTCACTGGACGTAGCCCAAGCTTCCTTGCATTCAGGGTCTAGTTTTAAGAGCAAGATATGGATAGCCATACATCGCGGCTGTCGCATTTCAGCGCGTGTACACCACGTATACTCTCGTCCGCGGTGTCGACTATGTTACGCAACTCGATTATGTTTGAACTTTTTGCAGTTGGCAGCGAAAGAAAGTTTTGAATGAACGACCGCGCAATCAGTGTTTTTTTATTATAACAATTTTTTAGCCTTTCCCATGCGTCCTGGTAAGCCTTGTTAATCATACATTGAAGATCATTTCCTTCATCGGAAATGTGTAGATTAACTTGAGGCTTGACCTTAACTTCCATGTGCCCAGCCTCCTCAGTCGACAGTGCAAACTTTGCCTTAGCAGGTGGCCAAGTGAGCCGTGATTGTGAAAGCCACGGTGGTCCATTCCACCACAGTTGATGGTCTACAAGATCCCTCGGTAAAAGTCCGCGTGAAGCACAGTCCGCGGGATTGTCCCCAGTGCGAATGTGTTTCCAGCAACAGTCCGATAGCAAACATAAGTGTTCCAAGTCCGAGGGGGTGATGACAGCCAATGCAGCACAACCTCTGAGTCAGACCAACATGAGGTACTGGAAATAGGAATAGTTAGTGCTTGCTTAACCAGAGACATCAATTTTGAAAGAAGATGGGCTGCATTCAATTCGAGCCGCGGAATGGATACAGGTTTGATGGGCGCAACACGGGTTTTTGCGGCGATCATTCTGACAACATAGTCCTTATTGAGTTTGACGCGACTTTAAATAACAGCGGCGTATGCATGAGAAGACGCATCGGCAAATCCATGCAGATCCGTTGCTTGAAGTGGTGAGGATATGTAGAGAGATATGCGACACGTTTCCAATAAATGAACTTATGCTACAAACTGTTGCCAACATGAGCATAACTGCGGCGGTAGTGGCTCGTTCCATTCGACCGAGCTCAGCCAACTATCTTGAAAGATAACCTTTAGCAATACAGTGGTGGTGGCAAGCAAACCCAGGGGATCGTAGATCTTGGCAAGCTCCGACAGCAAAATCCGTTTTGTCAGAGCAGCTGTGGCGTCGGGAATGGTCGGCTTGAAGGAAAGATTGTCAGCAACCGGGTCCCAACGTATTCCAAGAACCTTCACATATTGAGCTGGGCTCTCTTCTTCTAGAGCTTCAAGGGGATACTCACAAATGCCCTTTGGCAGCGATTGTAGTAATGGCCATCACTTCATCCTTGAGTGCAATGAGTTCGTTGATATTATCGCAGCCCGTAGGAATATCTTCCACATACGCGTCCCTTACCAGCACCGCAGCAGCATTCGGATACAACTCGGCATAATCTTGAGCGATTTGATTGAGAACTCTAACAGCCAGAAACGGTGAAGAAGCTAAACCATAAGTCACGGTCAGCAGTCGGTAATGATCAAGTGTTGCAGGCTCCTCCTCGCCAGACGATACGTTGGTACAGCGTGTGTTCTTCTGAAACTAGGATGCCTCTAAACATTTTCTCAATGTCCGTACAGAACACATAACGATTCTGACGGAACCGTAAGCAGACTCCAAGTAAATCCCTTTGAATAGGTGGTCCAATGTGTAGTCCTGAATTGAGTGAATGTCCCTTGCAGTCCTCCCCAGAGCCATCAAACACAACTCGGCATCTTGTAGTGGTGCTGTCTAGCTTAAATACTGCGTAGTGTGCTAAAAAATTGTGACTGTCGAGATCCTCGGCTAAGGTATTAGAAGGAATCAACTCCATGTTTCCTCGTTGTAAGTTATCCTCCATAAAGTCGACATATTGTTGTTTGAGTGCCGGAAACTTTTGAAATTTTCGTTCGAGAGAAGAATAGCGGCGTACGGCTGGCAGCAATGAGGACTCCAACGGCGGAGCGGAATCCTTGAATGGATATTGGACGATATTCACTCCATCGTCTCTGCAGGAATGCGTTTGAACGAAGTGTTGTTCAGCGGGATCACTAGCGTCAATGGTAGCGCTACTTGGTTGAACTTGGTCCATGTCCATGAACGATCGGACTAAGGTATCCAGATCCTTGTGAGCGTGATGAGCTAGTGCATGGGTTCGTGTGCATCAATACCGTGCATCTAGTCTAATACGAGCAAATTTAGTACGAAGTGCAATAGGATATGCGAAACCAAACTCTTTGCGTTCTCCAGTGTTTATGTTCCAAAGTTGATCAGCTCCTAAAATCAGGTCGATTTCACCTGGTGTCCCAAATGTAGGGTCTGCTAAGGGTAGATCAAAAATCTTTCCCCACATCGGGGTGTTCGACTCAATCCTCTGTGCTGGAATCGAGCATGTTAAAGTACTCATAGTCAGACCTGTTACCACCACTGATGTTGTGCTTGTGCGCGAGAGCAGCGTGAACGTGGCGCGATCTGGAGTAACCCCAGCTGGGCTTGCACCTAGGCCAACAACTGATATACGAGCATGCGTGCGCGACAACCCTATCCGTTGAATAAACGACTCGGAGACCATCGTTATCGTCAAACCAGTATCCATCAATATCCTGCAGGTTGTCTCATTGCCCCAGGAGTCGACTATAGTGGCTAAAATTGTTGGCAATATAGCTTGACTAGTGGCCAATACTCCTCTCTCCAATGTATGATGGCTGACCACGGCAGGATCAGCCTCAGCAGCATGCATGGGCGAGCGCAAGTTTGGTTCAGCGGATGTATTGACAGCAACACTCGGGGTGGTGCGAATCTCTTCTGGATGGACAAGAGTGTGGTGCCTCGACTTGCACAGACGGCACGTATTTGTGGAATTACAATCCTTTACTTGATGAGATCGACTTAGGCAGTTGAAGCACAAATTACCCTCCATTGCAAACGTGCGACGATCCACGACGTTCATAGCTTTAAATTGAGTGCACATATACAGACTGTGTGGCCCGTGACAATATACGCAACTACGAACAGATGTAGTTGGCACGTCCACATGATGAGAAACTGCACGACGTTTGGGAGAATCATGAACTACTGTTAGATCTTGACAGGACTCAAGCGCATCAAACCGGGCGAAGAGAAAGGCGAACAGGTCATTTTTGGTCACATTTTCCTTGCACGATTCACTGGACGTAGCCCAAGCTTCCTTGCATTCAGGGTCTAGTTTTAAGAGCAAGATATGGATAGCCATACATCGCGGCTGTCGCATTTCAGCGCGTGTACACCACGTATACTCTCGTCCGCGGTGTCGACTATGTTACGCAACTCGATTATGTTTGAACTTTTTGCAGTTGGCAGCGAAAGAAAGTTTTGAATGAACGACCGCGCAATCAGTGTTTTTTTATTATAACAATTTTTTAGCCTTTCCCATGCGTCCTGGTAATTATCGTCAGTAATGGGAATATGTTTAATCAGGGACAAAGCTTCACCATCTAGAAACGACTTTAAATAATGGAACTTTTGACAGTTGGAAAGACTATTCTTCTTGTCGACTGAGCCTAAGAACAGATCACTAAACTGACACCAATCTTCGTATCTTCCAGAAAATGTAGGAAGGCGTATTTTCTCGAACTGCAGCTCATCGGGTCACGCTGACTCCCGAATCTTCTCCAAAAGTTGTGTTTGTCCCTCAAATAGGCGTTCCACAGTACTAGATAGCAGTAGATTTGACGAGTCGTGTTCATTATCGTGACTGCTCCGCTCACTTATGGCTCCAGTGAGAACGGCATGGGCACTATAAAACTTTTCCTCCTATTCGGCGATATCCAAATTCGGATCCACAAATCCGTCTTCCTTATTGTATTGAACTAAGTCCTCAGAGAGCTCCATAAAGCGGCAACCGGTCCAACTTGTGTTCTAGTGTTTGCACAGACGTGCACGACTGTACAAACTCCTGAGCCTCCGTAGATGCACGAGTTAGTTGGGATTTGCACGCACCACGCTGCTGAATTATGCGATGTACGTGAGTCTTCTTGACGACCAGCAATATCACTCAATATATTTCAAATGAAATTAGCCGGAGATCCGGCTCGAAGGACCAAATTTTCTTATGGTTGGTTCTTATGGACTGTATTAATCTTTATGAATTTTTATTTTATTCATATGTAATAGTGGTTTAAATGTTATTTACACAGCGGGTATATACAAAGCGGGGGCGACAATAGCTGGGCGATGCTGAATACGCGTGCGGGTACTCTCCAGTATAATTTGGTACTGACTCAACTCCACAAATAAAGTCGAGCCCAAAAAGGAATTAGAAGATCACGCGATGCCACACTCCAATACCAAGACGGTGCACATGGATGTCTTCGTGTGCAGCTGCGCGTTTTGGCTATACGCGTGAGAACGTTACAGTTAAGTTTTTGGACATAAGCAATAAGAACAGCGGGCAAAACAATCGCGAGCATATGATTAGGGCAACTATTATATGAATGAATATTGACTTAAAACTAAGCGATTAATTCCTCAACAGTGGCTATTATAAAATATGGGAATGTTTCTCATATAGCTTCAGAATTATATTTTTAAGAGCAAATATATGATATGATTATTTCATATGATATTTCGTATGATATTGGCAAACATACATTGATACAAGATACAAATTTAAAGTGGCATTGTAAAATAAGGGAATGTTTCTCATATAGCTTCAGAATTATATGATTATGAGCAAATATATGATATGATTATTTCATATGATATTTCGTATGATATTGGCAAGATACAAATTTAAAGTTGTTATTTTAAAATACCAATATGATGGCTTATATGGATATGGGAATATTTCTCATATA
Source organism: Drosophila ambigua (assembly GCA_018150905.1). Classification (NCBI taxonomy): domain Eukaryota; kingdom Metazoa; phylum Arthropoda; class Insecta; order Diptera; family Drosophilidae; genus Drosophila; species Drosophila ambigua. Next base: position 2,095,360 of record JAECWS010000080.1, read on the forward strand.
GCTTCAGAATTATATGATTATGAAGCAAATATATGATATGATTATTTCATATGATATTTCGTATGATATTGGCAAACATACTGTTTACGCCAAATTTGCGCAAAGGGCTTATGGCCGGGAGCAATTAGTATTTGGATATAAGTAAAATGAATTTGTAGCATTAAGATATTGAATTGTTGCATTTTGACATGCTCACAGAAGTTTGGTGCTATAGAACATACATGTAATATACATGCGAATATCGATAGACAAAGAGGAAGAACATGCATGTAATAGGTGAATAGCGAAATTGAAAGAAGGAGAGTATTAAATGGATTGAATACCGACTCGGTCGAACCAGCAGCACTTGGCTTTTTACTTCGAGATTTTTATTCCGAACTGGTTGCGAGGAGTTGCGGAAACGTTTGGCGCCCGAACAGGGACTTCTTGGAAAAAGTTCACGTCCCATTTGAAGCTCATCGTTGGAGCTTAATTCGTTTTGGATTAATTACATACGGAGGCTTGGAGCTGCTAGCGTATTGGAAGCTGCAGTGTCGGCTCTGTAATCGGACTGTGAGTTGGATATAGCTTGGTGAGGCCAAAATAGCGGCACACCCTATATGTATGTTGCAAGTCGATAGTAATTAAAATATAATAAAACATTTAAAATTGGCATATAAAGCTGGTGTGTCTGGTGAAAAGTGTTAAACACACATTGGTGCTTAATATAGCGTGCGGCTAACTCGAGATAATTGAGGTTCAAGTATATGCAAGTGTGAGTGGGAGTGTACTTAGTTAAATTGGAACTTAAGAAAATAAAAAAGAGAAAAGACACTCGCACACATGCATGTATGTACGTATTTCGGAAAGTGCATAGAGTTCGTAACCTTGAACTGATCTTGGAATATCGTGTGCAAGCGCAGCGGCAGAAAGTAGTTAAACGCAAAGAAAAGAAAGAAGCTACAGCTGTGCTCACGCGTATATGACACTTTTAAAGTAAATACATACAGACATATTAAGCCGATATATTGTGCATTGCTTATCCTCATAAGTTCGTTTGTTGAGTGATTCAATAATTTCGAGCCCTACGTTGAGGGCATTGTTGAAGTCAGTTAGCAATTTGGGTACTGCGTTTGAGTGCATTTTTGAGTCCGTGGTTTTTTAGAGAAAGATCGCTTGAGTGACTTCAAATTTTTGGCACAACGTTGAGTGCATTGTTTAACTGATTTAATTTCGGTAGCTAATTGAGGGTGTGAGCATTGAGCACACCTAGCTCAAACAGCTATAATCAGTTGTATTAACATTGGTTAATAGTAGTGGGAGCAACATGGCTCCTAAAAAAGGTAAAGATGCGGACTTTAGTGCTTCGCGAGAAAGTTTGATGGCTTCATTAAATCGAAACAAGGCATATATTTCGGAGAAATGTGCAACAATGGTTGCGTCAGAGTTAGTAGCGCGATTGAGTCTGGTCGAATCAGTTTTTACGCAATTAGGCAGCATCCAACAACAAATAGAGAATGATAGTGACGATGTTCGTGAATTTGAGAGTAGACAAGAAATTGAAAATTTATATTGTGAAATAAAGGCTAAAATTCTGGCACAGTTAGCCCAAAGGGGCCGTCAAGCGTCATTTGGTTCAAGTCCGTCTGCTAATTCTACGCTGTCAGTTTCGTCGGGAAGTTCGCGTGCTTCGAAGTTACCTAAGTTGAAGTTGCCCGAATTTAGTGGAAAGGTTACAGAGTGGACAAATTGGTTCAACACTTTTGAAACGTTGATAGAATCGGACGGTGAGGTTGACGAACTGTCAAAATTTATACACTTAAGGTCGTGTTTAGGCCCAATTCCCTTGCGTACGATTGAGTGTTTGGAACTGTCTGCAGCAAACTACAGAAGGGCATTGCAGCTGCTTAAGAATCGATTTGAGAATAAGTCCATTATTGTTCGAGGCCATGTGCATGGGCTTTTTAGCATAAATAAGCTAAAACATGCAAATTCGGATTCACTAAGAGGATTAGTTGATGCTGTTAACTCTCAGTTGGAGGCTCTACGCTCATTAGGCAGTGAGAGTGAAATCTTAGACGCGCTTTTGTTCCACTTAGTCCAAAGCAAGTTGGATGAAGACTCACTGGAAAAATGGGAGAACGAATTCGATTGTTCTCAATTGCCTTCATGGAAGGCGCTTTCGCTGTTTATAGTCAACAGAGGCATTAACCTAGCGGGTCGAGAAGTGAGAAAACCAGGGATGGTTAAGACTAATAACATCGGAAAAAGGGCAAGTTTGGCGGCCGCAGTAGATTCAAGTGGAAGTTCATGCCACTACTGCTCAGGTTCGCATAGCGTAAAGTTGTGTTCGAAATTTGCTTCTCTGACTCCTCTACAAAGGTATTTTGAAATTAAGAAGCATGGTTTATGCTTTCGTTGTTTTAGCAAGCGGCATCGAACCAAGGAAGGTACGGCGCCATTGTGCACTATCTGTAATAAGCCAAATCATATCTTGTTACATAGGGAAGCAACAAATGGAAATCCAACAAGGGCTCTGGGCAATGGCCAGGCATCGTTGCAAAGTTCGCTTCTTACAAATAGAGGAACCAGTTTTTTAGCTACTGCCATTGTACTGGTTAAAGGTGCAGATAGTAGATTCTATAAATGCAGATGTGTTTTAGATTCAGGTAGTCAAATTAATTTTGTGACAGCCAGATTTGCGTCACAGCTAAACCTTCCAGTCAGCGAAGTGCAGTATTCACTAAATGGTATTGGAAACTTAAAGTCCGAGGTTGTCGGGGAGATTGAAAAAACGTTCAAGTCTAGAGTGACAAACTTTGTTGCAGCAGGCAAGTTTAGTGTTTTGCCAGAAATAACACGGTATCATCCCACAGCGACAGGAGTCTTAAAATCACTAGTTCCAAAGAAGGTAAAACTTGCAGATCCTTCATTTGATTCGGCAGAAGAAATAAATATGCTACTTGGAGTTAATTTGTTCTTTCAGCTAATAGTTGCTGGTCAAATTAGAATGGGATTAAATAAGCCAGTACTACAGAGATCGTTGTTAGGTTGGATAGTGGTGGGCGAGTGTACTCCTGACGAGAATGTAGCGTTGATTGTGAATAAACCTGATGGTCCAAGGCAACAGGCTGACCAGTTGCCAAATTTGGTGCAACAGTTCTGGCAATGCGAAGAGGTGTCGCGACCCGGAAAAGTATTAACAGAATCGGAAAGGATTTGTGAAGAGATGTTCGTGGCTACAGTGAAACGAACAGACGATAATCGTATAGTAGTTCGCTTGCCTTTTGCACAGCCACAGAAGTCGCTAGGTGATTACTATAATATCGCTTTGACTAGGTTTTTGAACTTAGAACGAAAGCTCAATAAGAATCCAGAGCTCAAGAGAGCTTACGCAGAATTTATCGATGAGTATAGACAATTGGATCATTTAGAGGAGGTAGCGGCTGATAAGATACACGAGGTGAAATATATCATGCCCCATCATCCGGTGATTCGCCCAGAAAGTTTGACGACAAAGTTGAGAGTCGAATTTGATGCATCGTGTAAATCAAGCAATGGGCTTGCGTTAAACGATACAATGCTGGTAGGAGCAACGTTGCAACCAGATTTGTTCGAGACCCTTACTCGATTCCGGTTTTATCGATTCGCATTGACTGCTGACATCTCTAAGATGTATAGGCAAATATTAGTTGAGCCAAGCGACTGCAATTATTTGTGCATTTTATGGCGTAATTATAGTAATGACCTAATTAAGGTACTACGCCTTAAAACGGTTACCTATGGAACCAATTCAGCACCTTTTCTAGCAGTTAGATGTCTTTACTATTTAGCGGATCAATTTGGGGAATCATTCCCATTAGCTAGCGAAGTTGTAAGGCAAAACTTCTACATGGATGATATGCTAGCTGGAGCGAGCTCTTACGAGCAGCTAAAGGAATTAAAACATGAAGTTACCGAGTTGTTAAAGTTGGGGCGATTCGAGCTTTATAAGTGGCGTTCTAACAGCTATTGTGATGGAGATCGTGCAGACGTAGTAGAACCGTTAGAGCTACAGGTAACAGATACAGCAAAGACGCTTGGAATATTTTGGGCTTCGAGGATTGATAAGTTTAAATTTTCGTACGTCGCAAGTAACTCGGACAGCATTACGAAGCGTATCGTGTTATCAGAGTTAGCACAGTTGTTTGATCCAATAGGATTTCTAAGCCCCCTTTTGATTTTAGGAAAGATTTTCATGCAAGAACTGTGGTTGCTTAAGCAGCAATGGGGAGTTGCCACCAAGCTATGCGCTACAATGGCAGAAATACAGAAGCGAATTGGAACTTGTTCATGAGTGTTCGTTGCCACGAGCTGTAGTGCCTGTCCATGCATCGGCAGACAGAGTTGAGCTGTATGGGTTCGCAGATGCCTCTTGTAGAGCTTACGGAGCGGCGGTATATGTTCGCGTCATTGATAAGCATGGAGGTATTTCAGCAAATTTGTTGGCAGCCAAATCGAAGGTTGCACCTGTTCGAGTAGTATCGCTACCTAGATTAGAATTAGAAGGTGCGAGACTGTTAGCGCAGCTTATGGAAAAAATCAAAAGGTGTACACCCGAATCATTTTCTAAGGTCGGTTACTTTACAGACTCGACAATTGTTTTGAGTTGGATCGCATCGCATGCTAGTCGTTGGACAACCTTTGTGGCCAACAGAGTAGCTATAATTCAAGAGCTGTCGAACGCACAGGAGTGGCACAAAATAGAATCAAAGCAAAATCCGGCAGATATCGTTTCTCGAGGGCTGTGCACAAGTCAGCTAAAGGCTTCGTCGTTGTGGTGGCAAGGACCAGAATTCTTGCAGTTACCTGATGAGCAGTGGACACTTGGGGAATGGCAAGGTCCAGAGGGGCTCCCCGAACAACGAAACAACAAATTTAGCCTGCTAGCCTGTCCAAAGATTATAATAGATGACATAATAGGAGGTAGCAAATATGCTAAGGATTTTTTAAAACTAACGAGAGTATTTGGGTTCATTTATCGGTGGCGTCAAATTGCACAAAAGATTGATTCGACTAGAGCTAAAGAGCTAACCGCATTCGAATTAAAAGGTGGCTTGAATTATGTAGTATTCAATTTGCAAGCTTTAAGTTTTTACACTGAGATCGAAAAATTACGCAATGGCAAAATTATAAGTTCTTCAAAAATTCAAGCACTTAACCCGTTTCTAGACCAGTCTGAGGGTATAGAAATAATTCGTGTAGGTGGCAGACTGTCTAGGGCCAATGTACCATTTGACACCAAACACCCCATGCTTTTACCAAATAATCATATTGTTGTAAAATCATTGTTTGAATATACGCATCGAAGCAACATGCATGTCGGAGCACAAGCGTTATGTGCTTTTGTGCGACAGCGTTTTTGGGTCATCAATGCTAGAAAACTAGCTCGCAGCACGATAAGGAGTTGCATTGCATGTTTTCGCCAACGTCCAATATTAGCGACGCAAATTATGGGTTCCTTACCAGCAAGCCGAGTGCAGCAAGGAGTGAAGGCCTTTGAACGTACTGGACTCGACTACGCTGGACCGCTATGGATGCACTTCAACCAAAGAGGACGGCGGCCTATCAAGGTTTATCTGTGCGTTTTTGTGTGCTTTTTGAGCAAGGCTTGCCATCTAGAGCTTGTATCAGACCTGAGCACCAACGCATTTATAGCCGCACTCAAACGATTTTTTGCTCGGCGTGGGATCAGCGCAGAGCTGTTCTGTGACAATGCCACCAATTTTGTTGGTACTTCACGGGAGCTGAAGGCAATAGCGGATTTGATCTGGAATGACAGTGGCAAGCACCAAATTGTGGATCAGTGCAGCCAACTCGGTGTCAATTTCCATTTTATCCCACCTCGATCGCCGCATTTTGGAGGACTATGGGAGAGCGCAGTAAAGGTAGCGAAGCAATTGTTGGTGCGAAGTTTCAATAGCACAGCGCTTAACTACGAGGAACTGGTCACGGCGATAGCACAAGCAGAGGCAGTGATGAACTCACGACCGCTTCACCCACTTTCGTCGGACAGTAATGACTACGAGGCATTGACGCCGGGTCATTTCTTAATTGGTCGACCATTGAACTGCATGCCTGAGCCATTTGATGAGGACATTTTGAAGTTATCTGCTGCTAATCGATGGAAAAGAATCGTCGCAGTACACCATGCATTTTGGAGACGCTGGTCGCTGGAGTATTTGACGTTGTTGCAGGAGCGAAGCAAGTGGTCTTCGGTATGCAACAACATTCAACCAGGCATTTTGGTCTTAATTGGAGAAGACAACATACCCCCAGGACAATGGGCTCTGGGTCGTGTACATCAAGTTCATCCTGGCACTGATGATATAGTTCGTGTAGTCACCATCAAAACCAAATCAGGATTGTACAAGCGCAACATACACAAGATCTGCCCGTTACCGATTGAAGACACCGAGTAAAATTGTTGGAAGGAGCTTCCAAGGCCGGGAGTATGTTTACGCCAAATTTGCGCAAAGGGCTTATGGCCGGGAGCAATTAGTATTTGGATATAAGTAAAATGAATTTGTAGCATTAAGATATTGAATTGTTGCATTTTGACATGCTCACAGAAGTTTGGTGCTATAGAACATACATGTAATATGTGAATATCGATAGACAAAGAGGAAGAACATGCATGTAATAGGTGAATAGCGAAATTGAAAGAAGGAGAGTATTAAATGGATTGAATACCGACTCGGTCGAACCAGCAGCACTTGGCTTTTTACTTCGAGATTTTTATTCCGAACTGGTTGCGAGGAGTTGCGGAAACACATACATTGATACAAGATACAAATTTAAAGTGGCTGTTATAAAATATGGGAATGTTTCTCATATAGCCTCAGAATTATATGATTGTTCGGCTAAGCGCCGGCCCATGGCAGCGCAAAAAGAGCAGAGCTAAGCTCTTACGCACAACATTGCCCGCTTCACTCTGCGCTCTTGACTCATTTGCCCTTCCCGAAAATCGTCAGCCGACGAATGCTGTGAGGGAGGCTCGTCTACGCGGCAGAGGCACTTCGAAATCTCGCGTCATCAATAATCGTCGGTTGTCACAGTGACCTGCCATTTCGTTATTAACCTTTTATACAAAGCCCTTTTTTGTTTCTCGCATCAACAAGGTCCACCACGGGTCCGCCTGTTGCTAACTCTTACCCATACTCGTCCCACTCGCCTTACATGGAAAATAAAGAACCGAAGATAATCAAACAAAACTGTGTTGTGAATTAATCAGCAAAACAAATTTTCGACTTAGTTCTACGTTATTGAAAAGGCTCAATAGCTCAACATTTTGGTGACCCCGACGTGATCTGATCGATATATATATGTGGGTTGTGTTTTGCAAATCCCTAGACAAAACGAGCGTGAGCGAATTCGCTCCCAAGCGAATTCCCAAAGCACAACAGCAAGCACGACCGATGGCGAATTACGACATCTGCACAAAGCAGATCGGGAAGAGAGAGGACGAGAGAGTTTCGATCCAGCTGCCGACATGAGAAGGTTGTGGAAAGAGACCAGACGACGAACGACGCTTAAATTCTATTTCTTGTACCGAATACTATATTTCAATTATTAAACTTAATATTAAACCAAAACCACCACATTTTTGGAGACTCGTCCCGGATTTGAGCGGAAAAGTTTTAAGGAACGCGTGTGGGAATTAAGGAAACATTTATAATTGACGGTACGACGACGGCGGTACAAGTCACGGAGCTTGAGAACCCGAAAAAAAACGACGTGGATATTAATAAATTTAAAAAGCGGAGAAAATAAAATATATTGTCGCAGAATATCCACGGATGTTTATTTGATTCTTTGATTTATTCCGCAGGTCAAATGTTAGTACTCTTCTCTATTTTGTTCAGCCAGGAAGTGTCTCTGTCTCCCTCGCTCCGATCTCCCGTTCCGTGTCAATCGATACTTATACGACCAAGACGATATTTTACGCAAGGTGCAAGAGTCGATATTAGGTGGGTTAACAATACTAGTGATATTCCCTCTATGACCTAATTCCACATAGTTCTAGTTCGCAGAACTAGAAAAAATCGAAACTTATTACGATATTTTATGCAAGGTGCAAGAGTAAATGTAAATACAATTGTAGGTTAACGATAATAATAGTAATACAATCTAACAGCTCGGCCATCCTGACAATTAGATCGTCCTCGATCGTGAGTTTGTAATTAAGGTTAATTGTAATTATATGTGTATATATATAAAATGTTAACTACTTAGGTTGGAGTTATTTTCACACTGATTACGCCAATCGGCCCATTTCCTCAACCGGATTGCCTCTACAACACCGTCATACGGGATTTGACTTATCTGGCAGTTTTCAATGTCGTTTAACACGTATCTGTCATTCGGCAATACCTTCCTGACGATGTACGGACCCCTGTATTTTGGAACAAATTTTTTATTTGTACCGATTGTGGTGTCAATGTTTCTCATTACAACGAAATCTCCCTCTAAGAACTCAATGTGGTTTTTGTGCTTCCTTTCAAAATACTCTTCACTCTTCTGCTGACTATGCTAAATTTTATCTAAAGATTTCTTACGTATTGATTCTAAATCACCTTGCGGTTGGTCTTGCTTGTCATCTAAATATTCTGTCAACGCGTCATATTACAATATTTGCTGAACTCCAAATAACAAAACTGTGGCAATTCTTTCGTGGTCGAGTGCACTGAGTTGTTTATTGCAAATTCTGCCTTTATCAAGAGTTTACTCCAATCTTCGTGTTTTATTGGCTCAGCTATTTTGGCCAACATGGCTTTTATGGTTCTGTTCACCCGTTCTACCTGACCATTCCCTTGAGGTGACGCAGTTGCTACTTTCACATGTTCTATATTATTTTCTATAGAATTGAAAATACTTTAAAAAACAACTGTTGACTTCTTTCGTGCTTGTCGTATTTACAGAAAACAATTTTACAAATTTCGTAAACGCGTCAATGATGACTAGCACATGCTTTTTCTTTGATATAATAGCGGGAAGTGGTCCAAAATGATCTACGTGTAATGTATCAAATGGGATTGGTCGCTTAGGAATATTGTGAAGTGTTCGGTTGTTTGCGTGTGTGGGCACTGAAAACATTATGCAATTTAAGCAGTTTCCTATAAATGAATCAATTTTAGATCTCATATTCGGAAACCAATAGTGCCTTAGGATTTCTTTCATACATTTTTCAGTTCCTAAATGACATAACTTCTCGTGAACTCTTCTGATTATGTGCGTTTCCATTTCAGCTGGGACATAATCTATACACAATTCCATCACTCAACGAAAATTTCTTCACAGGTCCATGTTCCAATTGTTTTTTTAATTTCTCTATATTGTTGTCTCTGTTTTGTGTTATCTGAAGCAGAAGACTAATGTCATCAATGTCAATTACGGAAACTATTCGGTCTTTGTTATCACTTTCATGAATTGTAACTACTGGCTCATATTCAAAATCTTGATTAAGCGCTGAAGGATATCTACTAAGCGTGTCAACGTGGGCCATATATTTTCCACTGCGATGTTTCAGAGTGTAATTATAATTAGCTAACTCCATGGCCCATCTGGCAATACTTGAATTAAGGCGTCCTTTTCCTAAACATTAGACTACTGCGTTACAATCCGTTTTGCTATTTTTGAGTACGCCGGAATAAAACGCCTAAAATAGGAGAATAATCCTAAACACTTTTGCATTTCATGGCGATCCTTTGGCAACGGAAGATTCTTAATTGTTGCTGTGTGCTCGCAGTTTGGGCTTATTCCTTTTCCACTAAGTGTATATCCTAAGAATTCGATACTTTCATAATCAAATTGACATTTACTAATCTTAATTTCTAATCGATATTCAGCGAGAATTCTTAATACTCTACCTACTGTTATGAGGTGATCATTTAACTTTTTGGACCCTATAGCAATATCGTCCATATAAGCTACTACATTACCTTCGCGAATTAATGGTTGCAAGATAAAATTAATAAATCTCATAAATACTGCTGGTGAATTCATAAGTCCGAAGGGCATTCTTGTATATTCATACTGACCACTAGGTATGAAAAAACTTGTATACTGCACCGAACTCTCTGATACTTTTACCTGGTGATATCCGTGTTTCAAATCTAAAATTGTAAAAATTTTATTCCCTTCCAATCTCTCTAAACAGTCATCTATTAGAGGCAACGGATGTCCATCACGAATGCATATCTTTTTAAGCTGCCTGTAATCTACACACATTCTTTTTTTCGCCTGATTTTTTCTTAACTAATACTATTGCAGAAGTATAGGGCGAGTTACTTTCTCTTATAAAGCATTTTTTCAATAATTCATCTATTTGGGCATCTACTTCTTTTTTCTCTTGGTATCTTGGAACGGAGCGTACAGGTTCTTCTGTCTTCAGTTTTAGATTCATTTCATAATTATGCTGAATTGCTGGGATATTACTTAAATCTGAATAGTTAAATTTGATCACTTCAATGAATTTACTACGTTCTTCATCACTCCGCCTCGGGTCTATATTTAAGCAGTCATCTTCATTTGATATATCAATACTATATATATATGGTATATCTATGTATGTCAGATATTCCTAATGTTTCCCTTGCCATATGCTCATTATCTTTTAAAAAATAGTCACTACTTTTTAAATTTAACTGGTCACTAATCTTATTATCATCATTTCCATCCTTCACTAAATCATTGTTATTGCTATCTGATAATCTCAACTCATTATTTATATTTGTCAATACTATGTTTTCAATTGGGTCGCCGTCAATGTTTACCAATATTTTATTTTCCATTTCACTGTCAATGTTTACTAATACTCTTTTTTCAATTAAGTCACTGTCACTAATTTCTACAGTTCTGTTTTCTATTAAGTCCCTGTCACTGTTCACTAATATTCTATTTCCTATTAAGTCACTGTCACTGTTCACTAATATTCTATTTCCTATTAAGTCACTGTCACTGTTCACTAATATTCAATTTTCCATACTGACTTGCATTACTCGTTTTAAATTTTCAATTCTATTTTCAACGAGAAGGAACGTGTGAGTCGCTTCTGGGGACGCGACTCTACTTATACCCGTACTCAGTCAGTATATACATTTTTGAGCATAATTTTTTAGAATTTTTAGAATTAAAAAAAAAATTTTACATTTTACATTTTTTTGCTACATTTGATATCTACATCTACATCTACAATGTATATTCTACATCTAACATGTAGATTATAGATGTACCATTCATATTCTACATCTCCTCCGCTAGGGGTTGATCGCGCACTGAACGCGGCAGAGTGTGCGAGCGAGAAAGAGAATGAGTAGCAGCGTGGTTCTTGGCAAGAGGGGGCGGGGGAAACAACTGAAAACTAATTTCTTCATTCTGGCTATAATTATGATCCCATCTGATTCAGATTCGGCAATCTGGTAGATATGGGCATTCTCTACAATACTGCCTGCCACAGATTTTCGTCCTTTGTGGGGGCGGAAGGGGGCGGGCGAAATTTTGAAATACACTTGTAGCAGTGTGATATCACATGAGTCTGGAATCCAAATTTGGTTGCCCTAGCTTTTATAGTCTCTGAGATCCAGGCGTCAAACAAGACGGACAGACGGACAGACAGACAGAGACTCGGCTATTGATGCTGATCAAGAATATATATAATAATAATTCCCGAGTTCCAAAGTAAGTTTTTAAAAAGATATTTTATTAAACGAACTTATAGTAGAACATAGGAGGCGAATTCCCCAACTCGATATTTAGAAGTCTTAAACGGAATTGCTCTTTGGTTCTCGAGTTCTTCATCTCGAGACCTCTGTTATGAAGCTTTAAGCTTATCTCCATAAGCTTTTGGCTTCGGCTGATGTATTGTCTTCGGGATTGAGTAATGATGGCTTCGGCTGAGAGAGTCGAAGCTTCGGTGGCGAGAGGCGTTGTTTTGAAGAGAGATGCTGATAGCGATGCGTTGGCCTATGCGTGGGAGGCTTGGCGGAGGCGTCGGCTTGGATGAAACGGTCAGCCGCAGCTGGTGATTGGTGTCGGCTTTCCTCTTGGGAACTCACTTGTTTACATGAGTTCTCCCTTCTGTTGGAGTGTGGGATCGATTCTAATTAGTCATAGGATGGAGTGTGGGAACGAGCTGATAACGTATTGGTCAGCGACGATTCTATTGCACTCCAGACTTTCGGTATGCATGGGACTTCCTGTCGGCTCTGCGTTGTTTATGCAGGTGTTGGGGTATCTTATATGGTTATCTTATTTCATATAGAGATACATGGGGTAAGGGTGAGTGCTGGGCAGATACATAATCGTGTGTAAGTGTGGGTGTGGTTATGAATGTGTCCAGTGCTTAACGTATACTTAATGCAGGGCATTATGGATATGTTACTCCCCCGGCATTTCTTATAAGCCTGTCCTCAGGTTTTCACTTTAGGGTATAGGGAGGGGATATCCTCTATAACTATTGGGTTACTTTTTTCTTCTTGTTCTTCTTCTTTTTCCTTAGGTTTTACATATTTGATTGTTATATTTTTAGGTATTTTCTTAAATTTAACAATTAGACACCCAATTATGCTTATTATTGATAAAATGAACATAATTATTATAACTATCTGCAATATATTACTATATTTTGTGTGTTCTATAATTATTTCTTTTGTCTGTACATAAGACAGTGGTTCTAATCTAGTTATGTTATTACTTACATAAACATTTTGTGTGAAATCTAGCATTGAATTAGATATTGTGAATTCGTTTAGCTGGGTTGAACAGTTGTAAATCTTGATTATGTTATTTCCTTCGATAGTTATTTCTTTATCTAAACAATTTTGGTTTAATTTGGATTTGGGAAGGTTCCATGTTAACAATATATTTGGTTCAACGTAATTAATTTGGAATTTCTTAAATGTTTTTGTGTATGGACATTTAGTGGGTTGTTGTTTTAAAATCCCTTTTATGCAATTGTCTTCTATTATTTGTTTAGTTTCTTTGCTATATATTTTGTCTTCGTAAATATAATATTTACCGAATGTTATTTCTGTTAAAATATTATTTTGATTATCTGGGTATGGAACAATTTTATATATTGGGACATTAGCAGTTTCACTCGGAATATTGGAGATTATATAAATTTCATTTGTGTCAACTTTTAGCCATGTGGAAGTTTTAATATTTAATAATTTCTCAGAATTTATACGTTTCAGGTAATCTTGTTTTAGTAGTTTTGGATTAAAAATACCAAGTCTGGTAAGTTGCATTCCCATTTCTATATCTTCAATGTATTCTGTGAAATGTTGTAGATTGAAAATTAAAATTTCTAATTGTTGATTTTTGTTATTTTCTTTGTTTAATTGATTTATTATCTCAATTCCATGGTTTACTACGTCTATAACTAAATTTAGTTCATTTGTTTGGATACTATGGCTGGCGAGATTTTCTATTCTCTGTTCTAATTCTTTCCTATCTTCTTGATCTAATGTGCCAAATAAGTATTTATAGGCGGTACCTACTATATTTATTAGGCCTCTCCTGTTGCGTTTAGCTATTTTCAAGCCATATTTTTTTTTTTTTTTTTGTTGTTTTTTTTTTTTTTTTGTTTTATTATGTTGCCGTTGATCGTTACCTTCCGTTTCGATGGGCGGGCTGGAATTATTATATTTGCTTATGTTAATTTTCTTTTTTTTTTTATACCCGTACTCAAAAAAGAGTTAAGGGGTATATTAGATTTGTGGTAAAAGTGGATGTGCGTAACACAGAGAAGGAAAATTTTCCGACCCCATAAAGTATATATATTCTTGATCAGCATCAATAGCCGAGTCGATAGAGCCATGTCTGTCTGTCCGTCTGTCCGTCTGACCGTCTGTCCGTCTGTCCGTCTTGTTTGACGCCTGGATCTCAGAGACTATAGGAGCTAGGGCAACCAAATTTGGTTTCCAGACTCATGTGATATCACACTGCTACAAGTGTATTTCAAAATTTCGCCCCGCCCCCTTCCGCCCCCACAAAGGACGAAAATCTGTGGCAGGCACAATTTTAAAGATACGATAAAACTAAAAACGCAGTATCGTAGAGAATGACCATATCTACCAGATTGCTGAATATGAATCAGATCGGATCATAATTATAGCCAGAATGAAGAAATTAATTTTCAGTTGCTTCCCCCGCCCCCTCCCGCAAGAGAAACGAAACTCTATCTCCTTCTCGCTCGCACACTCTGCCACGTTCAGTGCGCTAGCAACCCCTAGCGGAGGAGATGCAGAATATAAATGGTACATCTATAATCTACATGTTAGATGTAAAATATACATTGTAGATGTAGATGTAGATATCAAATGTAGCAAAAAAATGTAAAATGTAAAATTTTTTTTTTTAATTCTAAAATTCTAAAAAATTATGCTCAAAAATGTATACCGACTGAGTACGGGTATAAGTAGAGTCGCGTCCCCAGAAGCGACTCACACGTTCCTTCTCGTTATATATTGATTTGTAATGTGTTATCTTTCTTCCCCTATTCTTTTCTTCGTAGTGTTTTTCGTCTATTTTGGTTATTTCCCCCGTCTTTTTGAAAGGGTTAGTTATTTTGGACTTTACGAGAGGTGATTTTCTAAACCTAGTGTCCACTTCAAAGTCATTACGACTTTGGTTCAACTGGGTGATTTGATTCACCTTGTTCAGTTGGGTGTCATACTCTGGACTTCCTGCATATATGAATATGTCTGCAGGTGTTCGGTTGGTAGTGTTATGCCTGGTCTTGCGGTTATAGGTGTACATTATTAGTTCGAATTTGGTGTACTTGCTTTCGAGGTCATTCTCACTGGATATGATCCTCAATTTTTCGTTCACCGTTTTATGGAATCTTTCAATGTCTGATCTCTGTTTTTACTGGAGGTGATTAGGATTTTGACATCTTCCGAGATTAGCCATGCTTGCAATGCTGCGCACATAAAGGCTGAATCCTGGGGTTTTCCCATTTCATTAAAAACTTTTAGTATCGCTCTTTTGGTTTCTAACCAGTCGCGGCTGTTCACTTCTATTAGTGTCGCGAATTTTGAGTATATATCGATACATGATAGGAACTGTTGGCTACCTATCAGATAGAAATCCATTACGTAACGTTCTCGGATGTTTAAGACTTCCGGTGTTACTTCAAAGGACAACTTGGTGTTTCTATGCTCAGTCTTGGCGATATTACACGTTGTGCATTCGTTTATTATGTTCTGTATCAATTTTTGGTGATCAGGGTAGTAGTATTTTCCCTTAAACCAATTGGTGGTTTTCTCTATTCCAGGGTGAAGTAATTCTTTATGGTTCTTCATTATTAATTCTTTGAATTCCGCGTAATTTGGTATATCTATGAGCTTGGTACTTGATTTCATTACTTTTGTGAAATTGTTTGGACTGATAATTTCCAAATACGCTTGTTGGAAAGTTGGGAAATCAGTGTCATTGTGGAAATATAATGCACTCTTTTTGGTACATAGATATTCCTTGATGAGTTCTTTGGCTAAGGTGTTAGTCATTTCCTTGTATGTGATTTTGATAATCAATTTGTGGAAATAGTGTTGCGTAGTTACTTTATCTTCATCTCCCTTGATCAACTCAATCTGGCGATTGAAATAGTTGATTGGTCGTTCGGTGATGGGGATATGATTTAGATTGTCTTCTTGCGCACTGTGTATTGTGGCGCCTGCACTATCAGAGACTTCTCCTAGTAGGTTTTCGTTAATCTTGACTCGGGAAAGAGCATCAGCTACATGGTTTTCTTTGCCAGGTAGATATTTGATTTTGAAGTCGAACTCGTTTAATTTGATCTTCCACCTTTGTAGTTTCATGTTTGGTTCCTTGAGGTTGTTTAACCATACTAAAGGCTTATGGTCGCTGAGTATTTCGAATGTTCTTCCGAACAAGTATGATCGGAAATACTTAGAAGCCCAAACAATTGCTAACAATTCTTTCTCTATAGCGGAATAGTTGATCTCATGTTCGTTCAACGTTCGGCTGGCATAGCAGATTGGCTTGTAGTCTTGCGATAAGACTGCACCTATGGCCATGTTACTAGCATCGGTAGTAACAGAAAACATTTTGTTAAAGTCTGGGTACACGAGAATGGGGTCTGAGGTGATGAGTACTTTTAGTCTCTCAAATGCCTCGACATATTTCTCTTCCTTAGGGTCTATTATTGCTCGTTTCTTGAGTTTGAGCGTCATAGGCTTGGCTATGTTAGCGAAGTTAGGGATGAATTTCCTATAAAATCCGCATAGACCTAAGAATGACTTGATTTGTTTTGTGGTTTCTGGGATGGGAAACCCTGTGATGGCTGTGATTTAAGTGTGATTAAGTTTAGACAGGGTTGTTATATCTTTACGTACTAAAGTCATAAAGGTCCTATCTGGGAGTTTACGCGATATTACGTCTTTCATTGTATTATTTAATGCATTTTGATAAATCAGGGTGTTGGCTACACTGTTTTCTAAGGCTAGCTTATTGGTAACTACAAGGGCTTTTGTTTCTAGATCTTTAATAAACTTACGAAGACTCCCATTGAATTTATGATCCGTCATATGCTGGCACTTGTCGAATTGACAATAGTGCTTGGTTTAAGTGAATTTCACTTAGGATTGCTGGTGGTAATGCCATTTTGATCGGTAGTTTATTTTAATTCACTTGGCGTGTATGTCACTCAATTAATTATTTAGTTGGTGTTTTATTTCAATCGTTGCGGTTGGTGATTTAGTTAAATCGTTCTAGTTTTGGTTACACAGGTGTTGTTTGTTTAACGTTTGTGTTTAGCCTAGTGCTACGTTGCACCTAGGTTCTTTGGCGGATTCACTTGGTCTAACTAGTTTCGCTAATCTCCAGCAATCTTGTCGTTAAGATTGCTTCTAATAGATCAGTACCGGAACAATAACGTTAGTGTTGTGAATCCTACCGGCTGCGCCAATAATAATTCCCGAGTTCCAAAGTAAGTTTTTAAAAAGATATTTTATTAAACGAACTTATAGTAGAACATAGGAGGCGAATTCCCCAACTCGATATTTAGAAGTCTTAAACGGAATTGCTCTTTGGTTCTCGAGTTCTTCATCTCGAGACCTCTGTTATGAAGCTTTAAGCTTATCTCCATAAGCTTTTGGCTTCGGCTGATGTATTGTCTTCGGGATTGAGTAATGATGGCTTCGGCTGAGAGAGTCGAAGCTTCGGTGGCGAGAGGCGTTGTTTTGAAGAGAGATGCTGATAGCGATGCGTTGGCCTATGCGTGGGAGGCTTGGCGGAGGCGTCGGCTTGGATGAAACGGTCAGCCGCAGCTGGTGATTGGTGTCGGCTTTCCTCTTGGGAACTCACTTGTTTACATGAGTTCTCCCTTCTGTTGGAGTGTGGGATCGATTCTAATTAGTCATAGGATGGAGTGTGGGAACGAGCTGATAACGTATTGGTCAGCGACGATTCTATTGCACTCCAGACTTTCGGTATGCATGGGACTTCCTGTCGGCTCTGCGTTGTTTATGCAGGTGTTGGGGTATCTTATATGGTTATCTTATTTCATATAGAGATACATGGGGTAAGGGTGAGTGCTGGGCAGATACATAATCGTGTGTAAGTGTGGGTGTGGTTATGAATGTGTCCAGTGCTTAACGTATACTTAATGCAGGGCATTATGGATATGTTACTATATACTTTATGGGGTCGGAAAATTTTCCTTCTCTGTGTTACACACATCCACTTTTACCACAAATCTAATATACCCCTTAACTCTTTTTTGAGTACGGGTATAAAAATCAATTTTATTCCATAATGTTCAAGGAAACTACGCCCCAGAAGGACATTACTAGATACATAATTATAAGGTACAACGTAAAATATGAGTTCTTTCTCTATGTTATGAAAATTTACTTAAACAACTATTTTTCCAAAAGTGCTTATTCTTGAACCATTTACTCCACAATACTCAGTTGGTCTTAGTACATCATCAAAATTTACATAAGGCATCGCCGCACGCTGCATTAAATTAATAGCGCTACCGGTGTCCAACATGGCAGAAAGAAATTTAATATGATACCTGCGTTTTATATCAGTGTAAAAATATACCCCTTCCTGATTCATAATAGGAACAAACATATTGTGCTGCTCTCCGTCGTCCATCATCGGCTGGTGGCTGGCTGTATTCACGGATCGTTGAGTTGGCACAGGCTTCTGTTGGCAATCCTTCACCTTGTGCTGCATGGACCCACACTGGTAGCACGATCCCTTCTCCCGCAGAGGTGCGGGACAGCGCTGTCCATGCGCTGAACAATTATAGCAGCGCACCTGGTTCTGGTCAGGTCCTGAAGCACTCATCTCAGAGCGCTTGAAATTCGTCTGGGTACTCTTCCTTAAAGCCTCGTATTGACTGGCCAGCTCCTTAAGTTTTCCAATGGTCGTCGCTGAATACAATAAGGCGATACTGGTAGAACGATCGCGAAAACCATCAATGATAAACTGAACCGTTAATTTTTCTTCGATGTCGGCACGCATAGCAATTTCTTCCATCAGAAGAATGTATCCCATTACGGAGTTCTTCCCTGGATTGAAAGTGGTTTCCTTCAAGAGCAGTACCACATCAGCAGTTGAATTACTGCGAACAAAAGTTTTCAGGAAGTTTTCTTTAAACTCATCGTAAGTCTTCGATTTGTCGACACGCATGAACAAGTCCGCCTCGGTTCCCGCTTTCATCAACATTCGCACACAGCGAAGTCGAAAATGGTTGCTTTCGTTCACGCCTCTGCACATCCGTTCAAAATCCAAGATCCATTTGGAGCCTTCATCATTTTCACTGGCGGAAAATGGGACAAGCTGCTTAACCATTCCGATGTCGTCCGTCACATTATTATCCATTGTCATTAGAGCAGCTAGTTTCTTCTTCTTCTCAGCCTTGCTGCGTCGAGCAAGTCTTCTTCTTCTTTTAAATCGTCCATCTGATCGCTTTCAGACACTTTTCCCTCTATGTTAACGTTATGGTGGTTTTCAATTTCTCCAGACTTTCAGATATCTCCTCCATTCCACCACTTATGGCAAGTTTGCGTAGCTGTCTTAGTGTTGCGCTGGCTGGAAAAATTATCTCATTCTCCAGCAGCCACTCTGTAATTTTTTCTTTGTCCATCATTTCATCAGCCATTTATGAAATGATGAAAATATTTATTGTCGTGGATGCCACTGATCCTATACTTATGTAGGCTTGTACTTTAAAGTGTCTCGATCCCACTTCTGAAGTTATTGTCGTAGAATATCCACGGATGTTTATTTAATTCTTTGATTTATTCCGCAGGTCAAATGTTAGTACTCTTCTCTATTTTGTTCAGCCAGGAAGTGTCTCTGTCTCCCTCGCTCCGATCTCCCGTTCCGTGTCCATCGATACTTATACGACCAAGACGATATTTTACGCAAGGAGCAAGAGTCGATATTATGTGGGTTAACAATACTAGTGATATTCCCTCTATGACCTAATTCCACATAGTTCTAGAAAAAATCGAAACTTATTACGATATTTTATACAAGGTGCAAGAGTAAATGTAAATACAATTGTAGGTTAACGATAATAATAGTAATACAATCTAACAAATAGACGATTTTTTTTATCTCAGCAAAGATTTGCAGCTAAGGGCGTATACGTACAAGCAAAGCTAACGGACCGTGATCTTGTTTCAATATGTGTTACATTGAACATAAATCAAAATGCAGAAAATATGGTACTCCATATTTTCAGGAATCTGATGGAAGAAGCTGCTGCAAAACAACAACGACGATGAGGACAACGATGATGAAGACGACACTGATAAAGAGGACGACGAAGAGGGAAAAGACGAAAACGAAGATCAAGAGAACGATGTAGAAGCGGTGCTTGAGAGACGCGGGAGTGAGCGAGAAAACTATAACGACATGCACACAAGAGAGAACCCAACAACAAGTCGACAAAGAAATATACAACGAAGCAACGAGCAAAGGCAGAACTACAATGAGCAGGCCGCACCCCGTTTTGACATAAGTTTACGCGATATAGAAGAGTCGATCCGAGTGTTCGATGGGTCTGATGATATGGCTGTCGAAGAATGGATAACAGATTTTGAGGAACAGGCAGAGTTCATGCGTTGGACAGACTTACAAAAGCTTATTTGCGCAAAGAAGTCGCTAAAGGGCATTGCCCGACTATTTGTTTTGAGTGAAAACAATTTGAACTCATGGACAACGTTGAAAAACGCGCTTGTAAACGAATTCGAGTCGAAAATTAGTAGCAAACAAATACACATGCAGCTCAACGAGAGTAAACGACGACCCAAAGAGAGTGTTCTGGAATATTTTTATCGCATGAGATATATTGCTTCGAGAGGCAATGTGGAAGACGACGCACTTATGCCATACGTGATTGACGGTGTTGACGAGATGGCATTAAATAAAACAATTTTATATGGTGCAAAAACGATGAGTGACTTTAAAAACAAATTAAAGGATTATGAGAAAATAAGCGAGAAAATTAAGAAGATTGATAAAATTGGAAAAGATAAAAAGTTGCAGTTTGGACAAAATAATACACAGGTTGGCAAAAAAGACGTAGTTTGTTTCAACTGTGGAGAGAAGGGACATTTGTCTAACAGTTGCGCAAACAAAGGAAAAGGAAGAAAGTGTTTCAAGTGTAATCAGTTTGGGCGCATATCTAAAAATTGCAAGGAAAATAATGGGAAAGAGATCGATGAAAAACAAAACATGCGCGTAGTTTCAAATAAGACTGAATTAACGTTTAAAGAAGTTTCGATTAAAAATACAAAGTGTATGAAATTATTTGACACTGGCAGTAAATTTAACATACATATTGACGATGAAGAATATGTGTTAAACTTTTATGTTGTTGCTGCAAGGTTTATGGACATAAAACTGATAATAGGGGAAGAGCTTTGTTTGCACGCAGAAATATCGTTCAATCGCAATGGAGTGAAAGTGAGTAAAATGCCAAATGAAAATAAAGAAGATCCTTATGACGAATCGTGCAAAATGAGAATCGACGTAGCGGTAGAAAATGATATCGACGTATAAACCGGAAAAATCAAAAACAACGAATATTGAAATGAAAATAATTCTAAAAAGACGAAACGCCAATATTTTCGCGGCCTCGACGATTTGCGATAAATGAAACACGCATCATAGAAGACCAGATCGACGAGTGGCTGCAGAAAAAGGTAATTGAAGAGTCAGAGTCAGAGTTCACGAGTCCAGTTGTATTGGTGAAGAAGAACGACGGCACGCCACGTCTATGCATTGACTTTAGACGTATCAATAAAGTCATTGTAAAAGATCATTTCCCGCTGCCGGTAATAGATGACCAGCTAGATCGTTTGTAAGACGCTGCAATATTCAGCACAATTAACTTGAAGAATGGGTTCTTCCATGTTCCTGTAGCCGAAGAGAGTAGGAAGTACACCTCATTTGTGACGCAAAGCGGCCAGTACCAGTTCCGCAAGGTGCCGTAATGTGTGTTTGTGTGTGTGTTTTGGTATGCATACGGTACATAAACCGTCTACAAATTTGTCGTCGCAACTAGAACTTGAACCAGTTGGACTGCGGAGAGGGATTCCTACGTCGAGCAAATGAGGGTCTGAAGACACGGCGACAGCCTCTGTTGATTGCAGTTGTAGAGAATGAGTGAACAGGCAGTGCTGGTACTGTTTCTGATACTGATTTTATTCAACAAACTTAATTTCTATTTATAGGTAACAAAAGGTACAGAAAGTGCTGAGTCTAGTAAGAATATGGTAAAGGGAATGGGAATTAATATTGAATTAATTTGGATTTAATATGATATTGTGTTATTGGGCAATTGTGATAGTCAGCAATTCCACCAGTGTTTTTGCCCTCTGACGGGCGATCGCATCGTTGGCAGAAATTGCTGCAGAAGCGGTTATTGTTGACTCAGCTACAATGCTTTGTCGTTTGTTATTGTGTCTCCCGTTACATGGGTCGACCTGACTTATTCGATAAGTGTATATTATGTAATATTGCTTATGTAATATACTGCATAAATATGCGACTGAACATTCTCCCGGCCGTTGAACTGGTGTTCAACCATCGCCCAAGTCGACTGAAAAGCGGCGTGGAATGGGGATCGGGGGTGATGATCCGCGTGGCTCTGCTGGGTTGATTGTTGACGGCCTTGGGTTCCATGATTGATACTTCTTCCGGAGAATGAACGCAATAATCAATAGCATTGATATTGCTAGGGCAGCATAAGTAGCGATTTGATGATGCTGCACTGTGTTGAGATGGTGTGGCAGCCTTTGTTGATTGATTGCCACTAGTTGCAGGCGTAAATCTTCCAATTCTTGAAGATAGTCTGATGTCTGGTTCTCCAATTGTACAGTTTCTGACGAAGGGGGTGTCGTTGGTAAGCGTATGTCCCCAAAGCGAGTGTAGGTTGATTTGACTTCACTGATTGTTGTGCTGAAGGTACTGATGCTTATTTCTGTATTGCGAGCAGTACATCCAGGTGACAGTGAGAGCAAGCCAGTTCCTTCCAGTTGTATAGTTGACGGAGACCCGTTGCAAACTGCCTGAAGTCTCATTGTAGAGTGTGTTGCAAAAATCCATTTATTTGCTTCATGTGTTTTGTACCACATCATGTCCGCCTTCGTGTGTGTCACTTCACATAAAGGTGCTGTTTTATTGTTAAACAACTGAAACTCACAGCGATTGTCGACATTGAAGACTGTTTGATGATCAAAGCAGATGTATTCTGCGTTATGTAGTTTAAAGCAGCGTCGAAATTCTTCTGGAGTAAATCCCATGAATTGATCTCGGTGAGTGTTTACAGTGATGATGGTCGTTTTGAGATTGAACAAGCTCCAACTTGTTGAATCCCAGACCGGAATCGGCATGATACTGAAAACTTCGAGCTGAACTGTTGAAACTAACGGTAGGGTCACCTTGAAAATGACGTGTGTGGCAGTCAGTGTTCCTTCAGCTCGCATGAGCCTGTATAATTGTATCACATTTTGTGTTGTGACAGGCAACATTTGATCAGCTGGCAAGTGATCCCGGATTTGGTCTAGTTGCTCTCTTAATTGCTCAGGAGATACAAGCGTTGGGCTTATTATCCGATGGTGAATGCCGATTAGTACATCAGATATGTCAGACTGCATACGTTGAAGACTCGTTGTCAGCAGAGTTAGTTGTGCTGTGAGCACTAGGTATGATTGAATTAGATGAGCGCCGTGATATGTTCCTCTTTCTCGGCTGAGGGTTGCCACTTGTTGTTCCAATACCTTTTGGCGGTTGTCCATGGCTGACTTATCCTTCCTGATCACGTTCATTGTGGAGTCGACAATTGACGTTTGATTTCGCAGTAGATGTAGCAGAAAGTCTTCGTTGGTTTGCACTTTTTCGATTACTTTGGCCATTTTCTCAGCATATGTAGAGTCAAGTACACCGAACAGCTGGTGTGCCACGTTTCCTACTATATCCAGCGGTGATCTGCGTTGTCGAGAGGCCTTCATTAGCATATTTCCTGTTTGTAGTTCTTTGTACAAATGTTGAAAGTGTTGAAATATGGAGTTGCACGCTGGAACATTTTTTAGTTCAGGGCACATGTGTCTTAGTTCGGACATTCCGGCTGACATGACTTGCATATCCTTCCAATATGGATCCAAGTCGTAGTATACAATCATGGTCCATTCGGAAGTGGTCATTCTTGAGGTTCCAAGTTTCTCATAGAATATTCCAGGCTTGTTTGCAAACTGCGTCACATTTATTGACTGTGAAAATGCTAATGGCAGCATGAGAAGTAACACTAACAATGTGGATGTTAGTGTAGGTAATGATAACCTTTTTCGTTGTGTTGCTGGCTCCTCTATTTCCGCACTGTCTTGAATAGCATTTTTGGAGCGTTTTGTTGCTACCTCCTCTGAGAATAATGGGGCGAGACGACTGATGGGGCGTTTGTATACGCCGGACGATGTTTTGACATCAACCACTCGTACATGGTTGTCTTGCTCAGGATAAGTTTTGATGATGCGACCCATTGGCCACTTCATTACTGGAAGGTTGTCTTCTTTCACCAAAACTAATAATCCTTCGGTCACGTTTGGAGCGGTGGTTTTCCATTTATGCCGAGTTTGTAGTTCGTGGAGGTATTCCGTAGACCATTGTTTCCAAAATGCATGTTTTAAGCGTGAAACCAATTCCCAGCGCTTAACCAGAGTTTTCTCTTGACGATCGGTGTTGACGTCAGGTGTTGCGGTCAAAGCTTCACCGATCAGGAAATGCCCTGGAGTAAGCGCACTTGTATCCGTTGGATCATTTGACATTGGAGTTATGGGTCGGGAATTCAGAATTGCTTCAATTTCGATTATGACTGTGTTCAGCTCCTCAAACGTCAAGGATGCTGTTTCTGTGGTTGTAACTAACAGCCTTTTCGCTGATTTTACCGCAGCTTCCCAGAGGCCGCCAAACGATGGGGCCCGAGGAGGAATGAATTTAAAATCCACTTGTTTTTTGTTGCAATGATTTGTGATCAGAGCATGTGCCTTTTCGCTAAATATTGCTTCTTTCAATTCCTTTAGCTTGTTATTTGCGCCGACGAAATTTGTTTGCGTTGTCGCAATGAATAGTCTGACACTTCCCGCGTCTGCTAAGGAATCGCCGGAGTGCTGCCAAGAATGCATCTGTGGTTAAGTCACTTACTAACTCCAGATGTACAGCCTTTGTGGAGAAGCAGCAAAATACGGCAATGTATGCCTTATCTGGCCGTTTTCCCCGGATTTTATGGTGGATCATAATTGATCCGCAGTAATCAACGCCTGCATTAAGGAATGGGCGTGCTTGCGTGACTCTTTGTGCTGGAAGATTGCCCATGATCTGGTGCATCAGCTTTGGTCTGGCTCTGGTGCATCTAATACAGCTATGTATGATGCTTCTAGCCATCGTCTTGTCGTTGATAATCCAATATTGTTGTCTTGCGATTGCCCTTAATGCTTGGGCACCGCAATGCAGATTTTCCTCATGAAGCTCTTGCATAATCATTTTGACTATTGGGTCGTTGTACGGTAGCAGGATTGGATGTTTTGCGTTGAACGGAATTTGAGCTTCTTCGAGTCTTCCGCCAACTCGGATGAGCTCATCATCTCCTAGTAAGGGAGATAACGAAATGATCGAACTCTTTTTATCCACTGTTTTATAGCGTTTTAATTGTTTTAAATCCGCTGGGAACTCAACTTGTTGAATCGTTCGTATGATCATAGTGCGAGCACGCTTTAGTTCTCCTGTGCAAAGTGTCGATGTAGGTGCTCTATTAGTTTTGTAGCAGAAGCGAAACATGTACGCTACAATACGTTGTAGTTTGTTGAACGAGTTGCTATGTCTGCATGTGTATAACTCTTCTCCGAGAGAGCTAGATGCGATTGGCAAGCTGACATGCTTAGCCTTTCTCTCGAGATTGCTGGGCTCAATGATGGGTGGTTTTGTCCATTTATCTCCTGACCCGTGCAAGAATAATGGTCCGTATAGGCTGATGAAACATGACGCCATTGTAATTGGTTCGTCAATGCCTGGATTTTGGCGATTCGATTTGCCACGAATGTGTGGTATGTGGACGCCGATGCGTAATTCCAGGACAGTACAACGGTAGAATCAGTCCAGAAGCTTCCTGATACTGTGTCAAGATTCATATGGAGATCCTTTCTAACTCGATTGGTGAGTTCGGCACCTAAAACTGCAGCGCACAGTTCTAGACGTGGTAGGGATTGTTTGGCGGTGGGTGCTACTTGAGATTTTGAGCATAATAGTCGTACAGAGACCTGATTGTTTTTGTAGGTGGCTCTTACGTACACTGCCGCGCCATAGGCTCGTTCCGATGCGTCTACAAAGGTATGTAGATCCTGGGTGACTGGCACTTTTCCATCATATACGTGCCGGGGAATCTCCATTGAGTTTAATGATTGTAGGTCCTCCCGGTACTCCTTCCATTCGTTTTGGAGTTGTAATGGCAGTTCATCGTCCCAAGCATGTCGACCTTTCCCGGTTTATAGAAATCCGGATCTGCCAGTGGGCAATTGGTTGGTATGTTCAAGTTCATTTCATCGAGTGCCTGCGCTGGTTGATCAGCAATTATCTGAGGTAGTACGAATGCTTCAATTCTTTGCGTAAATCCTCCGTGAAGGGATTTTATTAGAACATTTACTCGTGCTCTGCTGGTCTTTGACTGACCTCCAATTCCTTCGATGCGTAATGTTGTATCATTGAGTTTTACTGACAACATTGATGCCATTCGCTCAGAGAT
Organism: Drosophila ambigua; assembly: GCA_018150905.1. Lineage (NCBI taxonomy): Eukaryota > Metazoa > Arthropoda > Insecta > Diptera > Drosophilidae > Drosophila > Drosophila ambigua. The sequence goes on from JAECWS010000080.1 coordinate 2,121,662, forward strand.
CAGGTTGATCTGTGATCCTGAATCCAGCAAGGCTCTGAAATTGGCTCTCTGTCCATTGTTTGCTTCTACTGCTACTTTTGCTGTAGCTAACAGGTTGTAATTATTGTTACTTGCTGCGCCAACCGTCGGTGCTCTTGGTTCTGTACTTACGGCCGATGGTATGTCCAAGTGCAGCAGTGTATTGTGTTTTTTGTCGCACTTAAAACATGTCCGACCTGGGCATGCATTTGTTTTGTGGTTTGTTTTAAAACAGTTGATACACAATTTCTGCTTTTGGACCCAATTTAGTCGTTCTGATGGAGCGAAACTCATCGCATCCGTAGAGCCAATGGCTTGCCTTCTTGTAGAATGAGCAGAGAGGCGTCTTCGATTTTCCAGTGTTTACGGTAGCACATGTTGTGCCTTTTGGCTCTTTCCTTGACATTTGTGTCTTTTTGCCTGTTCCTAGAACTCGAACTCTTTGTTCTAGGAACTGAAGCATTGTGTCCAAGGCCTGTATTTCCTTCTAGCTTCCCAAAGATTTCTCGTACAAGGCTCTGTTAGTGACATCCAGCTTATTTTTGATGACGGCAATCAATATTGGATCCCATGTGGATATATTGATGCCCAATCCCTTTAGTGATGCCAGGGATTCGATAATTGTAACGTTCAACTCTTTTAATGACTTGGAGTCGTCATTAACTGTATTATAATTTAGGAAGCGGTTCAATACCGTGCTAGCGACGTCTCTGGGATTGTTGTATGTATCAATCAGATTTCCCAGGCGCTCACATAGTTTTCTTCCTTTAGATCGATATGTCGGATCAATCTTTCTGCCTCTCCTGTTACGGTTGTTTTCAGATACCACATCTTCCGAACTGTGGGCATGTTTGTTTCATGTATCATACATGAAAACAGGTCATAGAACTGGGACCATTTCAGTATGTCCCCATCAAACTTGGGAATGTTGATGCGCGGAAGCTGCACGTCGTTATTGTTTGATGTGGCTGGTTTTGACAATGCTCTTTGTACCTCTTTTTCCAGGGTCAGGTAGGCTTCCATGTTGTATCCTCCTTCTTCTGGGTTGTCATATTCCTCGTGGATAGTAAAATGGACTTCTTGTGCTTGAGTCCATAGTGATTTTATCAAATCACTTGATGTTCGTCCTCCCGCCTCTGAGAATTGTCTCAGAGTACGTTTTATGGACTCTACTATGGCCTTTTGTCGGCGACATAGTGACGGCAATTTGCTGTAAGCATCCGTGAATTGCTGGCTCCGATCATTTGATTGTGGTTCGACATTTTGACCCACATGAGCACTTGATGACTGATTTAGCTTGTCCATGCTTTCAGTAAAGATTGCAACGTATGTTTTGAGTGTTTTACGTAAGTCTTCACGAAATTTGGTGTAATGATCGGTTTTGTATGCCTTTGATATTTTGGTATTGATTTCGTTAAATCGATTCCATGCATCCTCGAGAGCCGCCTTTTTTGTTTGGAAGTACGTTATATTTTGTTTCCTTTCTGGAGAGTCTTTTTTGAAGTTCCTGATTATCTTCGAAATTTCATCTCCAATTTCTTGCTGCTCATTTAATGGCTCTGTGGCGGCAACGTGTTCCGCCTTGTAGGAATCCATTTCGCCTCTTACTTATACTTTGACCCGTTGGGAGTGTTTTATTCGCTTTGCAGCTGGATACGCTCCTATTCGCAACCGATTTGGTTCAAAGTATAAGTACAGACGACGTACTGGATGGAGGTTTTGTGCTGGTGAAACGCACTTGTGATCTTGATATTATTAATCGTTGATCTGGATGGCTGATGATCTGAAAGTGACAGATCTGCCAATATGTTCTACTTTTTGGTAGGAGATTCTACCGTAAGTATGTTAATGTGTTGAAAAAGACCTGGTGACTTCTTCAGTGTGATCTGCAGGTTTTCCTGCGTCGGGGTCACCAAATGTTAATGTGTGTTTGTGTGTGTGTTTTGGTATGCATACGGTACATAAACCGTCTACAAATTTGTCGTCGCAACTAGAACTTGAACCAGTTGGACTGCGGAGAGGGATTCCTACGTCGAGCAAATGAGGGTCTGAAGACACGGCGACAGCCTCTGTTGATTGCAGTTGTAGAGAATGAGTGAACAGGCAGTGCTGGTACTGTTTCTGATACTGATTTTATTCAACAAACTTAATTTCTATTTATAGGTAACAAAAGGTACAGAAAGTGCTTAGTCTAGTAAGAATATGGTAAAAGGGAATGGGAATTAATATTGAATTAATTTGGATTTAATATGATATTGTGTTATTGGGCAATTGTGATAGTCAGCAATTCCACCAGTGTTTTTGCCCTCTGACGGGCGATCGCATCGTTGGCAGAAATTGCTGCAGAAGCGGTTATTGTTGACTCAGCTACAATGCTTTGTCGTTTGTTATTGTGTCTCCCGTTACATGGGTCGACCTGACTTATTCGATAAGTGTATATTATGTAATATTAATTACTGCATAAATATGCGACTGAACATATGGGCTTGAGCTGAATTTTAAAAAGTGTAATTTTTTACAAGCACGAATCCAGTTTCTTGGCCATATTATCGAAAATAAAAAGCTGTATCCGACCCCGTTGAAGATTGAAGCCGTTGCTAAGTTCAAGACGCCGCAGACACTGAAACAGCTTCAGAGTTTTTTGGGTCTTACAGGCTATTTTAGAAAGTTTATCTACAATTACGCGGTTATGGCGAAACTATTGACTGACCTTACAAAGAACAATGCAAAGTTTGTAATTGGCCCAGACGAAGAGATCGCTATTGGCGTGTTGAAGAAATGTTTGACATCAAACCCAGTACTAGCCATGTACAATCAGAAGTACGAGACAGAACTCCATACGGATGAATCCATAGACGGTTTTGGAGCCGTGTTGATGCAAAAATCACCGGACGACGACCATGCGCAGCGCAAATACACTAGCTATGAGTTGGAAATACTTGCGGTCATTGAGGCTGTTTGAGATGCCAAGCTTTTTTGGCACCTATATTTATCCAAAAAATAAGTTAGAGTTTGATTTAAAACGTTATAATGTTTATTTATACCGGCGGCTAGCTGAAGCCAATTGCTCGCTCTTTTGCCCAACCAGATAAATGTCACAAGCGGGGGTTCAGTATGCAACCTATGCGGCGAGAGATTAGCATAGAACTAATTGGGCCAAGACGGCCGATCAATCCAAAAGCCGAAGCGGCAGGTGCAGAGCGCCCTTTAACAGGGAGAGCGCAGCAGCACTGCCGAACGCTGGGGACATACATAATCTTAGGTTTCGATACTCTTATACACCTAGTTACAGCTACCTTTAATATTATCGTATACGCTTAAGTAGCCGCTGGCCCGTACATACTCCCCCCGTTGGAAGCTCGCCTTTCAACCGACTTCTCAAGGGGCAGCAAACACAGCCGAGTAACGGCCCTCCTGATGGTTCCTGAAGCCGTCTTCAAATCAGCCACGCGGCATACTCCATCCTTGCCTTTGATGACGTCGACCACTCTAGCCAGTGGCCAACGCATTGGAGGAAGATTCTCATCCTTCACTAAGACGACATCGTTGACGCAGAGGTTTTGCGCAGGCGTACGCCACTTCGAGCGCTCTTGTAAAAGATTCAGATACTCTTCGCGCCAACGCACAGTGGTCGATTCTGCCTATCTAGCAGGCAATAAATCAAAAATTAAAAAATATATGTGTTGGTCCTGTGCTTACATGTATTAGTGGTAAATCGTTGTAGAACTTAACATTTCCTTTAGTGTGCTATTAATATCATACCCGACACTTGCATGGAATAGATCTTTTGACATCCGTCCCCTTCCGCCTTAAATCTTTTTTTATTTATGAAACCAGTCTATTTTGAATATTCTGTGTTAAAACAAACTTCAACTACGTGCAACACGTTAATTTATTTGATTTTATAGGACAAAGGTCAGTTTCGAAAAACGCGCTTTTTGCGATATGGCGCATGGAAACTGAGTAAGAAAGAAAAGCTAAAGCGAGTTGGATCCATGTTTTCACTCAATTAATTGATAATTGATAAAAACGAACTCAAAGAAAATGATTATTACCGAAAAAAAAATTTAAGTAATTTTGCTTCTGAGTGAAGTGTACCGTAGAAATTTAAAATACTTAAAACAACAAAGCAAATTTTTTATTTTTGACCTATACTATTTTTGTATTAATATAATGTGTTTATAAAAACATTTTAAAATACAAATAAAAAATATTTTTTTAATAATTTATTTTTAAAAGTTTTTAAGTCAAAAAATAAAAATTAAAAATTTATTTAAATACTCCGCTAATTTATATTCCAAAATACAAAAATATTTTTAAAAATATTACTCATTTATTTTTTGAGTTATTAATTATTGCCTGCTAGATTGGCAGAATCGACCACTGTGCACGCCTCCAGAATGTCTGCTGCAGTTGAGTGACCCGCTGCCAACTGGATGGTTGTAATTGAGCTTCGTTAGGTCAGGCTCGAGAATTGACTGATGCACATCCAAGTCCTCAGGATTTTCTGAAAGCGAGGGCAAAGGGTGAGAATTAACAATTTCCGCGATCTGGCAGATCAAGGTGCGGAGCTCGTCGAAGCTAAGGATGGATGGCCCAACTGAGCGGTACAGGTGATACTTTGCGGACTTCACGGCCTCTTCCCACAATCCGCCAAAGTGCGGAGAGCGCGGGGGGATGAAATGCCAGTCGATGGTGTCAGCCAAGCAGGATTCATGGACTTCCTTCATGTGGAAGTCGCTCAGGAAAAGCTTCTTCAGCTCCAGAAGCTCATTCTTAGCGCCAACGAAATTTGTCGCATTGTCCGACCAAATATGACTTGGCCTTCCTCGAGTGGACGTAAAACGTTTCAATGCGCCCAGGAACAATGCGGTGGTCAGATCTTTGGCAAGCTCCATGTGTATGGCCTTAGATGTGAAGCAAATAAACACGCTTATGTAGCACTTGATCGGAGGCCTCGTGCGGATTTCTGATCGGTAGAAAAAGGGTCCACAATAGTCCACTCCAGTTACTTCGAATGCCCGCGATCCTTCCAGACGCTCCTTAGGAAAGTCTCCCATAATGTGCTCAACCATGCGCGGCCTCGTCCTGAAGCATCTTACGCACTTGCTAACCGCTTTCGAGACGGCTTTGATTCCTCCAATAGGCCAATATTCTAATCGAATTTTAGCAAGCAAGGCGCGAGGTCCGTCATGGAGGTTCCGTTGATGATAATAGCTTATCATTGCAGATGTTACGGAATGCCCCTTGGGCAAAATAAGCGGGTGCTGAGCATTAAACGGGAGCGATGAGTTGCCGAGACGACGGAGATAGCGAACTGATGGAGCTAGACTTCCTGACTTGCCCATTGCGTCTAATCTCCTTTAGGTCCGACCACAAACTTGCCAGCTGAACGTGTCGAACGTGTCGTTCCTTGCTGTATGTCAGAAACCGTGAGTCCAGGATGCCTAAGACGATTAACGAATTTATCCATGTAGGCGAATGTGCGCTGCATGCCAAAGAAAGAATTAGCAAATTTGCATCCGGACGTGAAATCGGCATGCGGAGACACGATCAGCAATACACGCTTGCGAAGCTCAATGGTCAGACCTTCAGAAACGGCAGATACAGGCCACTCATCCTTAGAACCTAACAAAAACGAGGGGCCGTGAAACCACAGCTCTGACTGGATGAGGTGGCTGGGAAGCGAGCCTCTGGAGAGGATATCAGCGGGGTTCAACAATGTGGGAACATAGTGGCATTCCATGCCTTGCGTCAACTCCTGAATTGTTGCCACTCGATTTGCCACGAAAACCTGGAATTTGGCTGGCTCATCCCGAATCCAAGATAACGCCGTAGACGAATCCGACCAGCAGTAAAGCTGACCTGGGAAAATTCCCGTCTCCTTTAAGTTCCGCATAACCTTCGCAAGCAAATGGGCTCCACTCAATTCCAGCTTTGGAATCGACAATGATTTTAGTGGCGCCACTCGAGACTTTGAGCACAAAACATTGCTCGACGACTCCCTTGCCTGGGCCTGGACACGACATATATGCAAGCACCATATGCTTCCATGCTGGCATCACAAAATCCATGAACCTCTAAAATTGTGTTGGAATGATGGACAACGCGAGGAAAAGAAATGCGAGATATGCTTGCCAAACTGCTTCTCAGGTCAATCCAAGTTGAGTGCAGCGCTGTCGGTAGGCTTTCATCCCAGTCCAAATGTTCTCTCCAAAGCTGCTGAAGAAAGATCTTGCACTTCACAATAACAGGATTAATCAATCCAAGAGGGTCGTAGAAACGCGCAATAGTTGACAAAACCGACCGCTTGGAGGGCCTTGAATTCGTGTCCAGCGCGGACAAGGCAAACAGCAGCTGATCTGAAGCAGGGTCCCAAGCTAAACCAAGAGCTTTGGTAATGTCGCTTCCATCATGAAACCGCAGAAATTTCTCCACGTCGTCCTCTGGAATTCCATCAAGCACCTCCTGGTTACTCGAGCACCATTTTCTAAGCTTAAAGTTACCGCAGGACAGCAGACTTGAAGTTTGGTGCATCTTTTCCTTGACCTCTGCGACCGAGTTGCCGCCAGAGATGAGATCATCTACATAGAACTCCTGTTGCAGAGCAGCTGAGCCAAGAGGGTAGGGATTACCCTCGTCAATGGCCAGCTGGTGCATTGCGCGGACCGCTAAAAACGATGCAGCCCTCGTACCGTATGTGACGGTGTCTAATGTGTAGACCTGAACCTCGGACTGGATGGAATCTCGCCATAGGATGCACTGGCGAAAATTGTCGGGTGGAGATACCTTTACGCAGCGGTACATTTTACAAATGTCACCAGTGAGAGCGACGGGATATGTGCGGAATCGGATCAGTATATTAAACAATGCTGGCTGAATAACAGGACCATCATCACATCATTTAAGGAGCATCCAGTCGATGTAGCTGCAGAGCCATCGAAAACGACACGGAGTTTTGTCGTGGTACTATCCTCCTTTAAAACGCAGTGATGAGGCAGAAAATACTTGCAGAGGCTACGTGAGTCAGGATGGATAAAAGCTGAGTAACGCTCCTTGAGCGCGGGATAACGATCCAGTTTTCGCTCCAAGCTGAGAAATCGTCGATACGCCTGAGTATAGGACTCTCACAAGCGATCAGCATCATGCTTTAAAGTCAGCCGAACGGAGTACTCCCCTGATGGCAACCGTGAAAAGTGGTTTACGAAATGCGCCTCACAATCTACTTTTTCCTTTGTACTCAAGCTAGCCTCCACACAATTCTCAACTTCCCAAAACATACGAAGAGTTCGATCTAACCTTGCATTCATTCTATCCTCCGAATCCGGAGAATTTTGGGTTGCCAAAAGCGACGAGCTTGATACCCTCTGTCCACCACCAGATACGATCCACCCAAGCCGTGTCTTCTGCAGAAGAGGCAATCCATCTATGAGCTTGATTTGTCCTACGCAGAGAAGGTCATAGAATATGCTCGCGTCAATGAGCAAATCTACTCGCTGAGGATTAAAAAATACAGGGTCGGCAAGCTGAATGCAAATGCTGACGGTGGATCCCTCAGTGGACACGCTAGTATCGCCCAGACCAGAAACAAGAGCAGACGATTGAGTTCTCCTAAGCTGAAGCTGCTGGGCGAACCTGGAGGTAGCGAAATGAAGCTGAGATCCTGAATCTAGAAGGAACCAAAACGCCAGATCGCTTCTTCACCAAAACAACAGCTGTGGCCAGCAACACAATATCGGAGTGGAGACCTTGGGCAGCAAGAGAGGTAGACGCATGAGACGGCACACTGCTGGCAGAATCCTGAACCGGAGTAATAGCTCCTGGTTGTACTGCTCGTTCTGGATGAGAAACAGCTGGGGAGCTTTGCGCTATAGATTAGTCGAAGTGCAACAAGGTATGATGCCTCCTTCCGCAAACTCTACACTGGCCACCTGTGCATGCACGATTCCGATGACCCGATTTTAGGCAGTTAAAGCAAAGTGACAGCTTCTTCACTTCCTTGTGACGCAGAAAAGGAAATAAATTTGTGAAGATGCTGCACGAGTATATTCCGTGGCCCGCTGAATGGCAGAAAGGGCATCCAGACGGGTCGGCGGAAGAGTTAGAGGCAACAAAGGTTTTCTTTAGGTGTGTAGGCTGGCTTTTCCCACCTGAGCGCTACCAGCGTGTGTCGCTATAGCGTATTGCACGTTCTCCATCTTCTGGCATCGCTTCTCCAGGAAATCGTAGAATTCCCCAGCTCTTGGTATCCTGTCCGATGACGCAGTCTCTTCCCATTTGGTTTGGGTCTTCTCATCCAGCTTTTGCAGCAGCATGTGGATTATCATGCATCCAGATATCTCCTCAGCACTTCCTAATGTCTGCAGAGCGCGCGTATGCAAGTTGACTGCATCCGAAAACTCCCAAAGCCTTTTAGCAGAATGCGAATCTACCTTCTTGAGCCCAAGAATCTCCTTGATGTGTGCCTGGAAAACAAGTCGTTTACTATTAAAACGTCTGCTAAGTATATCCAGAGCCACACGATAATTGGCACTGGAGAGCTCCAACGATCAAACCGAATCCAGGGCCGCATCCGAGAGACATGAGCGAAGATGTTGGAACTTCTCGATTTCACTGAGATCTGCATCCCCTTCGATGACCGAATTGAACATGGCAATAAAATCCGCATATTCCACATAGCCACCGGAGAAGCTAGGTAGCTTCAGTTCAGGAAGCCGCTGCTTGTGAGCCATGATGATGGTGTGACCTCCAGAGCTATTTGGCATGCTAGTGGAATGAGCAGCTACGCGCAAATGCCCTAGTTCGAGAGCCGCCAGCAGCTCGGCTTTCAAAGAAATGAAGAGCGTATCGAACGTTTCACGCAGCTCACTTCCAATCTCGTCCTCATCCAGTGATTCCAACTCATTATGAGGCTTGTTGAACTCCTCACGCATTTCAGCCAACATATCGAGGCGCACATCTATTTCAGACGCACTTAGATTGTCGATTTTATTCCCCGAGAATGACTGGCCAAGACGCTGCAGCCGATCATGCAGGGACTGAACTTTACGCTTGTAAAGCCTCAGCCTTTTTTCCTCCATCGCAATATTTCCGCCCGCACCTGTATTCGGCTCGTTGTCCATGCCAACCGGTGTAATGCAACGAAACAACGGAAAATATAAGACCGCTTAAGCGACGGCGAAAGAAAGGGAGCGAGAATAGAAGACACGGAAACAAGGGCCGCGGCTGCAGCGACGCAGAGCAAGAGAAATTCGGCGATTAAGCAACGGAATATTAGACGGCTGCAGTCTCACTGCACTTGCACTTTAACTGTTCTTGTTTGCACAAAATGTATTTGATGGTCGTTAAACGGCACAGCAACGAATGTCTTATTCGATATTTATAGTTTTTAAACGAAACACGATTAAAAGTTGTAGTTAAATCACGTCGGGGTCACCAATGTTTGAGATGCCAAGCTTTTTTGGCACCTATATTTATCCAAAAAATAAGTTAGAGTTTGATTTAAAACGTTATAATGTTTATTTATACCGGCGGCTAGCTGAAGCCAATTGCTCGCTCTTTTGCCCAACCAGATAAATGTCACAAGCGGGGGTTCAGTATGCAACCTATGCGGCGAGAGATTAGCATAGAACTAATTGGGCCAAGACGGCCGATCAATCCAAAGCCGAAGCGGCAGGTGCAGAGCGCCCTTTAACAGGGAGAGCGCAGCAGCACTGCCGAACGCTGGGGACATACATAATCTTCGGTTTCGATACTCTTATACACCTAGTTACAGCTACTTTTAATAGTATCGTATACGCTTAAGTAGCCGCTGGCCCGAACAGAGGCATTGACGAAATTTCGGGTGTATCTTTTGGGCATACCATTTAAGATTATAACGGACGGCAACGCGTTCACCAAAACACTAGTGAATCAGTGAATGCTCTTGCAGGAGTACAACTATAAAGTTGAGCATCGCGCAGGATCCCGAATGCGTCACGTGGACGCACTCTCACGATATCCCGTTATGCAAGTTAACACTCGGTAGCGGAGACGTGCAATTGGGCACTGGGTTCTTGCGATTAGGCAAGAACTTATTCAGCTGACTAAATCCACTAACTTCGTTGCCACCGAGGGACGATCGTGCCGCTGCCGCTGAATACGAAGCTTTAGGGCTTACCTTAATATTTCTGATATTAAGTATTTTAGTCTTAACAGAACGGCTATCGAATCAACGTCGAGTAAATAAGCTCAGGCCATAGCCGTAAATAACTATTGTTGAGCTGATCGGCCAACAACAACTAAACACTGGAAAGCTCGTCATATTACGTCTCTCCTACTTCGCCTATCGGCGAATACCTTATGGCATAAATCGTCGTGGTCTTATCTCCAAGCCACCATAGGAAGACTTGCTATTACTTGCACATAAGTGACGGAAGCATTTTAGCTGGCATAGAACAGGCGCAAAAACAAGACGAACATTTGAAGACGATCATGAAGCTTATCAGCGACGACAATCAACAATACGACGACTACTTTATAAAGTCCGGAATTCTTTACAAATTAGTCAAAGATGCTGAATTGATGGTGGTTCCAAGGGATTTGCAGCAAATTATCATCGGCAAGGCTCACGATAGAGGCCACTTCGCTCTCAAGAAGACGAAGGAGTTAATCTGCAAGGAGTACTACATACCAAATTTAGACGACAAAATCAAGAAGTACATCGACTGCTGTATACCTTGCATATTAATCAACCGCAAGCGAGGTAAACAATAAGGTCTTCTGCACCCCCTGCAAAAAGATGACGTGCCGCTGCAGAAGTACCACATTGACTTTTTGGGTCCACTAGAGTCAACCAGCAAGAGCTATAAACATATACTAGCTGTTATCGACGCTTTCACGAAGTTTTGCTGGTTATACCCTACAAAGTCAACTACATCTAACGAGGTCATATTAAAGCTACGCAGCCAAAGCCTGATGTTTGGCAACCCTGCTTGCATAATTTCAGATAGAGGCTCAGCGTTTACCGCCCAAGACTTTCTGCAGTACTGAGAACATCAAACTGGTGAAGACGACTACAGGACTTCCACGGGTAAGCGGACAGGTGGAAAGGCTCAACGCAGTGATCATCTCCGTGCTTGCCAAGCTCAGTATAGACGACCCTTCCAAATGGTTTAAGCACGTAGATCGAGTCCAGCGAGCAATAAACTCGACATACACCAGAAGCATCGATACCACACCTTTCGAACTTTTGATGGGTGTCAAGATGCGCACCAAAGATGACCAGCAGCTTCAGAGTTTGATCCACAAAGAGTCCATCATTGCATTTGAAGACGACCGCAATGAGCTACAGGCAAAAGCAAAGACTCAAATTCTGAATCTGCAAGACGAGAACAAGAAGACGTATAACCTGCGACGTAAAGCAGCCAGTCAGTATGACGTTGGCGACCTAGTAGCCATAAAGAGGACTCAGTTTGGTAGCGGACTCAAACTAAAACCAAAGTTTTTGGGTCCGTACCAGATCATCAAGGTGAAACATAACAATGCTTACGACGTCAAAAAAGTTGGCAATTCCGATGGGCCTAAGCACTCTTCTTCGTGTGCGGAGTATCTGAAGCCATGGTCCACGAGCAACGACGACGAAAGCGACGATACATTCGAGGCGAGTGCATGGTCAGGACGGCCGGATGTGGGTTGTGTTTTGCAAATCCCTAGACAAAACGAGCGTGAGCGAATTCGCTCCCAAGCGAATTCCCAAAGCGCAACAGCAAGCACGACCGATGGCGAATTAAGACATCTGCCGACGTGAGAAGGTTGTGGAAAGAGACCAGACGACGAACGACGCTTAAATTCTATTTCTTGTACCGAATACTATATTTCAATTATTAAACTTAATATTAAACCAAAACCCCCACATATATATATTAATAACACTTGTCGGTTCTTTAATTCGCTTTGTACCACGGTTTTTTCGTTTCGTTCGTTTGTGCACAAGCAACATAAACGGTTCTCGCGTCATCTGCTTTGCGGTTTTGCTTGCGTTGTTTCGTTTCGGTTTCGGTGCTCTAAGTGTGCATGCCATTGTTGTTGTCAGCTGCACCTACTCAGTTCCTTTAAAACTGTGAACTTTCGCTGCTGGTCTGTAGAACTGTGAGCCAGTGTGTTTGAGCGCTTCGATCGGGTGTACAGTTCCTATAAAACTGTTCGAGGTTATTCACCGATCATTAACCTCTCCGTGCTTCAGAAACTTTAACCCAGTGCTTCCTAAACATACCCAATGGCTTCTAATAGCACCCCCTCACTCGTGTCCCCCTCACCATTGTTCGTAGATACGGAATCTGCATTCTACAAGCGCAAAGTGCAATCCATGGTAGGGGCCGTCGGCAAGGAGAGAATGGGAGAGCTCAGTGAGGAGGAGCTAAACGTCAGGCTGAAGTTGCTAGCGGAACTTGTAGCTTCATTCAACGAGCACCATAATGCCCTGGAGAGGATTGATCTGGATGAGATCGGTAGTCCCTTGAGGGACGAGTTTGACGAGTGCGTGGTCATGCTGGAGGTTCGCATGACACGAGAGTTAAACAAGCGGCAGCCCACAATGCTACCATGCTCAACAATGCGGACGGACCATGTAGAAGAGGCCCCAACACGGTCGTAGTGCAAAGTCGGCCACGCATGCCGGAGTTGAAGCTTCCTGAGTTCAGTGGGGGCTACGCTCAGTATTCCTCGCTTCGGAGGATGTTTTCCTACATAATAGACAAGGATACCGATTTGTCAAATGTGGAGAAGCTGCAGCACCTGCGTTCCTGCCTGACAGGACCAGCACTAGACACTATTTCGTCTCTAGAGCTCACGCACGCCAGCTATCCCATCGCGCTAGACCTCCTTGAAGGTGGACAGCGCTACGCAAGCCAAGTGGGAGGAAACGTCATCGCTGGATAGCATACCTACAAGCTAGCAATTCACCGCTTTTCTGGAGCAAAGATGTCAGAAGTTGGAGAATCGGGAGCACGCCATGGCAATGTATACGCCTGGCATTCAGGTGGGAAAGATTAAAAAAGTACAGAGCAACACAAGAAGTTCGTTTGTAGCCACTGAGTCTGTTTCTCTTGAGTGTATTTTTGCAATACTGCTGGCCATATTATATATACATGCGCGCTGTTTGGAAATCTTTCGGTAGTACCCACGCATCTGCCATCAGAGCCGACGAAACGTTCAATGTTGTCAACGATTGCTCGTTTTTATGATCCATTAGGACTGGTTGGGCCTGTCATCGCAAAGGCAAAGATTTTCCTTCAGTTGGTATGGAAGAAGCAGCTCCAATGGGATGAGAGTCTGCCAGAGTCTCTTTCATCAGCGTGGAACATGTTCTGCGAGAGTTTGTCCACCCCTCAGTTGTTTAGATTTCCTCGTCTGGCAGTTCTCCCCAAGTCAACAGTGGAAGTTCACGGGTGTTGTGACGCCAGCCTAGACGCCTATAGCGCCTGTATTTACGTTGTGTCAAGGACAAATAATCGCGCGCACGTGCAACTTCTGTGTGCGAAGTCTCGTGTCGCCCCTCTTAAGGTATTGACGGTGCCCTAGTTGGTTATGTGGCGCTGACTTTGCTTTCTCAATTGATCAGTGAGATACAGCAACTTAAATTGTTCACTGGAAGCTTCTATTGCTGGTCCGACTCCACAACTGCCTTGTCTTGGGTGCGCAATGACTCATCAAGTTTTAACGTATTCGTTGCAAATCGGGTCTCAGCCATTCAGGAGCGGACTGCTCAGATGTAGTGGCGCTACGTGTCCACCGCCAAGAATCCTGCTGATATATTGTCCAGAGGCGCTCTGCCATCAGAGCTTCTGGAATCGCATCTTTGGACCCACGGGCCGCCCTTTCTTCAAGATGAGCAGCCCCTGTGGCCAGCTCCGTCTATTCAATCTGCGCAAGAGAGTCCTGATTGCAGTTTGTCCATTCATAGACTTATCTGACGGCCGAAAGTTCTCAAATTCCTTCGGAAAGATCCAGCGCACATTTGGATACGTCAAGTTTCTGCAGCGCATAAGGTCGTCCGGATTAACAGTAGCTGACATCGTTGGTGGTACGCGGATACTTCTTCGGTCGATTCAGCAAGTGCATTTGTGGCCTGACTACAAGACTCTGCGTGACGAACAGCAGGTGCAGTCGTCGAGCTCTATCTCGTCACTCGCGCCATTCCTGGATGACCATGGCTTGTTACGCGTCGGTGGGCGGTTGGAAAATTCAGCACTTGATTTCAAGGCACCCAGTCTTTCTTCCAAGGCGTCATCCCGTCACATCTGCGGTAATTGTACGTTTCCATGAGCAGAATCTGCACGCTGGGCCTGGATCATTGCTCGCACTTATTCGGCATGAGTATTGGCCGATTGGAGGGCGCAAGACAGTGGCCAACGTCGTAAATCGCTGCACCAGATGTTTTAAGGCCAAGCCGCGCCTGCTTCAGCATATTATGGCCGACTTGCCGAAGGATCGTGTGAATGCGTCGTACGTTTTTGCAGTCACCGGTGTGGATTTTTGTGGTCCGTTCTTTTATAAGAGCGAGGTGCGGACCAGACCACCCATCAAATGCTACATATGTCTCTTCATATGCTTTGCCACCAAGGCCGTTCATTTGGAGCTTGTGCAGGATTTATCGACGCCAGCGTTCATAAGCGCTCTAAAGCGATTCATTTTAACTCACGGTCGGCCCAGGGAAATTTGGTCCGATAACGCAACCAACTTTGTGGGAGCAAAGAACGAGTTGGCGGAGTTGAAGAAGCTGTTCCTGGCAGAAAGGCATATAAAGGAAGTTCAGGAGTTTTGCGTTGCGGATCATATCGACTGGCGGTTTATTCCCCCTCGCTCTCCCCACTTTGGCGGACTCTGGGAGGCTGCGGTTAAAACAGCCAAACATCATTTCTACCGTTCTGCTTCCAGCTCCTTGCTGTGCTTTGATGACCTGAGAACGCTTGTGTGCCACATCATTGCCATAATAAATTCAAGGCCATTGCTTCCCATTTCAGAGCACCCCGAAGACTTAGACGTGCTAACACCTGCGCATTTCTTATGTACTGCTCCAATCCGTACCTTCGCAGAACCAGATGTGACCGGACTCAATTTCAATCGCCTTGATCGCTGGAACCAGGTCAACTTCCTGCAACAGACGTTCTGGTCCCGCTGGCGAGAGGAGTACCTCACGCTTCTGCAGGAGAGGGCAAAATGGAGGACTGAGCAGCCTAACCTCAGCGTCGGCGACGTGGTCCTCGTAAAGAATGAGAACTTGCCTCCACTTAAGTGGCCGCTGGGAAGGATGGCGAAACTGATCGCCGGAAGAGATGGCGTTTCCAGGGTAGCTGAGCTCAAAACGGCTACTGGGATCACCACGAGGGCTATCGCAAAGGTATGTATGCTGCCAAAGAAGGATGTCGAAGACCCGTGCTCTTCAACGGGGGGAGAATGTTCGGCTAAGCGCCGGCCCATGGCAGCGCAAAAAGAGCAGAGCTAAGCTCTTACGCACAACATTGCCCGCTTCACTCTGCGCTCTTGAGTCATTTGCCCCCTTCCCGAAAATCGTCAGCCGACGAAGGCTGTTAGGGAGGCTCGTCTACGCGGCAGAGGCACTTCGAAATCTCGCATCATCAATAAAACAACATATCGTCGGTTGGCACAGTGGCCTGCCATTTCGTTATTAACCTTTTATACAAAGCCCTTTTTTGTTTCTCGCGTCAACACGGTCCACCACGGGTCCGCCTGTAGCTAACTCTTACCCATACTCGTCCCACTCGCCTTACATGGAAAATAAAAAACCTAAGATAATCAAACAAAACTGTGTTGTGAATTAATCAGAAAATAAATTTTCGACTAAGTTCTACGCTATTGAAAAGGCTCAATAGCTCAACAATGATGTAGTGTGGCTTGTCTGGACGGCCTAAAAGTATGTTTAGGGAATGGGATGGGCTGTCCAAACTGAAGGCGGACTTCTCTCACGGACCTTTGAGTGAAAGGAATGGACAGGGGAGGTAATTTCCCCAAAGTGGATCGGGTCGGAGAGAGTCTGGAATGGAGTGTCGATCGCGGCTTGAACGAGAGAATGAGGCAGGGGCAGTTCCCGAGGAGTATTGAGACAGTTTAGAAGTGCGCGCTCGAACAAAATTTAAGCTAGTGAAAGCAAAGAAAACGGCGAAATATAAAAATCAAACAGCCCATCAGCATACCGGCAGCGCCAGCAAACAACCGCGCGTTCAGCTAGACGCGCTTGCCCAGCTTCATCAGGCAGCGCTAGGCCGCCAGCAACGGCATTATTATAGCAACGGCCGCGCTCGCCTTATTTTCATCATCAGGCAGAGCGCGCTAAAGCAGAAGCCAAAACTGAAGCTCTCAGACAGCAGCAGCGTCAGCGCGCCCAGGCAGAAGCCAAAACTGCAGCTCTCAGCCAACAACAGCGTCAGCGCGCCCAGGCAGAAGCCAAAACTGCAGCTCTCAGCCAACAACAGCGTCAGCGCGCCCAGGCAGAAGCCAAAACTGCAGCTCTCAGCCAACAACAGCGTCAGCGCGCCCAAGCATAAGCCAAAACTGCAGCTCCAGTCCAACAACAGCGTCGGCGCACCAGCAACAGTGGCAACAAACCAACAACAGCGTCCGCAAACCAACAATAGCATCAGCCGTAACAGAGCAGGCGAACGCCGTATCGGCCCTTTACTTTAGTGTAGTGTAGTTAGTTCAGCGCCTTCCGCGCAAGCGATCTTAAATTAAAATTAAAGGGAGGGGAATGTAAAGCGGGAAGGAGTATAGGCGTCAGGCAATGCTGTAGAGCGATCCAGCTATTCCCTCTCCCATCTAATTTCTTTATTCCCTCTCATACCTAATTCCTTTATTCCCTCATCCACCTTACCAACAACTCCCGCCAAGCTAAGCATAGCGTAGCTTGGAAGTATATCGCGAAAGCGAGAGAGCAAGACGCTGCATCGGTGCGGATGAGAGTAGGTGTAGAGAGAGCGAGGTAGCGCTCTCTTCGAGGTATTCGCTTTAATTTCGTTACAGCCGACGTCGAAGCGCTTCTACGTTGGAGAGGAATGAAGTGGGCATATAACTGCCACTAAAAGGTACCTGTTGTAATTTTCAGCCCTCTCATGCCCTATATCCGGCCTATGCCGTTCAATGCCTCATCAAATATTTTCCTTACCACTCCCTCTCCCACATAGCTTAAGCAGCTGATCCGCAGCTTGCGCTTGTAGCCCACTACAGCGGGTTAACATTTAGCATTTAACATTCACAGTTCGCCTTTTTCATTGTTTTTCTATGCTCGCTCATCGTTAACATTACTTTATAACATCATCAACGTTACATTTACATTTAAGTTTTAGATATACTTTAGCGTCGTCTTTATAATGTTTAGTGGGGTCCCTAATGTTAGGTTTTTATGTTAATTAAATTAATAATGATTATGTTGTGTTAGTGTTTTCATTGGGGAGCCATGCGTCGATTAATGTTGCTGTGTAGGTAGATCGTAGTGGCGTAAGGGATCATCAAAATTTAGAAGTGGATAGGATGATCATGGTCGGGAGGGCGAAGCGCAAGCAGAACATCCGCTGCGAAGATGTGCGCCACTGTGTACTTGTCCGTCTTTGAGATGTGTGTTAGTGTACTATGTTTTGTGGATAGAGTCTTGTAGCACGTGAACAATAATTGTACCTTTAATGTCAGCGAGCAAGGGATCGGCTCGAATTTTTATACCCCAACCCTTCTCTACCGAATTTGGAAGCCGGAACCAGCACGTGCTTTCGGGTCCGATCCAACCCCCACCAGCTCGACCGCATAGGTGGTATACTACAGTATCTATCTATATAATATTTAATTAAAGATCATAATTATTTGGCGCCCAACGTGGGGCACGAAGCTGTTGTAATGACAGGTCCATCCGGTATGCCCCGATCTCATTAATGTAAAAGTATACGTCCATAACATCTGACGATACATCTGTTTGACATTTACCTATCCACAATAGTAGACCCTCATTAAATAAGTACACGAGACTCGTACCCTTAGAATCGCAGTATAAGTTTTAGCTACCCGAGCTTTAACACTGCAAACAAAAAGGGGAGTTGATGCTAGCTTGTTTTTTTGTTATTTAGATGTCGTTTATTGGTTTCTACGCGGACAACTGAGCTGTGGCCATCCCATCTTTTGACAATTAACACTGATAGCGTTGGCGTGCGTGTAGTTTGTAGCATTTTTTTTGTTTCTAGTCTGTTTTACTTGAGTGTTAGTGTCACGGAAGTCCTTAAATCGACAGAACCAAATTGTTGCCGTTTGCCTTTTTGTATTCTGTGCGTGTGGGTTTCGTCAGTTATACGTAAACTCGTAATAGTAACAGTAAGATCAGTTCATTAAATGTTAGGTGTGATTCGTGAAGGTGTTTGTTGTTAATATACGTTGTTATTGGCAAGCCACCCTCACATGTAGATACACATACCGGAGGTACATACCTTTCCCATGGACGGATATAGGACAAGATTGATGTAGAGGACAGTAACGGCAACCGATTGCATGGCACCCAAATGATAGACTTTTTGATTGTTTCATATCTCTTTTTTTTAGCGTTTAGCGTTTTTATTTTTGTTCATTAGTACCATATATTTGTATTCCTATTAGTCATACCATAGATAGGCACAAAAAAAAAGAAAAAGAAAAACCATTAGTTATGCCCCTCGCTCGAAGTACTGAGAATTTGTCCACATTGCAAGACACGGGAAAGATCTGTTTGATTTGCTCGGAAGGAATTGCCTTTCAAGCCCAATTGATAGTTTCTAGCTGTGGTCACGAGTTTCATAGAGCTTGCTTTTCCTCCCAAGCGGGGAGACCTAAAGTCTGCCCCGTGTGCTCCGGTGCTCAACTGAGTGCATCTCTGGAAAGTTTGACCTCTGAACTGCAGCCTTCTGGTTCAAATCAACGAGCTCCTACAGTTGCGCATTCATTATTGACGCGAGCACAGAGTAAGAGAAAGACGGAAGCCAATATGTCGAACCCAAATGTTCCACCTACGGCACAAGCCTCGACTGGTCCATCATGTGATAGTCAGGTTTCAATGGTGGATAGCATGAAACAAGCTATTGCTGAGGCAATGGCAACGGCCATGGCACAGCAGACAGAGTTCTTGGCAGCGTCCATGATGCAGCAAACGGAAAGGTTAGCTCAAGCCATGAATACAGCCTTCCAACGAAATGCTCAACATGCAGCTTCTCCTGTTGAACCAATCCGAGAAGTCCCACAGCAGCATATGTTTCAGCCAATTGATCCTAGAGCGCATCATCCAGAACTGCAGCCCAACCAGAGGTCAGTACGAAGTGATAACCTATCACGCGGCACTTCGACGAGTTCGTTGAGGCCAGATAAGGTCACACAAATTATGACGAACTGGAAACTTCGGTTCACAGGAAAAGGTCCAATGGTAGTCGAAGATTTTATTTACAGGGTCGAAGCATTAGCGGCACAGACCTTGGAGGGAAACTTGGACTTGGTGGCACAGAATGTCAACAACCTCTTTGAGGGTATTGCCAGTGATTGGTATTGGCGGTACCACAAGAGTGTTACGAATGTCCAATGGCATGCCTTGTGTTCGGCATTAAGAGGCCAATTCATGGACGATCGTACCGATCGGGATATTCGATCAGAGATAGAGCAGCGTAAGCAGCGATCGAGCGAGTCTTTCGATGAGTTTTATAGAATCATAGCTGCGTTGGCTGACAGGCTCTCACAGCCAATGTCCGAGCAGTCTATGGTAGAAACCTTACGGGCCAATCTTCTTCCCGAGATCCAGCTCGAAATTTTGTATGAGCCCTCAGCCTCTGTCACTCAACTGCGAAGACTGGTCAGGACAAGGGAGATTTTCATGAAAACCATAGGGAAATCGCAAGGGGCAGTACATCGGCCAGTGCAAAAACGCCAGGTATGTGCAGTACAGTGCCAGGTCGAGCAAACTTCGGACTCTGAAGGGTCCGAGGAAGATTTTGAGGTGGCAGCTATGGAACTGGTATGCTGGAATTGCACTGCCAAAGGTCATAGGTACCAAGACTGCACAGCAGATAGACGCGTCTTCTGTTATGGGTGTGGCAAGGCAGAAACCTACAAGCCCAGTTGCAGCAAATGTAATGGCCAAACTTCAAAAAACTACTTAGGGCGTGCACAGCTGAAAAAGGCACGCAAACCAATGATTTCGAAGGGAACGATGACCGATTAATTGTTGTTTCCGGCAACCCAAACACCAGCCAAGACCACTTATCAATTGTCGATTCACCACCTACGCATATTGACTCTCAGGGAAGCAGCATGCCCCGCGGTAAATCACGCAGAAGTAAATTTACAAAAATTCAGAAGGCCGAACGCAAACTCCTTCTTTCAGCGATTGTAGGCCAACTTAGTGACCTACGACCTTACGCCCAAGTCCAAATACTGGACAAAATAGTCATTGGCCTGATGGACACGGGAGCCACCGTAAGTTGCATCGGGGGAAGCTTAGCAGCCGAGCTGCCAGCTTTAAATATGCCGTGTACTAAATTAGCCGCTACCATCCGGACGGCTGATGGGCAATCCCAACAAATCACAGGGCGCTTAACAACCGACGTGACCTTCCGAGAAGAACAGAAAAAGCTCACTTTTTACATAGTTCCCTCACTATCAGGGGATCTGTATTTGGGCATAGATTTTTGGAAGCATTTCAACCTTTTGCCAGAATTGTTTTTGCATAAGGGTCACGTGATTTCGGCACTAGAAGACCCGCTGACCCGACCTTTGACACCATCTCAGCAGCAATTGCTGCAAGAGGTTATTAGGGTTTTCCCGTCGTATGCTGAAAAAGGATTAGGTCGTACACAGGTGATCACACATTCCATAGAGGTTGGAGAGGCCAAGCCTATTAAGCAACGGCACTATGCCGTCTCACCAGCTACAGAAAGACTAATGTATGCAGAATTGGATCGAATGATCAAATTGGGGGTAATAGAAGAGTCCACCAGCGCATGGTCGTCACCTGTAGTTCTGGTGCAAAAGCCGGGGAAGGTGAGACTATGTATTGACAGCCGGAAACTAAACGAGGTAACGGTGAGGGATGCCTACCCAATGCCATTAATAGAGGGAATCCTAGGAAGGCTTCCAAAGGCAGAATTTATTACGAGCCTAGATTTGAAGGACGCCTTTTGGCAGATCCCTTTAGATCTAAAATCACGGGACAAAACAGCCTTTACAGTGCCAGGCAGACCCTTATATCAGTACTGTGTCATGCCGTTTGGTCTATCCAATTCTCCACAAACAATGTGCAGGCTGATGGACAAGGTAATCCCACCTGAGTTGCGCAACGAAGTCTTCGTATATTTAGATGACCTTTTGATCGTATCAGATACCTTCGAGCGACATTTGGAGGTTCTTACCGTGGTTGCAGGTACTTTAGATAGAGCGAAGCTGACCATTAATGTGGAAAAGAGCAAATTTTGTCTCGCCGAAGTCAAGTACTTAGGCCACATTATTGGTAATGGCACAATAAGCACAGACCCGACTAAAATATCAGCTATTGTTGACTTTCCGACGCCACGTTCCTTAAAGCAGGTGCGTCGATTTTTGGGCCTGACCGGATGGTATAACAAATTTATCCGGAATTATGCAGCAGTGGCAGCCCCAATTACGGACACTCTTAGGAGCAATCGTAAGTTTGTGTGGACTAAAGAAGCCCAGGAAGCATTCGAAGTTTTGAAGAACCAGATGTGCACAGCACCTGTTCTGCACAGTGCTGACTTCGATAGGGCCTTTGCGATACATTGTGACGCAAGTAACACAGGCGTGGGGGCGGTGTTGATGCAGACAGATGCAGAGGGAAATGAGGTCCCTATTGCCTTTATGTCAAAAAAATTGAACCGTTGCCAAAGGAATTATACAGTCACGGAAAAAGAATGTTTAGCTGCGGTTCTTGCCGTGAAGAAGTTCAGGGCTTATATTGAGGGACAAGAATTTTTAATTGTCACGGACCATGCTTCGCTCAAGTGGCTAATGTCCCAAACAGATCTGAGCTCCCGGTTGGCGCGGTGGGCCCTAAAGCTACAAGGCTTTAAGTTCAAAATCCACCACCGCAAGGGAAGTCTGAATGTGGTGCCAGATGCTCTATCTAGAACATTCACAGAGGATCTCTCACTTATTGAGATAGCCAGTCTGATAGATCTACAGGCCAAGGAGTTCGACGACGTAGATTACGTGGCCCTGAAGGAAAAACTGAAGTCCTCCAGCTGTCAGATATCGGACGTACAGGTGAAAGATAGGTGCATCTATCGTCGAGCAGAGCACGCGGCGGACGAAAAATTATCGGACGACTCGTGCTGGAAGTTGTGGATACCCAAAGGATTGATTCCGGAATTATTAAAAAAGGCCCATGAAGATCCGTTAGCTTCACATTGCGGAATAGGCAAGATGCTGGAAAACTTAAGGCGTTATTACTATTGGCCCAATCTGGTGGTAGATGTAAAGGAATATGTAAATAATTGTGATGTTTGCAAGGCAACCAAACATCCTAACAAAACCTTAAGGCCAGCTTTGGGGAAATCAGGCTCTTCCGAACGGGTCTTTCAGCGCTTGTACGTAGACTTTTTAGGCCCATATCCGCGAAGTAGTTCAGGGAATATCGGACTTTTTATAGTAGTCGACCATGCGTCTAAATTTCCATTTTTGAAGCCAGTGCGGAAGTTTACGGCCGACGCCATAATCCCTTTTCTGGAGCAGGAAATTTTCCACTGCTATGGGATACCTGAAACGCTAGTGTCGGATAATGGGGTCCAGTTTAAGTCAATAGTGTTCAATGCTTTGCTGGAAAAATATAATGTCAATCACATGTATACAGCATTATATGCTCCCCAGGCCAATGCGTCCGAACGAGTAAATCGTTCAGTACTAGCGGCCATCAAGGCTTATATACACCCAAACCAAAAGAACTGGGATGAGAGACTTAGCAGCATCTGTTGTGCGCTACGCTCAAGTCTGCACTCAGCCATCAGGACCACCCCCTATAGGATGTTATTTGGACAGCACATGATAACCGATGGGAAGAGTTATCGAGTATTGAGGGAATTGGAATTACTAGAGGATAGGACGGTTCAGTTCAGCAAGGATGATTCCCTAGATCTCATCCGTCAGTCAGCCCGAAGCTCGATGCAAATGCAACACCAGCGTAACGAGCGAGCATATAACCTGCGCAGCAGAGAGGTGTCGTTTTACCCGGGACAAGAAGTGTTTAGGCGTAATTTCCAGCAGAGCAACTTTGTAAAGGGCTTTAGTGCCAAACTGGCGCCAGTGTTTGTGAAGGCAAGAATTAGACGTAAACTGGGGTCCGCTTATTATGAAGTCGAGGATCTACAAGGCCACCTCATTGGTAAATACCATGCCAAAGACCTGAAGCAGTGACGGATGTCTGACAAGCCTGGATCTCCCTTGGGTGAATTCTCTTCCCCGCAAGTGGGATCTTAGTGGGGGGAAATTGTAGTGTGGCTTGTCTGGACGGCCTAAAAGTATGTTTAGGGAATGGGATGGGCTGTCCAAACTGAAGGCGGACTTCTCTCACGGACCTTTGAGTGAAAGGAATGGACAGGGGAGGTAATTTCCCCAAAGTGGATCGGGTCGGAGAGAGTCTGGAATGGAGTGTCGATCGCGGCTTGAACGAGAGAATGAGGCAGGGGCAGTTCCCGAGGAGTATTGAGACAGTTTAGAAGTGCGCGCTCGAACAAAATTTAAGCTAGTGAAAGCAAAGAAAACGGCGAAATATAAAAATCAAACAGCCCATCAGCATACCGGCAGCGCCAGCAAACAACCGCGCGTTCAGCTAGACGCGCTTGCCCAGCTTCATCAGGCAGCGCTAGGCCGCCAGCAACGGCATAAATTTAATAGCAACGGCCGCGCTCGCCTTATTTTCATCATCAGGCAGAGCGCGCCAAAGCAGAAGCCAAAACTGAAGCTCTCAGACAGCAGCAGCGTCAGCGCGCCCAGGCAGAAGCCAAAACTGCAGCTCTCAGCCAACAACAGCGTCAGCGCGCCCAGGCAGAAGCCAAAACTGCAGCTCTCAGCCAACAACAGCGTCAGCGCGCCCAGGCAGAAGCCAAAACTGCAGCTCCAGTCCAACAACAGCGTCAGCGCGCCATCCACAGCGTGGCGCAAACTGGCAGCACCAACAACAGTGGCAACGCACCAACAACAGCGTCGGCGCACCAGCAACAGTGGCAACAAACCAACAACAGCGTCCGCAAACCAACAATAGCATCAGCCGTAACAGAGCAGGCGAACGCCGTATCGGCCCTTTACTTTAGTGTAGTGTAGTTAGTTCAGCGCCTTCCGCGCAAGCGATCTTAAATTAAAATTAAAGGGAGGGGAATGTAAAGCGGGAAGGAGTATAGGCGTCAGGCAATGCTGTAGAGCGATCCAGCTATTCCCTCTCCCATCTAATTTCTTTATTCCCTCTCATACCTAATTCCTTTATTCCCTCATCCACCTTACCAACAACTCCCGCCAAGCTAAGCATAGCGTAGCTTGGAAGTATATCGCGAAAGCGAGAGAGCAAGACGCTGCATCGGTGCGGATGAGAGTAGGTGTAGAGAGAGCGAGGTAGCGCTCTCTTCGAGGTATTCGCTTTAATTTCGTTACAGCCGACGTCGAAGCGCTTCTACGTTGGAGAGGAATGAAGTGGGCATATAACTGCCACTAAAAGGTACCTGTTGTAATTTTCAGCCCTCTCATGCCCTATATCCGGCCTATGCCGTTCAATGCCTCATCAAATATTTTCCTTACCACTCCCTCTCCCACATAGCTTAAGCAGCTGATCCGCAGCTTGCGCTTGTAGCCCACTACAGCGGGTTAACATTTAGCATTTAACATTCACAGTTCGCCTTTTTCATTGTTTTTCTATGCTCGCTCATCGTTAACATTACTTTATAACATCATCAACGTTACATTTACATTTAAGTTTTAGATATACTTTAGCGTCGTCTTTATAATGTTTAGTGGGGTCCCTAATGTTAGGTTTTTATGTTAATTAAATTAATAATGATTATGTTGTGTTAGTGTTTTCATTGGGGAGCCATGCGTCGATTAATGTTGCTGTGTAGGTAGATCGTAGTGGCGTAAGGGATCATCAAAATTTAGAAGTGGATAGGATGATCATGGTCGGGAGGGCGAAGCGCAAGCAGAACATCCGCTGCGAAGATGTGCGCCACTGTGTACTTGTCCGTCTTTGAGATGTGTGTTAGTGTACTATGTTTTGTGGATAGAGTCTTGTAGCACGTGAACAATAATTGTACCTTTAATGTCAGCGAGCAAGGGATCGGCTCGAATTTTTATACCCCAACCCTTCTCTACCGAATTTGGAAGCCGGAACCAGCACGTGCTTTCGGGTCCGATCCAACCCCCACCAGCTCGACCGCATAGGTGGTATACTACAAAGATTATGAAGCAAATATATGATATGATTATTTCATATGATATTTCGTATGATATTGGCAAACATACATTGATACAAGATACAACAATTTAAAGTGGCTATTATAAAATATGGGAATGTTTCTCATATAGCTTCAGAATTATATGATTATGAAGCAAATATATGATTTGATTATTTCATATGATATTTCGTATGATATTGGCAAACAAACTGTTCGCAGCAGAACGCCATCTGAATATATTAGATCTCTACCTCTTAAAATCACGACATTGAAGTCACACACTATTATTTTTAATTATCATTGTAAATTTCACCACTAATCTATCGATAGGTTTCTATGAAAAGTTCGAAAACACACATTACAAGCAGTCAAAAGGCTCTTTTGGTTTTTTAATGTTTATAAATTACAAAAGGGGCCGAAGTGGGGTGCAAACCAGCATCTCCTTAAAACATTGGTGACCCCGACGTGATCTTGCTTCTCGTATTGCCGCAAATCTCACTTTCGTTATTCATCGCGCTCTTGCCGCTGAAGCAGAGACACTAAATACATGTACAGACATATGTACATACATATTTCGTAGACGGGCTCGAGTGAGCGCTACTCTCTATCGATCTTATCGTGTTATTTAGCAGATCGGCTATAATAACCAAGCTGTTTGGTGCATATCAGTGCCAAGTACAACCATTTTCTTAGAAAAGAAGCCGTCGAGCCGATACCTACATACTTACATACATGCATATGTGAATGCAAGTGCCGCTACAATCGATCTCGCAATACATACACATACACAAGCCGCTGCACGCATAAAAACGGTAATCGCATTCTCGCACTGCCCACTCTGTGACATTCGCAGTGGTCAAGGGCAAAGCTCTCCTCCATAAGTGGAGTTTGGTGACAGGCCGGAGTACATCGAGCACTCAACAAAACGTACCAACCTAACATAACCTCGCCAACAACAGAAGGGAAAATTCGACAAGTGAAAAAGACTTTTGCAAAGCCAAACGCACTTCTGTTCAACGTCAACTATTAGCAATGAACGAATTCTTCAGCGCCGGTGAGATGATCAGCTTTGACGAGTCGGACTTGATGGTGCGTATAGAATCTGTGGAGAGCATGAAGGCCGAGTTTGAAATCAGCCAGTCAAGGCTAGAAAAATTAGATTTGCTCGAGCTTTCAACGGACTCCCGCTCAGACTTCAAAAAAGGATTACTGGAAGATCAAAGCCACTCTCGCTCGTCAACTGGATGTACTCACTAAGGGACATATAACGGACGCCAACCCAACAACTATACCACGCTTTGCTGAAAGTACGCACACACTTGCTCACTCGTTCAACCGTAAGTCTCGCCTGCTGGAATTGCAGCTGCCCAGGTTCAGCGGCTCCTACGAGGATTGGCCGGATTTTTACGCCATGTACAAGACTGTCATAGGCAGCAATGAGGACCTGAGTAAGATTGAGAAATTTCAGCATTTACGTGAGTGCTGCTCTCAACACAATCAAATCGTTAGAGCCTGTCGACGTAAATTACGACAAGGCGTTGGAGTTACTCATAAAGCGTTTTGATAATAAGTTGCTACACTTTCAGGGCCACGTGCGAGCTATAATCGGGCTGTCAGGTGTTGAAAAGGGATCACCAGAGGCGTTGCGTGAGTTGAGTGACAAAATTAACTCTCATCTTCGGGCGCATAGCACCATGTCAACAACTGAGGAGCTGGCTGATGGATTACTTATACACACAATATCGCACAAGCTCGATCAGCACACCCAGGAAAAGTGGCAGGAGGCGCTTGCAACGGATAAGCTACCCAGGTGGACGGATAAGTCAGCGTTCTTAGAAAAGAGATGCCGCATGATGGAAAACTTGAAAGGCGCTACGGTACCTACACCTAGCCACCAGGTGGGCAGAAATCTACAAAAGTCGAACCGTAACCGCATCTTCATCTAACAATTACCAGCAAATTTGTAATTTTTGCGACTCAAAAGAAATGCAAAATGCCCGTTGTTTTTTAATCTGTCCCCAAGTTTGAGCCACAAAGAGGCTAAGCGATTGCAACTTTGCCTAAACTGCTTGCGCAAAGGCCATGGCTTGCAGCAATGTCGCCCAGGTCACTGCAGGCACTGTCAACAAAAACATCATTCGTTGCTACACATGAGCCCCACCACAACTCAATCATCTGCCCTGTGTAAGTTAACACATAAGAAAGAACATGTAAGGAATTCGGCACAATGTTAAGAGCCACCCTAACGTAGCGCTTAAGGAAAATTAATAATCATGTGCCGCCCTAACGTATCCGAGTCTGATACTCGATACGCTGAGGCAGCAAATGTCATCGTAGCGGGCGGCGCCGTAATACCATTGGCCGCCAGCGATCTCATGATTCTGGCGTATGCTGCATCGTCAGCATTTTCCTGTTATGCGCGGCCGGCTCGCCGGCTATGCTTCGGTTAGGTTTAGAAGTAAATTTCAGTTTAAGATTTAATGAATAAACGTTCGCATCTAACTCCGACAGAAGTCGTAAATCATTTATTATATAATTATACCGTTGAGCCTTAAGGGCCAGCGAGACAGGGGGCAGTCACCCTCTCACTGTAATCACCACCTAGTTGCAAAACGGCAACCACTACCCCCCCCGCTACAGGAGCGAGCCCCTACGACCAGATTGCTGCCACCGGAGCGGAAGCGACGGAATCCGCAGCGCGGACAACACAACTTAAATATAATTGGCGCCCAACGGGATTGGAAACATCCTAAGAGAATCCACGTCCCCAAAAGATAAAACCATGTAAGTGACTGTTCGGAAAAGATAATAGATTTTGTAAAAAGCAAAAGAGAGAAATTAAAATAAAAAATTAAAAATATTTTTTTTTCTTATATAACGAGAAGGAACGTGTGAGTCGCTTCTGGGGTCGCGACTCTACTTATACCCGTACTCAGTCAGTATTTACATTTTGAAGCATAATTTTTAAAAATTTTAGAATAAAAAAAAAAATTTCACATTTTACATTTTTTTGCTACATCTGTTATCTACATATACATCTGCAATGTATATTTTACATCTAACATGTAGATTATAGATGTACCATTTCGATTCTACATCTCCTCCGCTAGGGGTTGCTCGCGCCACTGAACGCGGCAGAGTGTGCGAGCGAGAAGGAGATAGAGTTTCGTTTCTCTTGTGGGAGGGGGCGGGGGAAGCAACTGAAAATTAATTTCTTAATTCTGGCTATAATTATGATCTGATCTGATTCGGCTATCTGGTAGATATGGGCATTCTCTACAATACTGCGTTTTTAGTTTTATCGTATCTTCAAAATTGTGCCTGCCACAGATTTTCGTCCTTTGTGTGGGCGGAAGGGGGCGGGTCGAAATTGTGAAATACACTTGTAGCAGTGTGATATCACATGCGTCTAGAAACCAAATTTGGTTGCCCTAGCTTTTATAGTCTCTGAGATACAGGCGTCAAACAAGACGGACAGACGGACAGACAGACAGACAGACAGAGACTCGGCTATTGATGCCGATCAAGAATATATATACTTTATGGGGTCGGAAAATTTTCCTTCTCTGTGTTACACACATCCACTTTTACCACAAATCTAATATACCCCTTAACTCTTTTTTGAGTGCGGGTATAAAAAGAAAAAATATAAATATAATAAATATAAATATCTGACAGTGCAAGTGTGAACGTTACGCAATACAATACATTTTCGTTTTTAAACTGAATGAGTGCGTCTGTGTGGTTAAATAAATGATCGCCCGAGTTTGTTCATTTGATATCTTGCTGTGTGGTTTGATTTTTTCTCAGTAATTGCCCTTGAGTTGGAATTATATGGAACAAAAAGTACAGTACGATAGTGACGAAAGCTTAGACCTAGGGTATCGCCCCCCAGAGCCGAAACAAAATCGGTCAGAAATGGATGCAGGAATGATAAAAGCATTGGTAGACGGCGCGATCGCCAGCGCCCTCGCCGAACAAGAACGGCGAACACTGGAGAACACTGGAAGAACACTGGAATTCAGCAGTGAAATCCAAAGTATGAGGAATCAAGTGAGAGCCCTAACTATAGAAACCCCTCAAGTAGAAACCTTTAAAAGAGTGACCATCGACCCTAACATAAAGTGCGAAGTTAAGTTAGACATTGTGAAATCGGTGCCGACCTTTAGCGGAAACCATGAGGAATATGTGTTGTTCATAGACATGAACAGAACCGACAGCAGTTCAACCGCAGACAAATACAGTCCTCTTAAACCTACACACCCACAGCTATCTCAACTCTAGCGGATCGCGGGCAAGATGTTCATAAACATGAACAGGACCCAACAGCAGACAACGAACACAAAATACAGTTCTCTTGAACGAGGCCTACAAACCCGCAGCTATCTCAACTCTAGCGGATCGCGGGCAAGATGTTCATAAACATGAACAGGAACGACACAGGCCACCCCATAAATAATACAGTCCACTTGAAGGAGGCCACTTGAGAAAAGGGACACCTAAATCTAGGATCGGTTCGACCATAAAGTCATCTACATGGGTCGCGTCGAACCCACATCTGTGCATAGGCACACACACATGTCACTATCAAGGATGATCGTGGAACAAGTGCCGCACATGTGTTCTTTTCTTAGCGTTGGTCTTAGTTTAATAATATTAGAATTTCCTATATATAGTGCATAAGTTTTGAGAATAAAACAGTTCGAATTTACAACTCGTCTCAGTAACATCAACATGTGTCGTGGAGGCAATCTGCCGTAGATACGTACGAAGTCTTTAAAATTTATGTAGGTAGCCAGGCACACAACGAGGCTGTGGCCATTTTGAAAAACAAAATTTGCGGTACCGCGCGAGCGCTACTCACGTCCCACAATACCGTGTTCAATTTTGATGCAATTCTGGCCAGGCTATATTGCACATACGCGGACAAAACGTCCCTACGCGTACTACGTCAGAATCTGGAAATGGTTCGACAAGGTGATGCCGACCTTATGGCATACTATGACGAAGTCGAGAGGAAACTCACGCTCGTCACGAACAAAATAGTCATGTCACATAATGCGGACACGGCAACCATCCTGAACAAGGAGGTTAGGGACGACGCCCTCCACGCATTTATTACAGGGCTTAAACGGCCGCTTAAATCACTGGTGCTGCCAGCACAGCCCAAAGACCTCCCGTCCGCGCTAGCGCTAGCGCGGGAAGCCGAAAACAGCATTGAAAGAAGTGCATTCGCGGCATCCTACGCAAAAGCGATAGAGGACAAATCTATTGTTTACGAGGGCAACAAACGCAACAATAAATTTCAAGTCAAGCCATGGAAAGGTGAGGATAAAAATCCACACTTCATTCCTAAGCAAGGCCAAGGCAAGCCGCAAGAGGACAACCTCTGGCCAAAGCGCGGGAATACCGAAATTATTGACCAGAATAAAGTGCAGCCTATGGAGGTAGACCCTTCATTATCCAAATTTAGGCAGGACACAAGCTGGGGAAAGCCTCAAAGTAATAATAATTACAAAAGGCAGAATTCGTCCCAGCGTCAATCGGGGCAGAGACGCCAACGGGTAAATAACATAGTGCAGCAGGCCTATAACCAGGAAGAACAAGAGTACGCGAATACAGCCGAGGCCGCAGTCGCCGAGATCGACGAAGAAAACGACCCGACCGGCGACGACTTGCTTAATTTTTTAGACAGCGCTCCCAATTGCCGTTCGTCGAGCGACAATTGGCGGGCAAAACACTGAAAATTCTAATCGACACCGGAGCGGCAAAAAATTACGTGAGGCCCATAAAGGAGCTAAAGAACGTAACTGCTGCCGACTCCCCTTTCACAGTG
Organism: Drosophila ambigua; assembly: GCA_018150905.1. Lineage (NCBI taxonomy): Eukaryota > Metazoa > Arthropoda > Insecta > Diptera > Drosophilidae > Drosophila > Drosophila ambigua. Next base: position 2,152,955 of record JAECWS010000080.1, read on the forward strand.
AGCTCAATACATGGCTCCAGCAAAGTAAGAGATAAGTGCATAATGTGCATTTTCGGGCTAAAAGCCCCATTTTTTTTGTTGAAAACGCTAAATACGTTTGATGCCATTAGGTTTAGGTTTAGGTTGAGGCGGCTGTCGGGGTTGTCAGAGACCCGACACACCTAGGCCGGTTTCGGCCCGTTGTGATACCGCATGCTACGTTCCCTTCTCCCTCGTGAGACCCTATTTTATCCATTATCCCATCCGGATGCCCTAATAAAGCTTGCGATCCTTCTGGGACTGATTGCAGACATATCCGAAATGTCACCTAGAAAAGGAGCGCCCAAGTATTGGAGTCTCCTTCTACTGAGAGCCGGGCAGGAGCAGAACAGGTGTTCCACAGTCTCCTCCTCGTCCTCATCTCTGCAGCTACGACAGAAGTCGTTATATGGGGCGCCCAGCCTGTTTGCATGTGTGCCTATTAGCCAGTGTCCCGTAAGGGAGCGTATGACTGATCTGCACCTACTCCTGCTGAGTTTGCAGAGCTCATCGGTGCGCTTCTTATTTATGTTAGGCCATGTTTGCCGAGTTATGCGACATAGTGGCACAGTTTGCCATCTGTCATTTATTAGTTGCTTAAAATGTTCTTTTATTTTGAGCTTGCAGGTGGCCATTGGCATACGAATATCCTCCTTATCATTGAGAAGGGGGATTGTTGTTCCAGCTCTGGCCAGCTCGTCTGCTATGCAGTTGCCTTCAATGTCCTGGTGGCCCGGGACCCATATTAGGCTGATGACGAACTGATAAGCCATCTCATGAAGAGATTTGCGACAGTTTGCCACGGTAGCCGAGCTTGTCGTTATCGCGTTCAGCGATTTGATTGCAGCTTGGCTGTCACTATAGATATTTATGTGAGTTGCCGCAGGGGTTAGTTCCTGAAGACAGCTCAAAGCTTCCTTGATCGCTATGACCTCCGCTTGGAAGACACTGCAGTGATCCGGGAGCCTGAAGGAGTAACTTATGTTCAGCTGTTCGGAGTAGATTCCTCCTCCGACCTTGTTGTCCAACTTTGAGCCATCGGTAAAGATTCGAATGGCTCCTTTTAGACCAGGTGGTCCCTCAAGCCAGTTGTTTCTGTGAGGGATGATTGTTTCAAAGGGGTATCTGTATACTCCCTCGGAACGCAATAGTCCGTTTTTGTGGGGACGATTTTGTTTCCATTTAGGCATTTGATGCCATTATAGGTTCCGATTCGCTAACGCGAGCGGGAGCGGTACTTAACCTGCGCGACAAAACAATCAAGTACGGAAACGTAACGGAACAGCTTCAGTTCCACGAATGCGACAGTGTAAATTTCACCCAAGTCGACGACCTAACGGTCCCAGATGCGGTAAAGGCCGAATTTAAGAAAATGATACAGAAGAGAATTAGAGTTTTTTCGACCTTTAGCGAGGCGCTTCCCCTTTAACACCTCAGTTATCGCCACCATTCGAACCGAGAGTAACGAACCAGTCTACTCTAAATTATATCCCTACCCCATGGGAGCAGCAGACTTCGTGAACAAAGAAGTCAAAGAACTACTGAAAAACGGAATAATCCGGCCATCTATGTCACCGTATAACAGTCCGATTTGGGTCGTAGACAAGAAAAAGACCGACTCCAATGGCAACAGGAAAAACGGCTGGTAATCGACTTCAGGAAACTGAACGAGCGAACTATCGCCGACCGATACCCTATGCCTAGCATACCCATGATTTTAGCAAATTTGGGAAAGGCAAGGTTTTTTACCACCCTAGATCTGAAATCAGGGTACCACCAAATATATATGGCGGAAAAAGACCGGGAAAAAACTTCGTTTTCAATAAACGGAGGAAAATACGAATTCTGTCGCTTGCCCTTCGGACTTAGAAATGCGGGAAGCATTTTCCAAAGGGCAATCGACGACGTTCTACGCGAACAGATTGGGAAAACATGTTACGTCTATGTAGACGACGTAATAATTTTTTCCGAAAACGAAAAAGACCATGTCAGACACATCGACACGGTACTGAAATGCCTGTGCGAAGCTAACATGAGGGTGGCCCCGGAAAAGACAAAGTTCTTCAGAGAAAGTGTTGAATTCTTAGGCTTCATAGTGACCAGGGGCGGAGCCAAGACAGACCCAGAAAAGGTGAGGGCGATAAAGGAATACGCTGAACCAAAAACGCTGTTCAGCCTCAGGTCATTCCTCGGGTTAGCAAGCTTCTATAGGAGCTTTGTCAAAGACTTCGCGGCAATAGCAAGACCCCTAACCGCCATACTCAAAGGAGAAAATGGCACGGTCAGCAAGCACATGTCAAACAAAGTTTCGGTTCAGTTCGATGAAACGCAACGCGACGCTTTCGACCGCCTGCGAAACATACTGGCATCAGAGGATGTCGTACTAACGTACCCAGACTTTAAACTGCCTTTCGACCTAACCACCGATGCCTCAGCAAGCGGCATCGGAGCGGTGCTTTCCCAAAGTGGCAGACCAATAACAATGGTCTCGCGCACACTTAAAGATTGCGAGCTAAACTACGCCACAATGAGAGGGAACTACTAGCCATCGTTTGGGCCATAGGGAAACTACAAAATTACTTATACGGTTCTAAGGAGATACGAATTTTCACCGATCACCAGCCCCTGACCTTCGCCGTGTCTGAAAAAAACACAAACGCGAAAATTAAACGGTGGAAAGCTTTTATAGAGGAACACAACGCCAAAATTTTCTATAAACCAGGGAAGGAAAACTGTGTCGCCGACGCCTTGTCCCGACAAAATATTAATAACTTACAGGACGAGCCACAGTCAGACGCGGCCACTATGCACAGCGAGCTCTCACTGACCTACACAGTGGAGACCACTGATAAGCCTCTGAATTGTTTCAGAAACCAGATAATTCTGGAAGAAGCAAGCCAGCCGCTACGGCGGAACTTCATTATCTTCGGCGGAAAAACCCGCCACGTAATCCATTTTAGTAACAGAGACTCCCTAATCGAATCAGTAAAAGAGGTGGTCAATCCGAACGTCGTGAATGCAATTCACTGCGACCTTCCGACTTTAGCCTCCCTCCAACACGACCTAGTGCTGAGGTTTCCGGCAACCAAATTTTGGCATTGCAAAAATTTCGTGAACGACATCACAGACGCAAGCGAACAAGTGGAAATAACCACAACAGAACACAATCGTGCCCATAGGGCTACGCAGGAAAACGTCAAGCAGATCCTCCGGGACTACTATTTCCCAAAGATGACGAAGCTCGCCAATGAAGTGGTCGTAAACTGTAAAGTATGCACCAAAGCAAAGTATAATAGACACCCTAAAAAACAAGAGCTAGGAGTGACCCCAATTCCGTCGTATGCAGGAGAAATGCTGCACATCGACATTTTCTCCACAGACAAAAAACTCTTCTTGACCTGCATTGACAAATTCTCAAAATTTGCCATTGTGCAGCCCCTAGCTTCCAGGGCAATAGTATAAGTACGTGCCCCCATCTTGCAATTGATGAACTTCTACCCGAATACCAAGACCATATATTGCGACAACGAAGCCGCCTTCAGTTCCGAGACAATTGCTTCTCTGTTAAAAAGCCAATACGGAGTTGATGTAGTTAACGCACCTCCTCTTCATATTAGCTACAACGGGCAGGTAGAGAGGTTTCACAGCACATTGGCAGAGATTGCAAGATGCATGAAGATCGACAACAAAATCGACGATACAATCGAACTAATCATGCGTGCAACGGTAGAATACAACAAAACGTTGCATTCGGTCATAGACGAGAGGCCGGTTGAAGCAGTTCATACCAACAACAAAGATCTTAAGTTGACAATTAAAGCCAAAATCGACAGGGCGCAAAAGGACAACCTCGGTAGGATTAACCCCGGTAGACAAAACAGAGTCTTCGAAGTAGGTGAAAAAGTATACCCAAAGAATAACAGAAAGTTAGGAAACAAGCTAACCCCGTTGTACACGGAAGAACGGGTGCAGGCAGATCTGGGAACATCTGTCCTCATTAGAGGGAGGGTGGTCCATAAAGACAACTTGAGATAATCTAAACAATAATTACTACAAATCTAGTTATCACTCCCACAGGTTGGCCGCAATACTCCTCGTACTCCTTACCACAACAAATGCTCGGATTACCGACTTTTCCCAGGCGAACTACATCCCTGTACGGGACGGAGATGTGTTGGTGTGGGAACAAAGAAGCTGGGTGAGGCACTCGACAAATCTGACCGAGTTAGGGAACATCATAGACGATACTGCAAAAATGTCCCAGTTATTTCCTCAATCGCATATGCGAAAGCTGTTAGAAGTAGATATAGAACACGCGAAGAACATATTGTCCGCCCTAATGATACACCATAGAATGGCAAGAAGCCTAGACTTCTTGGGAACAGCACTCAAAGTTGTTGCGGGTACCCCTGATGCATCAGACCTCGAAAGAATCAAATTAACAGAAGCTCAACTTATAGAGTCAAACAATAGACAGGCAGTGATCAACACAGAAGCACAGAGACAAATCAATTTGCTCACCGACACGGTTAACAAAATATTGAAAGAAAATCAAGGTGATCTGGTAGACACCGCTCACCTATATGACACATTACTAGCAAGAAATAGAATGCTTATCTCAAAAATCCAGAACTTAATGCTGACTATCACACTTGCCTAGTCAAACATAATAAACCCTATCATATTTAATCATAACGACCTAAAGTCTATCTTTAACGAACAGCTCACGGAGGTCCCCATAGTTAGTCTTATGGATGTATCTAGAATTACAATTTTTCAATCCAATATTGTTATCCATGTCTTAGTTGAGTATCCTAGGATTAAAAGTAGATGTAAGAAAATCCTAATTTTTCCCATGGCGCGCAACAACACCGTGCTACAAGACAACGTTGTAGCAGAATGCGAAGAGGGGATCCTGGCGGTAACCGAATGCGTCGCCACCAACTTCGCGACATTCTGCAAGCAGGCCGCACACAGCACTTGCGCCCGCGAGATACACGCCGGAGGCGCAGCCTCATGCCGCACGCAACCGAGCCACCTGGAGCCCGTCACACTGGTGGACGATGGCATAATCATCATCAACGGGAAGCCGGCAAGGGTCAGCGTGGACAACGGACCCCTAGTAACAACAAGAGGGGCTAATCTCGTTACATTCGAGAGCAAGGCCACAATAAACGACACCACATACGTGAACCTCAACGGAGCCGTGAGCAAGGTACCAGGCACCGCGGCTTCCCCCCTACTCACCATATTAGGGCACGACGAAGTCCTCAGCCTACCACTCCTGCGACGGATGAACGAACACAACATCCAAGTTATAGAAGATCTAAGGAATGATGTGACATCCGGCGGATCACCCAAGATCTGGTTTGCGGCAGGAGTAGCCGTCAGTTTCGCGCTGTGTGGCTTGATGCTTCTACACCATTACTGGAGTCGGAGAAACTCCAGAATCAGGCTCCAGAATGACATCAGGGAGATCGGCATCCCCGAGGACAGGGATCACCCAAGGGGGGAGTAGTTAACACATAAGAAAGAACATGTAAGGAATTCGGCAGAATGTTAAGAGCCACCCTTACGTAGCGCTTAAGGAAAATTAATAATCATGTGCCGCCCTAACGTATCCGAGTCTGATACTCGATACGCTGAGGCAGCAAATGTCATCGTAGCGGGCGGCGCCGTAATACCATTGGCCGCCAGCGATCTCATGATTCTGGCGTATGCTGCATCGTCAGCATTTTCCTGTTATGCGCGGCCGGCTCGCCGGCTATGCTTCGGTTAGGTTTAGAAGTAAATTTCAGTTTAAGATTTAATGAATAAACGTTCGCATCTAACTCCGACAGAAGTCGTAAATCATTTATTATATAATTATACCGTTGAGCCTTAAGGGCCAGCGAGACAGGGGGCAGTCACCCTCTCACCGTAATCACCACCTAGTTGCCAAACGGCAACCACTACCCCCCCGCTACAGGAGCGAGCCCCTAGGACCAGATTGCTGCCACCGGAGCGGAAGCGACGGAATCCGCAGCGCGGACAACACAACTTAAATATAATTTGTGCACCAAGCTTGCAAACTGCAACCACGATCCAGCCTCACGCATCGTCTTCAGCGAATCCATCATCTTCAACTCTCGTCAGCACTACGCTTGATTTCACACCTGAAGCCACGAATGCCCAGCCTGCAGACTACGTGGTGCTTCCAACCACCATCATATATGCCAAGAGCCACTCAGGTGTATTCATACCCTGTCGTGCATTACTTGATTCTGGATCTCAGCTCAACTTTATCACTGCTCGTCTAGCTAGGCACCTCCAACTCAAAACTCATCCGTTGCCGTATCAATATCTGGTAAAGGTGAATCAACCCTATCTTCTAACATGTCCACTGACATCTCAGCGCAGTCAAGTGATAGGAGCTTCAGCACATCATTTTCAGCAGTCGTTACTCGGATTATCAACCCCATTTTGGATTAGACATCTCTGGGTGGAATATCCCCAAAAACATCTGGCTCGCGGATCCAACGTTTTTCAAATCTCAGAGAATAGATTTATTACTTGGTGCCGGACTATTTTTCGATCTCCTCTGCATCGGGCAAATTCGAATGGCGGATAACCTACCCACTCTCCAAAAGACCAAGCTCGGATGGATTGCGTCTGGCGGTCTCTCTCGCGTACACAAAAAACACACATCCCTATCAGCCCTTTACAAGGAACCTAATCCATGGGAGGATTCACTGTCGGATATTGTAAAACGATTTTGGGAAGTCGACAATTGCTGCGGCACAACCCCTGCGCTCTCTGATGAAGACGCGCTATGTAAGCAGCTATTTCTCCAAGGTTACACGCGACTTAAGTCAGGGCAGTATTCAGTTAGGCTTCCAGCAAAGCTCAGCTTCGACACTCTAGGAGACTCATATCAACGTGCTCTACGACGTTTCAAGTCGCTGGAAAACAAATTGGCCAAAAATCACCAGTTGAAGGAGAGCTATTCTGCATTCATGCGCGAATACATCGACTTGGGCCACATGTCTTTGGCGTCCAAGCAGCAGCTTGTCCCACAATTCTATTAACCCCACCACTGCGTAGAAAAGCCAGATAGCTTTCCATGTGCGGTGACATCTGTAAGATGTAGCGCTGAGTCCGAATAATGCATCCAGACAAATTCCTGCAATGCATCTTATGGCGTGATCATCAAAATGAAATTAAAAGGAGAAAGCGAATCTGATTGTGAGAAGCTAATGGAGTGCAAGGATGGCACCAACATTGCAAAGGCGCTTGGTTTAGCTTGGAGCCATAGCTCTGATAGCCTGCTTTTCAACCTTGCTGAAATCGTACCTCCAGGATCAGTCACAAAGCGGAGCATATTATCAATGATAGCTAGACTTTACGATCCGCTCGGATTGATCGCTCCCATCGTTACCAGGTTAAAGGTATTTCTCCAAGCACTGTGGAAGGAAAAGGTCAATTGGGACGAATGCCTGTCGCAGTCGCTGCACTCCGAATGAATCAAACTCATATCGCAGCTCTCATTTGTCAGCAGCTTGAAATTGCCTCGTTTTGTATTGATGCCGCTGGCTACGTATGAGCTGCATGGAGTTTGCGCCGCCAGCACAGCCGCTTTGGTGCTTGCGTATTTGTCAGATCCGAAATGCAAGGGGAATTTTTATCACATTTGCTATGCTCTAAATCAAGGGTCGCCCCGTTAAAGACGCTGACAATCCCAAAGCTTGAGCTGGCAGCCGCACTTTTATTATCAGAGCTCATAGGATTCAGTTCGAATGCAAATATTATTGCTGGACCGATTCAAAAGTAGCGCTTGCATGAATTCGTGAAACATCTTCAAAGTTTAACGTCTTTGTATCCAACGGGGTATCACAAATACAGGAGCGGACCGGGGGCATGACCTGGCGTCATGTACCCTCTCAGCTGAACCCTGCGGACATTTTATCACGTGGATGCACACCTATGGAACTTATGGACTCACAGCTATGGCATAATGGACCCCCATTCATACAGGCCGCTAGCTCGACTTGGCCTCAAAACGTCGCCTATCCCTTTGAGCTTCCAGAGCGACGCCAGAAAGCGCTGGTACTATCAACGAAGACGGACCTATCGGCATCTTGTAAATTCAACAACACATTTGGCAAGTTACAGCGTACGTTCGCATACGTGTATCCATTTATAGCACTAAAAAGATCTGATTCGACGAATTCAAAAGGCCCACTCACTTCAAATGAGATCAAGTGCGGAACGCACTTAACTTATAAAAAACATTCAACTTACGCACTTCGCAGAGGAATACAAAGCACTCAGCTTAGAAAAACCGCTTCCAACAAGAAGCAAACTTCGTTCTTTGTGCCCACTGTTGGACGCTGAGGGACTCTTGCGCATCGGCGGGCGCCTTCAGAACTCAGACTTGTAATATGAAGCAAAGCATCCGTTATTGTTGCCTAAACGAAACCCGGTTACAGCAGCTATAATCACACATTATCATTTGGAATTTCTTCATGCTGGTGCGTTCGCTGCTTTCGAATGCGACCTAAACTAATAGAGCAAGTTATAGCCCCGCTACCAGCTGAGCGTGTGCAGCCAAGTCCGACGTTTTACGTAACTGGCATCGACTTTTGCGGTCCTTTCGACGTAAAGGTCAGGAATCGCTCACCAACGGAGTGCTACATCTCAATTTGTATATGCTTTGCAACGAAAGCAACGCATTTAGAGTTGGTAGAGGACCTGTCCACGTCATCGATTATCGCTGCCTTGAAGAGATTCATCAGCCTTCGAGGGAACATACAATATGGACAGACAACGCTACAAATTTCGTGGGTGCTCGAAAGAGCTGAAGGAACTGCGCGACCTGTTTATAAGCGATACACAGCGCAATGAAATTGTTTGCAATTGCATAGCACTGGGAGTCAACTGGAAATTCATACCGCCCCGTTCGCCACATTTTGGAGGATTGTGGGAGGCTGCTGTTAAGTTAGCAAAATATCACTTTTACCGCGTCGTAGGAAATTCTCTTCTCTCATTCAACGAATTCCGAACTCTCATCTGTCAAATATCCGCAATGCTTAATTCAAAAAATTTAAAGTGGCTATTATAAAATATGGGAATGTTTCTCATATAGCTTCAGAATTATATGATTATGAAGCAAATATATGATATGATTATTTCATATGATATTTCATATGATATTGGCAAACATACATTGATACAAGACACAAAAATTTAAAGTGGCTATTATAAAATATGGGATTAATTATTTTTATTGCTTTGATCAAGACAAATTTAAAGTTTTATTGGAATGTTTCTCATATAGCTTCAGAATTATATGATTATGAAGCAAATATATGATATGATTATTTCATATGATATTTCATATGATATTGGCAAACATACATTGATACAAGACACAAAAATTTAAAGTGGCTATTATAAAATATGGGAATGTTTCTCATATAGCTTCAGAATTATATGATTATGAAGCAAATATATGATATGATTATTTCATATGATATTTCATATGATATTTCATATGATATTGGCAAACATACATTGATACAAGACACAAAAATTTAAAGTGGCTATTATAAAATATGGCAATGTTTCTCATATAGCTTCAGAATTATATGATTATGAAGCAAATATATGATATGATTATTTCATATGATATTTCATATGATATTGGCAAACATACATTGATACAAGACACAAAAATTTAAAGTGGCTATTATAAAATATGGGAATGTTTCTCATATAGCTTCAGAATTATATGATTATGAAGCAAATATATGATATGATTATTTCATATGATATTTCATATGATATTTCATATGATATTGGCAAACATACATTGATACAAGATACAAAAATTTAAAGTGGCTATTATAAAATATGGGAATGTTTCTCATATAGCTTCAGAATTATATGATTATGAAGCAAATATATGATATGATTATTTCATATGATATTTCGTTTGATATTGCATGATACAAATTTAAAGTGGTTATTTTAAAATACCAATATGATGGCTTATATGGATATGGGAATGTTTATTAATATATATATGAAGAATACTGTTAAAATACTACTACGCAGCTAAAAACACCCGATTTTCGGAAGCCGTGGCAAAAAACCTATATAGGAGTGGTGACGTGCTTGGTATATGTCATATGAAGAAAAATTAAAATTTTTATTTTTCATATGATATGGGGAATATACTTTGCTGGCAATGTCTGTTACATTATATGGTTGGATATATATATTTTTATTAATATATATGAATAATATTGAAGTGTAAATGCGTTTCTTGTATTTTAATACGAGAACAAATGACTGTTAAGAGGCACTAGCAGTTAAAAATACCCGATTTTCGGAAGCCGTGGCAAAAAACCTATATAGGAGTGGTGTCGTGCTTGGTATATGTCATATGAAGAAAAATTAAAATTTTTAATTTTCATATGATATGGGGAATATACTTTGCTGGCAATGTCTGTTATATTATATGGTTGGATATATATATTTTTATTAATATATATGAATAATATTGAAGTGTAAATGCGTTTCTTGTATTTTAATACGAGAACAAATGACTGTTAAGAGGCACTAGCAGTTAAAAATACCCGATTTTCGGAAGCCGTGGCAAAAAACCTATATAGGAGTGGTGTCGTGCTTGGTATATGTCATATGAAGAAAAATTAAAATTTTTAATTTTCATATGATATGGGGAATATACTTTGCCGGCAATGTCTGTTATATTATATGGTTGGATATGTATATATTTATTAATATATATGAATAATATTGAAGTGTAAATGCGTTTCTTGTATTTTAATACGAGAACAAATGACTGTTAAGAGGCACTCGCAGTTAAAAATACCCGATTTTCGGAAGCCGTGGCAAAAAACCTATACATGGAGTGGTGTCGTGCTTGGTATAGTCATATGAAGAAAAATTAAAATTTTTATTTTTCATATGATATGGGGAATATACTTTGCTGGCAATGTCTGTTATATTATATGGTTGGATATGTATATATTTATTAATATATATGAATAATATTGAAGTGTAAATGCGTTTCTTGTATTTTAATACGAGAACAAATGACTGTTAAGAGGCACTCGCAGTTAAAAATACCCGATTTTCGGAAGCCGTGGCAAAAAACCTATACATGGAGTGGTGTCGTGCTTGGTATAGTCATATGAAGAAAAATTAAAATTTTTATTTTTCATATGATATGGGGAATATACTTTGCTGGCAATGTCTGTTATATTATATGGTTGGATATGTATATATTTATTAATATATATGAATAATATTGAAGTGTAAATGCGTTTCTTGTATTTTAATACGAGAACAAATGACTGTTAAGAGGCACTCGCAGTTAAAAACACCCGATTTGCGGAAGCCGTGGCAGAAAACCTATACATGATGGACAGTTGATGTCCATCACATATTGTGTACAATATTTGGTATAGTATTGTATATGGTATTATTATAGTTGTCATCATACTCATAGTAGTGTAATGAGTGATATTTGTTGTATAAAAAGTAATTTTAATATTAAATGCTTGGCTACGACAAATTGATCTTAAGATAATATAGTGAAACTGGCCAATGATATTATATATCATTTTGGTTTCGAATTATTATCGTGAATTTTCCGGAAATGGTCTTATATGATTTGTAATTGTACGAGTACCATTTCACCAATGTACCAGCATATAATCAAAACGATTTATGTGCAAATTCAAATATTGCCAATATATCAAAATCCATTCTACATGAACACTCATGTGTTTGGTTTTATTTAATGTATATCGCAAATAACGTATTCGAAATTGGATAAATTTTAAATTTGTTGTCAAAATACAAAGCTCAAACACAATTTATATTGGTTTAAGCAAATACACGTGTGATAATATATTAAGTGCAAATAAAAAGATATTTTTGAACGAAAAATTGTTGTATATATTTATAATATGGATATATATTTAATAGTCGAATGTTGTACAAATTAAAGAAATGAGAAAATATTAATTCTCTCGTTTTATATTGCCAAAGTGTGTTGTTATTAAATGTATAAAGAAATATATATATATATAGAGAAAATGGCGAATGTGAATGCTATATAAAAATGGCCGCAAACGTTTAACAAATTCTCATGAACTGTTGTTAAAAATTATGTATTATTATACTATTTTTTTTATTCAAAAGTATATTGAGTTGTCAAATATTTACATATGTGTGCATATGCGCACGAAACAAAAACATTATTCTGGTTGATCCTGCCAGTAGTTATATGCTTGTCTCAAAGATTAAGCCATGCATGTCTAAGTACACACGAATTAAAAGTGAAACCGCAAAAGGCTCATTATATCAGTTATGGTTCCTTAGATCGTTAACAGTTACTTGGATAACTGTGGTAATTCTAGAGCTAATACATGCAATTAAAACACGGACCTTATGGGACGTGTGCTTTTATTAGGCTAAAACCAAGCGATCGCAAGATCGTTACATTGGTTGAACTCTAGATAACATGCAGATCGTATGGTCTTGTACCGACGACAGATCTTTCAAATGTCTGCCCTATCAACTTTTGATGGTAGTATCTAGGACTACCATGGTTGCAACGGGTAACGGGGAATCAGGGTTCGATTCCGGAGAGGGAGCCTGAGAAACGGCTACCACATCTAAGGAAGGCAGCAGGCGCGTAAATTACCCACTCCCAGCTCGGGGAGGTAGTGACGAAAAATAACAATACAGGACTCATATCCGAGGCCCTGTAATTGGAATGAGTACACTTTAAATCCTTTAACAAGGACCAATTGGAGGGCAAGTCTGGTGCCAGCAGCCGCGGTAATTCCAGCTCCAATAGCGTATATTAAAGTTGTTGCGGTTAAAACGTTCGTAGTTGAACTTGTGCTTCATACGGGTAGTACAACTTACAATTGTGGTTAGTACTATACCTTTATGTATGTAAGCGTATTACCGGTGGAGTTCTTATATATGATTAAGTACTTGTATTTTTTTGTATATTCCTCCTATTTAAAAACCTGCATTAGTGCTCTTCATCGAGTGTTATTGTGGGCCGGTACAATTACTTTGAACAAATTAGAGTGCTTAAAGCAGGCTTCAAATGCCTGAATATTCTGTGCATGGGATAATGAAATAAGACCTCTGTTCTGCTTTCATTGGTTTTCAGATCAAGAGGTAATGATTAATAGAAGCAGTTTGGGGGCATTAGTATTACGACGCGAGAGGTGAAATTCTTGGACCGTCGTAAGACTAACTTAAGCGAAAGCATTTGCCAAAGATGTTTTCATTAATCAAGAACGAAAGTTAGAGGTTCGAAGGCGATCAGATACCGCCCTAGTTCTAACCATAAACGATGCCAGCTAGCAATTGGGTGTAGCTACTTTTATGGCTCTCTCAGTCGCTTCCCGGGAAACCAAAGCTTTTGGGCTCCGGGGGAAGTATGGTTGCAAAGCTGAAACTTAAAGGAATTGACGGAAGGGCACCACCAGGAGTGGAGCCTGCGGCTTAATTTGACTCAACACGGGAAAACTTACCAGGTCCGAACATAAGTGTGTAAGACAGATTGATAGCTCTTTCTCGAATCTATGGGTGGTGGTGCATGGCCGTTCTTAGTTCGTGGAGTGATTTGTCTGGTTAATTCCGATAACGAACGAGACTCAAATATATTAAATAGATATCTTCAGGATTATGGTGTTGAAGCTTATATAGCCTTCATTCATGGTGGCAGTAAAATGTTTATTGTGTTTGAATGTGTTTATATAAGTGGAGCCGTACCTGTTGGTTTGTCCCATTATAAGGACACTAGCTTCTTAAATGGACAAATTGCGTCTAGCAATAATGAGATTGAGCAATAACAGGTCTGTGATGCCCTTAGATGTCCTGGGCTGCACGCGCGCTACAATGAAAGTATCAACGTGTATTTCCTAGACCGAGAGGTCCGGGTAAACCGCTGAACCACTTTCATGCTTGGGATTGTGAACTGAAACTGTTCACATGAACTTGGAATTCCCAGTAAGTGTGAGTCATTAACTCGCATTGATTACGTCCCTGCCCTTTGTACACACCGCCCGTCGCTACTACCGATTGAATTATTTAGTGAGGTCTCCGGACGTGATCACTGTGACGCCTTGCGTGTTACGGTTGTTTCGCAAAAGTTGACCGAACTTGATTATTTAGAGGAAGTAAAAGTCGTAACAAGGTTTCCGTAGGTGAACCTGCGGAAGGATCATTATTGTATGTTTCTACCGTTAACAAATATATATTGCCAATTTACCAAAACATAAAATGTTTTTATAAAATCATAATTGTAAAATAAATATATCAAGTTGTATATATTATATGTATATATTAATTATATTGCCAATATACTCGTTTAGTGGTGGCTATTATGCATATGACAATGGTTATATGTGTGTAGCAATTAATATAAAAATACATATTGATGATATATTACAATATATTGATTTATAAAATCTGTGTGCATATGTACCATAATATGCACGCGTTGCGAATATGTATTGTCCATCATAGCTATGGGCATACATTGGTTAATGCAACAACCTAAAAAGTACAATGTTGTACCTGAATTCAGGTTAATACTTTTATATAAATTGATATTTATCAAACAAGCCAAAATACACAGTATACATATTGATAAATATGGTAATATATCGTTTATATAAAACTAAGACATTTCGCAGCATTCTTTTAGGATAAAAATAAATTTTATTGAAGGAATTGATATATGCCAGTAAAATGGTGTATTTTTAATTTCTTTCAATAAAAACATATCTGACAAATAATTTAATAAACCAATTTTAATCACTCTAAGCGGTGGATCACTCGGCTCATGGGTCGATGAAGAACGCAGCAAACTGTGCGTCATCGTGTGAACTGCAGGACACATGAACATCGACATTTTGAACGCATATCGCAGTCCATGCTGTTATGTACTTTAATTAATTTTATAGTGCTGCTTGGACTACATATGGTTGAGGGTTGTAAGACTATGCTAAATAAGTTGTTTGAAAATTTTACGAAATTTTTAAGCATATTGTATATTATTGGATATATATATATATATATTCATAATATTGATATTAAATGAAAACGCATTATCTCTCATTGTTGTATATATTTGTGTGAGAAGAACGAAGAAAAAATATATTTTTTTTCCTTTTTGAATCAATTAAATACTGAGGAATGTCTAGCATAAAAAATAATACATTTTTCATCTAGAATTGCCTCTTATTAATGATTTGAAAGGAAATTATGTTGTAAATATAAATATTTAATATTCTTCGTGGTGTTTGTTATAAAATACAGACATTTTAATGATTTCATTATGAGAACATGCTATATATAATACATATAGTGTTAGTATCATTATAATTTTTAATATATGTATATACAACCTCAACTCATATGGGACTACCCCCTGAATTTAAGCATATTAATTAGGGGAGGAAAAGAAACTAACAAGGATTTTCTTAGTAGCGGCGAGCGAAAAGAAATCAGTTCAGCACTAAGTCACTTTGTCTATATGGCAAATGTGAGATGCAGTGTATGGAGCGTCAATATTCTAGTATGAGAAATTAACGATTTAAGTCCTTCTTAAATGAGGCCATTTACCCATAGAGGGTGCCAGGCCCGTATAACGTTAATGATTACTAGATGATGTTTCCAAAGAGTCGTGTTGCTTGATAGTGCAGCACTAAGTGGGTGGTAAACTCCATCTAAAACTAAATATAACCATGAGACCGATAGTAAACAAGTACCGTGAGGGAAAGTTGAAAAGAACTCTGAATAGAGAGTTAAACAGTACGTGAAACTGCTTAGAGGTTAAGCCCGATGAACCTGAATATCCGTTATGGAAAATTCATCATTAAAGTTGTAATATTTTAACAATATTATAATAATAGTGTGCATTTTTTCCATATAAGGACATTGTAATCTATTAGCATATACCAAATTTATCATAAAATATGGCTTATAGTTTATTCAAATTATTATGCTTGCATTTTAACATAGAATAAATGTCATTAATTTGATAAAGTGTTGATAAATTAAAATTAATACAGTGCGTTAATTTTTCGAAATTATATAATGGCATAATTATCATTGATTTTTGTGTTTATTATATGCATTTGTATGATTAACAATGCGAAAGATTCAGGATACCTTCGGGACCCGTCTTGAAACACGGACCAAGGAGTCTAACATATGTGCAAGTTATTGGGAGATAAACCTAATAGCGTAATTAACTTGACTAATAATGGGATTAGTTTTTTAACTATTTATAGATAATTAACACAATCCCGGGGCGTTCTATATAGTTATGTATAATAATATTTATATTATTTATGCCTCTAACTGGAACGTACCTTGAGCATATATGCTGTGACCCGAAAGATGGTGAACTATACTTGATCAGGTTGAAGTCAGGGGAAACCCTGATGGAAGACCGAAACAGTTCTGACGTGCAAATCGATTGTCAGAATTGAGTATAGGGGCGAAAGACCAATCGAACCATCTAGTAGCTGGTTCCTTCCGAAGTTTCCCTCAGGATAGCTGGTGCATTTTAATGTTATATAAAATAATCTTATCTGGTAAAGCGAATGATTAGAGGCCTTAGGGTCGAAACGATCTTAACCTATTCTCAAACTTTAAATGGGTAAGAACCTTAACTTTCTTGATATGAAGTTTAAGGTTATGATATAATGTGCCCAGTGGGCCACTTTTGGTAAGCAGAACTGGCGCTGTGGGATGAACCAAACGTAATGTTACGGTGCCCAAATTAACAACTCATGCAGAAACCATGAAAGGCGTTGGTTGCTTAAAACAGCAGGACGGTGATCATGGAAGTCGAAATCCGCTAAGGAGTGTGTAACAACTCACCTGCCGAAGCAACTAGCCCTTAAAATGGATGGCGCTTAAGTTGTATACCTATACATTACCGCTAAAGTAGATGATTTATATTACTTGTGATATAAATTTTGAAACTTTAGTGAGTAGGAAGGTACAATGGTATGCGTAGAAGTGTTTGGCGTAAGCCTGCATGGAGCTGCCATTGGCACAGATCTTGGTGGTAGTAGCAAATAATCGAATGAGACCTTGGAGGACTGAAGTGGAGAAGGGTTTCGTGTGAACAGTGGTTGATCACGAGTTAGTCGGTCCTAAGTTCAAGGCGAAAGCCGAAAATTTTCAAGTAAAAAATCAATAAGCATATATTGTCAAATCTTTAATGATTTTTTTGAAACACTTGAATAATTTTGAACGAAAGGGAATACGGTTCCAATTCCGTAACCTGTTGAGTATCCGTTTGTTATTAAATATGGGCCTCGTGCTCATCCTGGCAACAGGAACGACCATAAAGAAGCCGTCGAGAGATATCGGAAGAGTTTTCTTTTCTGTTTTATAGCCGTACTACCATGGAAGTCTTTCGCAGAGAGATATGGTAGATGGGCTAGAAGAGCATGACATATACTGTTGTGTCGATATTTTCTCCTCGGACCTTGAAAATTTATGGTGGGGACACGCAAACTTCTCAACAGGCCGTACCAATATCCGCAGCTGGTCTCCAAGGTGAAGAGTCTCTAGTCGATAGAATAATGTAGGTAAGGGAAGTCGGCAAATTAGATCCGTAACTTCGGGATAAGGATTGGCTCTGAAGATTGAGATAGTCGGGCTTGATTGGGAAACAATAACATGGTTTATGTGCTCGTTCTGGGTAAATAGAGTTTCTATCATTTATGGTAGTTACTTGTTCCCCGGATAGTTTAGTTACGTAGCCAATTGTGGAACTTTCTTGCTAAAATTTTTAAGAATACTAGTTGGGTTAAACCAATTAGTTCTTATTAATTATAACGATTATCAATTAACAATCAATTCAGAACTGGCACGGACTTGGGGAATCCGACTGTCTAATTAAAACAAAGCATTGTGATGGCCCTAGCGGGTGTTGACACAATGTGATTTCTGCCCAGTGCTCTGAATGTCAAAGTGAAGAAATTCAAGTAAGCGCGGGTCAACGGCGGGAGTAACTATGACTCTCTTAAGGTAGCCAAATGCCTCGTCATCTAATTAGTGACGCGCATGAATGGATTAACGAGATTCCTACTGTCCCTATCTACTCAGTTGCTCTCTGACTGCTACTGGAAGCAGACGTGTTTTTTAAGCGTTCCGCTTTGCCGTCGTTTCCCCAGTATTTTAGAGTGATTTTTTCCCGTGTGAAAAACGAACATTACTGCCGTGACTGTTCCGCGCTATCGGTGTGCTAAATTGTGATTTGATTTGGTGCTAAATACTGTTAATATTAGCGAATTAAAATTTGCTAATTCGGCTCAGCAGCAACCACGTGCGGCGTCTAGCTCGACAACAGGTGCGTATAGCTCGTAAACAGGTTCGAGTTCGAAGCTTTGTTCGAAGCTTTGGCTCGAAGCTTACTTGCTTTCAGCTGTTAAGCTCCCTCTGGGCTTTTAGAGCTTTCAATTCGAGCTTCTTTCGAGGCTTGGTTGAAGGCTTTGATAGCTGGGCTTTTAGAGCTTTCAAGTCGAGCTTCTTTCGAAGCTTGGTTGAAGGCTTTGATAGCATCGCTTTTGGTTCGTGTCTCCGCTAAGTTTAGTGTCAGAGAGAACCGGTAGAGGGAGTGCGAGAATGGAGGTAGACACTGAGGCCGACGTCAGCGACACTAGCCTGGCTAGTGTTGGCGCGAGCTCGACGTCGAGTGTCCCCGCCCGTAGGCGGGGTCGGCCGAAGTCAACCGCAGCGAAGAAGGGAGCCAAGAAGATCGGGCTCGGGATTGGGCTGACTGGCGAGTTGCCGATCCCGGCCGTCAGATCGCCACCACCGTCGCTACCCTATGTGGAAGTGGAAGCCACGGCAGAACCCTCTGCCGCTGCCGCTGCCGCTTCCACCGCCGCTGCCACCGCCAACAACGCCGTCGCCACCACTGCTGCCACTACCGCTGCCACTACCGCTGCCGTCACCACTAATGCCGCCGCCGCTGCCACCGCCGCTGCCACCACCGCTGCTACATGCCAGGCAACTAGCATCGTCGCGGCTGGATTTTCGGCTGTGGCTGCCGAAGTGTCGCTCATACGGATGAGCGTGAACGAGGCAGTCCTCAAGGGAGGCATGTCTTCGGAGGCCGCCATGGCCGTTCTCGTCGCGACCAACCGGTACGACGAGCTGGTTATGGCTCTGGCTGGAGACAAGGTGCGACTGGAGGAGAGGGCACGTATGCCGCCTCCACAGAGGCCCGCTGCCGCTGCCCACACCACCGCTGCTCCCACCGCTGCTCCCACCGCTGCTCCCACCGCTGCGTATGCGGCAGCCTTCCCAGGCTTGCCGGCACCGAGCGTTGTCGCCCCGCCGATCGCGAAGCCACGCGAAACCTGGTCGGCTCTTATTAAGAGCACCAACCCAGAGGAGACAGGGAAGCAACTTGTGGAGCGAGTGAGGAAGGAAGTTGTGCCCAAACTCGGAGTCCGAGTTCACGAGGTTCGCGAACTGAAGAGTGGAGGTGCGATCATTCGCACGCCTTCAGTGAGCGAGCTCAGGAAGGTAGTGGACAGCAAGAAGTTCCAGGAAGCAGGACTGGAAGTGAGGAAGAGCCCGGAGACCAGGCCTCAGGTCGTGGTGTATGACGTCGACACGTCCATCACGCCTGAAGAGTTCATGGAGGAGCTCTTCACCAAGAACCTGGAGGATTCCATGTCCGCTGCGGAATTTAAGAAGACGGTTCACCTGGGCAGCAAACCCTGGTCGGTCACCGATGGCGCCACGGTCAACGTGACGCTTGAGGTCGATGCGAAGGCACAGGAGGTATTACGCGATTGCGTATACATCAAGTGGTTCCGATGCCGCTGCCGTTCTCTGGTCAGGACCTACGCCTGCCACAGGTGTGTGGGTTTCGACCACAAGGTGTCCCAGTGCCGCCTAAAGGAGAACGTGTGCCACCGGTGCGGACAGGGCGGTCACAACGTTTCGCGGTGCCCCAACCCGGTGGACTGCCGAAACTGCCGTTTCAAGGGCTACCCGGCAGCACATTCCATGCTGTCAGCGGCCTGCCCGATATACGCAGCGGTATTGGCGAGGGTGCAAGCTAGACATTAAATGTTTAGCTTCATCCAAGCTAATTGTGGCCGTGGCCGAGCGGCTGTGGTGGACCTCGGATCCATCATGCGCAACTCTGGCCATCTGTTCGCACTGGTCCAGGAGCCGTACGTCGATGGAGCAGGGCGGATTACTGGCCTTCCCTCGGGAATGCGAGTTTTCCAGGACCGCCCCTTTCGTGACGGAAACCCGAAAGCTGCCATCATCGTCGATGAACCGGAAGCCATCTGCACGCCAATAGACCCCCTTACCACCGAACATGGAGTATGCGTCAGAGTGCAAGGAAGATTTGGCTCAATCATCCTATGCTCCGTGTACTGCCAATTCAACACCGACTTGGAGCCGTACCTCAGGTACCTAGATGCGGTGCTGCTGCTGGCCAGCCGCACTCCCGTCATCTTTGGGCTCGACGCGAACGCAGTATCCCCAGCGTGGTTTAGCAAACTTTCCGAGCATGCTCGGGGGCAAGCTAACTATGCACGGGGTGAGCTGCTGTCTGAGTGGATTACCGAGAACCGAGCCGGCGTGCTCAACGAGGCCAGTCGGGTGTTTACATTCGATAACCGCAGAGCCCACAGCGACATCGATGTAACAATCGCCAATCAAGCTGCGACTATGTGGGCCACATACGTTTGGGAAGTGAGGGAATGGGATACGAGCGACCACAACATGATCCATGTTGAGGTGACGCGTGATCCGACCGACACAGTTGAGAGCATTGCTCCTGTGCCGTCCTGGAAGCTTTCCAATGCGCGCTGGCGATTGTTCGAGGAAGAGGTGGTAAGGGAGACATCCGAATTGCCGGAGGACATCGCCGAATCGCCGTTGGACAACCGAGTGGCTGCACTGCGCTCTGTAGTGCACAGTGTGTGCGACAGAGTGCTGGGACGCAGCACGCCCAGAGCCGCGAGGAAAGTAGTTTGGTGGACTGCCGAGCTACATTCCAAACGCCGAGAGGTCAGGAGACTGAGGCGGCGGCTACAGGACGCTCGTCGGCACGAGTCCGACGCAGCAGAGCAACTTGTGGTTGCGTTGAGGATCTCCTCGGCGCAATACAAGAAGCTCATCCTGAGGACGAAGGAGGACAACTGGCGACGCTTCGTGGGAGACAACAGAGATGATCCATGGGGGCACGTCTACAAGATTTGCCGAGGACGCAAAAAGTGCACGGAGATTGGATGCCTTCGGACGGATGGTGGGCTGGTTGCAACATGGCGCGACTGTGCGGGTGTGCTCCTCCGCAACTTTTTCCCTGTTGCGGAGTCGAATGCGCACATTGCCATCACGTCTGAAGCTCCACCGGCCCTCGAGGTTTCCGAGGTTGATGCTTGTGTCGCCAGGTTGAAGAGCAGACGCTCTCCCGGCATGGACGGCATCACAGGTGCCATTTGCAAGGCATTGTGGCGTGCCATCCCTCAGCACATGACAGCGTTGTATTCCCGCTGCCTGGAGACCGGATACTTCCCCAAGGAATGGAAACACCCTAGGGTGGTTCCACTCTTGAAGGGACCCGATAAGGACAGGACGGATCCTGCTTCATATCGGGGTATCTGTCTGTTGCCAGTGCTGGGCAAAGTGCTTGAGGGAATCATGGTGAATCGTCTGAAGGACACCATACCGGATGGCTGCAGATGGCAATTTGGATTTCGCCAAGGACGCTGTGTGGAGGATGCTTGGAAGCACGTCGTGAGCACTGTTTCGGCCAGCCGGTCGAAATATGTGCTCGGAGTCTTCGTGGATTTCAAGGGAGCCTTTGACAACGTCGAGTGGGATGCTGCATTACGTCGTCTCCTCGAGCTGGGCTGCCGTGAAGCAGGCTTGTGGCGAAGCTTCTTCTCCGGCCGGAGTGCGAGCATCGTCAGCAGGCATGGAGTAGCCACTGTTCCGGTGACAAGAGGTTGCCCACAGGGGTCCATAAGTGGTCCATTCATATGGAACATCTTGATGGACGTGTTGCTCCAGCGCTTGGAGCCACTTGGAGCGCTCAGCGCGTATGCCGACGACCTGCTCCTCCTCATCGAGGGAAACGCCCGTTCAGAGCTCGAGCGAAAAGGAGAGGAACTAATGTCCATCGTAGGCGCTTGGGGAGTTGAAGTCGGCGTTGCCGTTTCAACTAGCAAGACGGCGATCATGCTGCTCAAGGGCATACTTCGACGGCCGCCCTTGGTACGGTTTGCTGGAGCAAGCCTGCCATATAAGCGCGAGTATCGGTACCTTGGCATCACAGTCGGTGAGCGGTTGAGTTTTCTCCCGCACATCACGGGCTTGCGTGATAGGCTGACTGGAGTCGTAGGGGCATTGTCTCGCGTACTGCGGGTCGACTGGGGTCTCAGTCCCCGCGCAAAGCGGACAATATATGCCGGACTCATGGTGCCCTGTGCACTATTTGGTGCCTCGGTTTGGTCTGTCGTGACGACGACGCAAGTGGTTGCCAGGAGGCACCTGCTTGCGTGCCAAAGGGCTATCCTGATTGGATGCCTACCGGTATGCCGAACAGTGTCCACCGTGGCACTGCAAGTACTTGCTGGAGCCCCCCCGTTTGATCTGGTCGCCAGACGCCTGGCAATCAGATTCAAACTCAAGCGTGTCTACCCGCTGGAGGAGAGCGATTGGCTATACGGCGAAGATTTGGCAAATCTTAGCTGGAAGCAGAAGATGGCGCGACTAGAGGAATGCCTGCTGAGCGAGTGGCAACGCAGATGGGATGATGGTGACTCCCCAGGTCGGGTGACGCACCGCTTCATCCCGAACGCAGGCTTCGTCTACAGCGAGCCAAGGTTTGGCTTCACGCTGCGCGCTGGATTCCTGCTGACTGGCCATGGATCGCTCAATGCATTTCTGCATGAGAGAAGCCGAAGCGACACGCCTGCATGTCTATGCGGCGCAGAGCGCGAGGATTGGCAACACGTTCTATGTGTTTGTCCGCTCTATGCAGATTTGCGAGACCTCGATGGACTAGGAGTGCAGCACACGGATGGCGAATGGATTTTCTCGGAAGTGGTGGCTTCGCAGGAAAGCATGCAGTTGCTGGACAGATACGCTGGCGACGCGTTCTCCAGACGCCAACAACTGATGGACCCAATGGCGACAGACGGGCCGAGAGCCCCGGACTTGGAGAGTCCCCCACAAGGGTACCCTATCCGAGCCAGTCGGGGCTAAAAGGGGAGGGTCCACTGAGCCCTAAAAATCGGTACCACGGGTTGTTCAGCGGTCCAAGGCTGTTCATTGAGGTAGGCCCCCTAGTGGGAGCATCGTGGTGGCTGTGGTAGCCCAAATTTTACGCGGGAAGAGCCGGTAGGCTCCACGTGGAGTTGCGATCTCAACCGGGTGCCGTGACCCATAGATCGGAAGAAGTGGTAGATACACTTCGCTCCTCACCAAGGGGGAAAGTATGCCCGACTAGTATACTTTCGAATTGGTACCAGGAACGGTCGCTATGTATTTGCTATAGCTTCTTTTCCTGGGGCGTTAATTGGCGCATGTACCAGATTTACCGTGTTATGTGCATTGCACTCAGCACATTAAACACCGTGGTTGAAATCCCTTCCTGTGGAACCGCCACGTTAAATAAAGCTGAGAGATCAGATTCATCTGTCCCTATCTACTATCTAGCGAAACCACAGCCAAGGGAACGGGCTTGGAATAATTAGCGGGGAAAGAAGACCCTTTTGAGCTTGACTCTAATCTGGCAGTGTAAGGAGACATAAGAGGTGTAGAATAAGTGGGAGATATTAGATTTCGGTTTGATATCGACAATGAAATACCACTACTCTTATTGTTTCCTTACTTACTTGATTAAATGGAACGTGTATCATTTCCTAGCCATTATACGGATATATTTATTATATCTTATGGTATTGGGTTTTGATGCAAGCTTCTTGATCAAAGTATCACGAGTTTGTTATATAATCGCAAACAAATTCTTTAATGAGAAGATGCATTTATGTGTTTTCAATTTGAAAATTTGGTATAACTCCAATTACTCAGGTATGATCCAATTCAAGGACATTGCCAGGTAGGGAGTTTGACTGGGGCGGTACATCTCTCAAATAATAACGGAGGTGTCCCAAGGCCAGCTCAGTGCGGACAGAAACCACACATAGAGCAAAAGGGCAAATGCTGACTTGATCTCGGTGTTCAGTACACACAGGGACAGCAAAAGCTCGGCCTATCGATCCTTTTGGTTTAAAGAGTTTTTAACAAGAGGTGTCAGAAAAGTTACCATAGGGATAACTGGCTTGTGGCGGCCAAGCGTTCATAGCGACGTCGCTTTTTGATCCTTCGATGTCGGCTCTTCCTATCATTGTGAAGCAAAATTCACCAAGCGTTGGATTGTTCACCCATGCAAGGGAACGTGAGCTGGGTTTAGACCGTCGTGAGACAGGTTAGTTTTACCCTACTAATGACAAAACGTTGTTGCGACAGCATTCCTGCGTAGTACGAGAGGAACCGCAGGTACGGACCAATGGCACAATACTTGTTCGAGCGAACAGTGGTATGACGCTACGTCCGTTGGATTATGCCTGAACGCCTCTAAGGTCGTATCCGTGCTGGACTGCAATGATAAATAAGGGGCAATTTGCATTGTATGGCTTCTAAACCATTAAAAGTTTTTAATTTATTTTATAAACGACAATGGATGTGATGCCAATGTAATTTGTAACATAGTAAATTGGGAGGATCATTGATCACCTGATGCCGCGCTAGTTACATATAAAAACATTATTTAATACAATGACAAAGCCTAGAATCAATTGTAAACGACTTTTGTAACAGGCAAGGTGTTGTAAGTGGTTGAGCAGCTGCCATACTGCGATCCACTGAAGCTTATCCTTTGCTTGATGATTCGATATATATAATTTATTCTTTATATATGAATTGTATTTTTATATATTTATATAAATATATAATTTTACATATAATATATAAAAATAGATTTTATATAATTATTATAAATATGGGAATGTATGATAATACTTTCCTCCTATATGAATTTACATGTATTATCAAATATATGTAAAAGAAAAATGAATATGCTGACAGAAAACACTTAAAGAGCTGGGTTATGATTGAAAATAATTGGAACACAACAATATGAAACACAATATAATAAGATATATTTCATATACATACATATGTATATGAAATAATCGAAGAACTTGGAGATATATAATTAAAAGCGAAAAAGAGAATATGATGCAAAATGCATGCATATATGATATATATAACAGAGTTATGTATATTTATTATAAATTGAAACACACAATATGAAACACAATATAATAAGATATATTTCATATACATACATTTGTATATGAAATAATCGGAGACCTTGGAGATATATAATTAAAAGCGAAAAAGAGAATATGATGCAAAATGCATGCATATATGATATATATAACAGAGTTATGTATATTTATTATAAATTGAAACACACAATATGAAACACAATATAATAAGATATATTTCATATACATACATTTGTATATGAAATAATCAGAGACCTTGGAGATATATAATTAAAAGCGAAAAAGAGAATATGATGCAAAATGCATGCATATATGATATATATAACAGAGTTATGTATATTTATTATAAATTGAAACACACAATATGAAACACAATATAATAAGATATATTTCATATACATACATTTGTATATGAAATAATCAGAGACCTTGGAGATATATAATTAAAAGCGAAAAAGAGAATATGATGCAAAATGCATGCATATATGATATATATAACATAGTTATGTATATTTATTATAAATTGAAACACACAATATGAAACACAATATAATAAGATATATTTCATATACATACATTTGTATATGAAATAGTCGGAGACCATGGAGATATATATTTAAAAGCGAAAAAGAGAATATGATCTGATATGATTGGACATAACTTGGAAAGTTCATATCAAATAATATAAAATACAAAGGATCACCCATGCAAGGGAACGTGAGCTGGGTTTAGACCGTCGTGAGACAGGTTAGTTTTACCCTACTAATGACAATAATAATAATGACAATAATCAGCAACTTATATAAATAAGAATTGAAGAATATGATATAAATGCAAGACCGTTAGTTGTTATACATTATAGATGGCAAAGATATGATATGATTATTTCATATGATATTTCGTATGATATTGGCAAACATACATTGATACAAGATACAAAAATTTAAAGTGGCTATTATAAAATATGGGAATGTTTCTCATATAGCTTCAGAATTATATGATTATGAAGCAAATATATGATATGATTATTTCATATGATATTTCATATGATATTGGCAAACATACATTGATACAAGACACAAAAATTTAAAGTGGCTATTATAAAATATGGGAATGTTTCTCATATAGCTTCAGAATTATATGATTATGAAGCAAATATATGATATGATTATTTCATATGATATTTCATATGATATTGGCAAACATACATTGATACAAGACACAAAAATTTAAAGTGGCTATTATAAAATATGGGAATGTTTCTCATATAGCTTCAGAATTATATGATTATGAAGCAAATATATGATATGATTATTTCATATGATATTTCATATGATATTTCATATGATATTGGCAAACATACATTGATACAAGACACAAAAATTTAAAGTGGCTATTATAAAATATGGCAATGTTTCTCATATAGCTTCAGAATTATATGATTATGAAGCAAATATATGATATGATTATTTCATATGATATTTCATATGATATTGGCAAACATACATTGATACAAGACACAAAAATTTAAAGTGGCTATTATAAAATATGGGAATGTTTCTCATATAGCTTCAGAATTATATGATTATGAAGCAAATATATGATATGATTATTTCATATGATATTTCATATGATATTTCATATGATATTGGCAAACATACATTGATACAAGACACAAAAATTTAAAGTGGCTATTATAAAATATGGCAATGTTTCTCATATAGCTTCAGAATTATATGATTATGAAGCAAATATATGATATGATTATTTCATATGATATTTCATATGATATTGGCAAACATACATTGATACAAGACACAAAAATTTAAAGTGGCTATTATAAAATATGGAATGTTTCTCATTAGCTTCAGAATTATATGTTATGAAGCAAATTTATTGTTTTTTATGATATTTCATATGATATTTCTATGTTTTTTGATATTGGCAAACATACATTGATACAAGATACAAAAATTTAAAGTGGCTATTATAAAATATGGGAATGTTTCTCATATAGCTTCAGAATTATATGATTATGAAGCAAATATATGATATGATTATTTCATATGATATTTCGTTTGATATTGCATGATACAAATTTAAAGTGGTTATTTTAAAATACCAATATGATGGCTTATATGGATATGGGAATGTTTATTAATATATATATGAAGAATACTGTTAAAATACTACTACGCAGCTAAAAACACCCGATTTTCGGAAGCCGTGGCAAAAAACCTATATAGGAGTGGTGACGTGCTTGGTATATGTCATATGAAGAAAAATTAAAATTTTTATTTTTCATATGATATGGGGAATATACTTTGCTGGCAATGTCTGTTACATTATATGGTTGGATATATTATGTCGAAGAGTCATCTTTAATAATAATCTTCTTTTTTTTTTTCCCCCCCCCTCTCTTTCTCACCCCCCCCAAAAAAACCTTCCCTTGCGCGTGGGCAAGACTTCCCCTTCCCCCCCCAAAAACTGACTGCCTCCGTGCTTTTTTTTTTCTATTTTCTCTTTTCTTTTCAGCCATCCCCCACACAAAAAAAAATTTGCCAACACACACACAAACCTTGGAGTTCCTTTTTTTCCCTTCTTTTTATTCTCCTTTTTATAGATTTTTACTCTTTCTTCCCCTCCCCAGGCTCCTCCAAAAAAAAACCGGGCCCCCCAAAAAAAGAAGGAAAAAAAACAAACACTACCGTGGTTAAAGACACACCCAACACGGAAATTACTTTTTATAATTATTTTTTTTTTTATTAAAAAAAAAAAATAAAATACGGCCCTCCCCCCCCACAAAACCCCTCCTGTTTTTTTTATTAAAATTTTTTTTTTTTTTTTAAGTCTTTGTTTTTCTTTCACATGTTTTCGAAATATAAATCATAAACAAATAATTTCTCCTTTATATAGATATGCTTTCCTTAAAGCTTACTTTCTTTTTAAATTGATTTAATTTTACCGCCCCAAGATACGGGTTACCACAAATTAATATAGCCAAAATTTATTGAACGTACAATAGCTCTCAGTTTATATCACAATAAACCGGCCAAACAGCATTATCTTCGTTACCATAGCTCACAGTTTACACCACATTAAACCGGCCAAACAGTCAAAGTTCACAGCTCAAATCAAATTTTACATGACCATCATACAACAATAGCACGCAGCTTAAATCACATTAAACTGGCCATCATACAACAATAGCACGCAGCTTAAATCACATTAAACTGGCCATCATATATTCTTAACAACTCATTACTTTTACATCAGGTCAATATCATCACAGCCCTAAAAGGCCTCATTTTCATCATTTTGATCATCATACTCAGTAACATCCAAGCTCTCACCGGCTTTACCTTCGACATTTTCCTCATCACTTCCAATATCCAACTCTGTGGTAATCCCCTCCTTGGGCATACTTCGCAAAAATTCGTGCGAGTATTTATACGTTCGATTAGAATTTATCGACTTAAGCTTATACCGATCCCCATCCAAAACTTCGGTCACTAAAAACGGACCTCTATACTTAGGGTCTAATTTGGTTTTGGTGCCTTTCTTCATTCTTAAGCAGCACATAGTCTCCGACCTTGTGTTTTACAATTGCTGCCTTATTTTTATCAAATCTATTTTTTCGTAATTGGCATTCTTTTCCATATTATACTTTGCCATTTCTCTAACTTTTTGAACTTCAACAGTATTTTCATTATCAGCAACAGGCGTTAGACCAAATGGCCTTGCTTCTTTTACAATAAGTAATTCTAATGGACTAACTTTGGTCACTCTGTTGGACGTGCAATTCAGAGCCAATTGTACCTCTTGTAAAGCATCTTGCCAGGATCGCTGGCTCGTTTCAACAGCAGTTAGCATTGACTTTAGAGTACTCATTACTCGCTCCACCTGGCCGTTGGCTCGACTAGCCCCAGTTGCAATTAAACGCAAATCTATCTTTTGCGCAGAGCAGAAATCACGAAACACTGAACTAGAAAAACTACGACCCTGATCTGCGATCAAGCGAGAAGGGACACCAAACAACGATATTGATGCCTTCACAGCTTTAATACAGTTTTCACTATCCAGCTTACTGTATGGCACAAGTGGACAAACTTGGTAAATCCGTCTATTTGGACAATAACATACTCCTTTTGGTCGTTTTTACCACTAAGTTCCAGTAATGTCGATATGGACAGTATGCCACGCAATATCAATCTTCTGGATGGGATGCAATTCGGCCTGTATTTTTCCAGATGGTGGTTTGGACAATCTGCAGGTAATGCAGTTATCTACAAATTTGCGGACATATTTAGACATTTTTTCAAACCAATAAATTCATACATTTTCTCCAGTGTTTTCTCCCAACCAAGATGCATAATTGCCTCGTGAACATTATTAACTACGGACCACCTAAACGGCTTTGGGATAACAGGCAGACAACGGGTTTTTCCATTTCTCTGAATTTTCCTATAGAGTGTTCCAGCTCGCAACTCATACGTCCTGGCCATATCCTCAGATAACTCATTGTCACGCAACTTGGTAACAATTGACGACGTTTCCTTATCTCTCTGCTGTTCAGCCAACAGCCAATTATCTGTGATCTCAGTTAAATTGATGTGATGTTCGACTGTACTAGGTAACACTACATGATTGTCTGGTAGTGGGTTTCGAGAAAGGAAATCTACATGAGCCATTCGCTCACCAGGTCTATATTCTATTTCGAATTCGAACGACTGCATATACGACCACCAACGATGTACTCTGGGAGTCAGTTCGATCTTGGTGCGGAGGCCTTAAGCGAATTGCAATCTGTGAAAACTACAAATTTGCGGCCATGTATGTAATGGCGAAAATGTCTAATTGAATTGTAAACAGCAAGGGTCTCTAACTCATATGAATGGTATCGAGATTCAGCAGGTGATGTTCGTTTGCTGTAGTACTCGATTACCCTAGGCTTATTGTCAATTTTGTGCAACAAAATTGCACCATAGCCATCTGCACTCGCATCAGTGTGCAGCTCTATGGGAAATTGCGGATCGAAGATAGTGAGAACAGGTTCATTGGTCAGAATAGAAATAACTTTCTGCCGTATTTGCTCGTGCTCTAGGTCCCAATGAAAAGAAACATTTTTCGAAGTCAAAGCATAAAGTGGTTTTAACATCCGAACATACGAAACCAATCCAATAAACTGCCTTAATTGGTGCACCGACTGCGGAGGAATCAAATTCACCAAGGCACGTATCTTTCGCGGATTTGGTCGGATTTCACCCTCTCTAACTTCGAATCCCAAATATTCAACGCTGGACTTAAGAAAAGAACATTTTGCAACATTAAAAGAGAAGCCAGCTTTGGTAAGCGTTTGCAAAACAACTCGTAACCTATCCAGGGCTTCATTTTTATTGCCCGCGACTATCATAATGTCGTCCATATAAACAACGACATATGAATGAGTAAGTTCACCTAATGTCTTGTTAACGGCCCTTTGAAATACCGATGGGGCATTCTTAAGCCCCATAGGAATAGCCAAAAACTCGAATTGTCCTTCTGGTGTCACAAAAGCGGTGCGCTCGATTAAGTTGGGATGAATTGGAATTTGATGAAACCCACTTGCCATATCTATGCAGGTAAAATATTTAGCTCCACACAATCGGGAAATCTGATCAGAAATCAGTGGCAAAGGATATTTATCAGACACAGTGTTTGCGTTCAACTCTCTATAGTCTACACACAGGCGGTCCGAACCATTTTTCTTTCGGACAAGTATCATCGGGCTCGCAAACTAGGGCGTATAATATTTGCCTTTAACAATTCATCCACTATTCGTCTTACTTGTTCTTTTTCTTCAACACTCAACCTAAAGGGGGCGTCTCTGTACTGTCTTGTTAGGATCAATCAGACGTATTTCCAATTGTCCAGTAGTCACGCGGCTCTGTGGAACTCCATTTATAAATGATTTAGAATAGTCTTTTAAAATTGTTATCAACTGATCTCTATCAGATCCTACCAAATCGGTATCAACGCTTGCCAGGTCAGGAGTGCTTTCGGGAACCAACACAGGATATATAGATTTTTCCTTAAATATAACATCTCGACCAATCATTACTTCGTAATTCATGTAGTTGTTTAGAACCACGTGAAACAGAATCTCAAAAGAATATTCGCTTATCATAACATTTGCAAGTATTTGTAAAGTGCTACATACTGTATTATTACCAATACCCCTTAGTACAACTACATTGTTTACTCTAGTTCCGGAAAGTCTCTGTGACGCAGCTTCCTTGATGAGCGAGCATTCGGCTCCGGAATCAAAACAAAATGGAAACGACTCACCAAATTGCATCAGCGTTCCCATGGGCTCGACGACAGTACACACATTAACGTGCTTAACGTTAATGTTGTCGGAAGGTGTGCCACGCTCTGGGCAAACTGTAGATACATGCCCAACTGTTGAGTCCTTAGCGTTATGCATATAAAACTACAACCTTGAATGCCGTGGTTATATGTGTGTTTTATTTCCTAGGAATATATTCAATGTTAATACCAAAAAATGTCCACTACTCTGCTTACATACGCTTCGTTTTCTCTTACGCTCTCGACTGACTATCGATCATACTTAGTGTGGCCATTTTCTCTTATTGGCAGTGTGACCATTTTTCTCTTACATTAATTATGTTAACAATAATGGTATTCAGGATTTTGACTAATTAGTAAATATTAAAAATACAAATAATAATAATAATGAGATTCTTCACAACATCCCCACCACCGTGAATCAAACCCGCTTGTGATTCACAATACATCTAGCTTTGCCAGCATACAAGTTGGGCGGTTGAGAACTCCAGTGGTCGTCTTCACAGTTGCTGAGCGAACCTGTCCGTCGCGTCCAGCTGTAACTGCAAGGATCATTCCCTTTTTCCATTGGTGTCGATGGAGATTCTTATCGCAGATAAGAACGACGTCTCCTTCAGCCAGTGGTGGCACCGGTTGATACCACTTCGTCCTTCTGCATAAGTCCGGTAGGTACTCATTGAGCCACTTGCTCCAAAATGAGTGTGAGATCTGCTGAGCAATACGCCAGTCCTTTCGTGTTGGCTGGTACTTCTCTTCTTGTGGATGTGGTGTTTGGCTAGAATTGGCAGAACCTAGGAGAAAGTGATTAGGGGTTATCGGGTCGTCATCGGGATCATCCAGAGCAATATGTGTGAGCGGTCTGGAATTGACTATATTTTCAGCGTTACACATTAGGCTATATAAAATGTCCTCTTTCAGATTTTTCTCAAATAATGCGTGTCCGATGGCCCTCTTCACGCTTCGCACCAATCGTTCCCAACACCCTCCTGCATGGGGATTAAGCGGGCAATTAAATAGCCATTCGATTTTTCGGTTGCCAACTCATTCGCTATTTTCACATGGTCCAGAACCTGCAATGTTTCTTTTAATTCACGCTCAGCTCCCACCTGGTTTGTCCCGTTATCCGATCGGATCCGTACAGGTCTACCACGTCGTGCCATGAAGTTATGCAACACTCGAAGGCACGTATCTGTCGTCAGGTCTCTGGCGATCTCAAATGAATCGCTCTTATTGTAAGGCATGTGAATATGCATATCCAGCGTTTCTCTGTGCTTCTTCCTCTTACGACTAAAAACGGTCCCATGTAATCGACTCCCACATACGAGAATGGGCGTACGTACGGAGAAAGTCTGTCTTTAGGGAGCTGTCCCATTAGTGGCGGTTTTGGAGTTGCTCTTAGGATTTTGCAAGTCCGACAGTTCCTGGATACGCGGCGAACCTCCTGTCGGCAGTGCGGTATGTAATACTTTCGGCGTATTTCTGCTACTATAGTATTCTCATTTTGATGCTTCCATGTCTCGTGGTAGTGTTGCACGACCAATGCTGTGACGTAATTCCCTTGGGGCATTAATACTGGACGCCTTGTTTCTTCTCCAACAGTATATGCCTTATTTATACGCCCATTCATGCGAATTACTCCCCGTTCGTCTATAGCCGGGGACAATTTCCACAGCTTGCTATCGTTCTCGACGGGCTTTCCAGACAATAGTGTCATCCGCTCATCATGAATGCAACATCCTGTACGTTGCGGATCACTATGAGCTCGGCTTCCTCAATTTCAGCTACATCTAAATAGCTCTTCCGTTTAATCTTGCGGTTGCACATCCTGTTAACCCAAGCAACAACTCGCACCAGTTTCGTGAATGACGAGAACTTCTCCAGAAGCTCCTTGAACTCTACGTTGACAGTTCCATCACAGAGCACCTCATTAACTGATAGTACGAACTTGCTGCGCATCTCCAGCTCCGTCTCACCTATGTCTGCAGCTCCTGCATCCCATAGGTTTCCGTCCTCTTGAAGGAAGCGTGGGCCTTGCAGCCAGGAGGATTCTCGTGTACCAGTTCTGAGTTTGGTGCCAAAATCTGCAGGATTATCCTTGGTGGGCACCCAATACCAATCCTCCAACTTTGTAGCTTCAAGTATCTCATCGACTCGGTGTCCTACGTATGGTTTGTATTTTCTATGATCTGACTTGATCCACGCTAAGACAGTCTTCGAATCTGACCACATAGTCTTCCATCCCAGTTGTTTACGTATACGCCAGTAGCCAACTGCTGCGTATGCCGACTCACTCGCGTCGCAAAATATGTGCAGTTCGATTGGCTTGTCAAAGAACTCCTCGACGTAACATCGGGGTATTCTTATCTTGCTTATTTGACCAAGACTTCGCAACCAACAATTCCATTGCTTCAGGTCATCATCCTCAATGGGCTGGTCCCACTCTGTTCGTTTTTGCCATATTGACTGAAGGAGAAGCTTAGCGATCAGGGAATATTCAGCAAGAATTCCAAATGGGTCAAACACAGACATGACGACTCGCAATACTTCTCGTTTCGACGGTATTCTTGATTCTGAAAATATTGATGCGTCAATTTTATTAAACGAGAGCAAGAACCCAAATTCGTCGCTATGTGTACACCAGTACATTCCCAGAACCTTTTGGTAATGGGAAGATTCGTCCCCTATCAAGACTTACAAGTTCGGTTGCCTGCTCATTACCAAAAATCCCGTTGAAGAAACTGGAATTAGATACAAACTTTTTAATTCGAATCCTCCTCTCTTGTGAATGTCAACAATCTCCTTCGCAACCCTCACGGCCGTTTTTCGGACGAAAAACAATGCACCAGATCGTCAACATAATGGTTCTTTATTATGGCGCTCACGGCGTCTGGATACGATTCCTTAAACTCGAGTGCATTTATATTTTTCACGTATTGAGCTGAAGCTGATTAAGATTTTGCTCCAAAGGTCATAACCTGCATTTCGTACACCTTCATCTCGTCCCCTGGATTTTTCTCCATAGTATACGTTGAGCACAGCGATCCTCGTTTCGTATTATGACTTGGTGGAACATTTCTGCTATGTCAGCGCAGACCCCAATCCGTCTCTGCCTGAACCTCATAAGAACGTCGGTTAGCGATTGACACTCGTCGGGCCCGGTCATGAGCATTGAATTTAACGACACTCTGTCGACTTCGGCGGCCGCATCAAAAACGATTCGTAGTTTGTCAGGCTTGTTAGGATTAATAACTCCGAAATGGGGCAGGAACCATTCCCTCTTGTTGTCCTCTTCCAGTTCATTTCTTGCGAGTTGCCGTATGTAGGACTTCTCTTCGTATGATTCCATCAAGATGCAGTATTTTTCATAGTACTCGGGGTCATGTTTGAACTTTCTTTCCAAAGATAGTTGTCTCTTTAAGGCCATTTTCTTGCTATCAGGTAAAACGACGTCATCCGCTTTCCATAGTAGTCCCGTCTCAAAACGGTCACCAATACGTTTTGTCGTGGTAGATAGCAGTTGATTCGATCTCTCAGTTTGTCGACCTTCAACATGGTGCTTCACGATTCGCACATCCATTTCCGAGTTAGTGATGTAGTCTCGCACCAATTGGTCAATGTGCTCGTCATCATGCCTAACCAGATGTACACCCTTTACATGGTTCATGTGTCCGTTTTCATCGCGACATTTTCCATACAAAACCCAGCCGAGGTTGGTCAATGTAACGGCTGGCCCCACATATCCCATAGATTTCATTTGCTTTGGAGCTATCAAATGTAGATTATCTAATCCAATTAGTATCTCAGGTCTAGCGTTTTTGTAGCCTTTCACTGGAATATTTTTTATGCGTGGATATTTTGAACTTAGCTCACACCTATTTACGGTCTGCTTCGGCAGCCGTAGATCCTTTATGGTCCTTACTCCGTTTAGTTCGTAAACTTTGTCACCACGTTCATCAGATATTCCAATGTTGAAACGACCTGCTAATTCGGTTGACCTCTTTTCTCCAAACCATTGTAGTGTCAGGGTTTCCTTTGGTCCATGCAACCCTAGCTCGTCTGCCAGGGTTTCATTCACGAGAGTGACCGCAGATCCTTCGTCCAAGAAAGCATGGCACCTCACTATTTTGTTGTTGGCATGGAGTTTGACAGGCAGAATCTTAAACAAAATAATCGAGTTCTCCTCATGAGTCGCTATACCTGTAAACTTTATTTCCTCGTCTGGATTTTTAACGGATTCTTCGTGGAGCAGCCAGTGAATACGTTTTAAGCAACCATCTAGCCGGCATTGGTTTTGCCGCTTACATTTTGACTGCGATGGCCATGTTTGAGACAATTAAAGCATAGTTTCCCTTCCCGTACATGCAGCCATTTTTTCTGAAGCTCCATCTGCGCGAATACCTTACAGTTGTCCAAGTCGTGTTTCCCCTGGCAGGCTGAGCATGCTTTCTCCTTTCGGGTCCCATTTCATTTGCATGAAATAATCTCGACTTCTCTTTCCTTGGCTTGAACGTCACCTGATCATCTACCAATCCTGCTTCTTGCACATCTTCGGCCAGTCCCTGAAGCCATAGACTTAAATGATGGATCGATTTTTTCATCTCCTAATGGCTTGGAATGGCGTGCCCACTCAATCTTTTAATCTAGCTGCTTCCAGAAATGAGGCCAAATTTTGTACTTTCATTTTAAAATCAACTAATTGTTCCAATCTACCTTCGCGAATGCTTGGAAATTCTCTAACGCGACTAATCTGACTTTTTACAAGTTTCTCGGGTCTACCAAAATGTTGCTTGAGTGTTTCTAATATATTTGGAACGTTTGAACTGTGAATAAGCAAACACTCGACAGTCTCTCTAGCTTGGCCCTTTATAGCCTTTTGAAGGCGTATCAAAATTTTGCCTGTCGCTGTAACCATACTCTGCAGTGGTCACACTGAAGGCTTCGTTGAACATTGGCCATTCTTCAGGGCACCGTTAAACTCCGGCAGATCGTACAAATTTCGATGCGTTTCCTGAGCAGCAACCGGCTGCCTTGGTGGTAAGTCTGCATCCGTTGTCACTGAGGACTCGGCCGTTGTTGATGATGGTGGCCCTGGCCCACCAGTTGTTCCTCCACTAATACCAAGGGATTGCAGAAGTATATTAGTTTTTTCCATTTGAATTTGATTCATCCTCAGAATTTCCATTTGAAACTGCTGCATTTGCATTGCATTAGCTTGCTGGCCTTCCTGCATTTGGCGCCACATCTCCAACATTGCGTTGACGATACCTGATTTTGATTCCTTTGAAGCGACGGCACCGTCTTCCTCCGTATTAGAGGCTTCCTTGTGTATGGATTCTTTTTCCACGGTTCCCATCTCAGCGGTGTCTTCGCGCTGGTCATTTGCTGCCCTTAATTTGCTCATTGCTCTGGTATACATAGCCCACAGACTGACCCTTTCCTCAAATCAACAATCTACTGCCACTCACCAAACACCACCATCCAAAATGTGTTGTCCAATTTCGTCAGCCAACTGCGCACTTAAGCCTCCAGTCGCCGGTATAGGAAACTTCGTTGGTTAGAGTGAGATGACCATATGTGCACGATCACGCACACATACGTTCATGAGAACAGAGCGCCTTTTCTGTGGTCCTCAAGCACGTACCCACGTTGGCCTCCGTGTTCTCTTGGTGTTTCTTGACCACCCACGAGCGAGTCTCGTCCGTCTCCTTGTGGGTTCCGTAGCTTCTCCAATGAGTACTTCACTCTGCGTGCACCGCGTGTTCGGCCGTGGTCATGCAAGCGCCAGAAGCTTTACCATCATTGACAAAGAAGCGAAATAAAAGATGTTGAGTCCTTAGCGTTATGCATATAAAACTACAACCTTGAATGCCGTGGTTATATGTGTGTTTTATTTCCTAGGAATATATTCAATGTTAATACCAAAAAATGTCCACTACTCTGCTCACATACGCTTCGTTTTCTCTTACGCTCTCGACTGACTATCGATCATACTTAGTGTGGCCATTTTCTCTTATTGGCAGTGTGACCATTTTTCTCTTACATTAATTATGTTAACAATAATGGTATTCAGGATTTTGACTAATTAGTAAA